>CM074719.1:371003645-371564142 GCA_037306005.1 Rhinophrynus dorsalis
GCAAATCCTCTCCAACCCTTTGAGCTCCAGGAGTATGAAAAGGAGGCACTGGAAGGGTTAACTGCATTTACACTTGGTAAGCAAACTTTACGAGTGTTAATTCAATTTCCCCATCTGACTAGAAATTAGTGACATTAATTCTAAGGGCCCGAGCTACACATTGTAGAGCAAGGCACTGCACTAGTCTGGTCTTTAAAGGGTTAACGAAATTGATCATTAGTGTTTAACCCTTTGAGGACTAGGTCTACATGCAGTGCAATGCACCCCCTTTCTGGTATTCAAATGGTTAAACTGGAAATAAAAAGCAAACATTTGAAGCATAGTTCTAAGACAGCAGACCGTTCTCATCACATACAATAAAACAAACTCAAACGTCTCCTTTGTGTGTTCATTTGTACAGCTGCAAGACATAACAGACATTACGTGGAAGAAGATGGAAAACTGAAAGTGGTATTTCCTCTGTCTTTCCCCAGAGAGATCATATCCGGAGAAGTCGCATAAAAGCCTTGCTATTTCTTAATTTAAATCGTTCTCCCAAACAGAGGTCAAATGTCACTTACTGAAATTGTGGCGGGCAACAGGCGGTGTGCTAAGGCTTCACCTGCAGTCTACAATCTGTTAGTACAGTTTATTTTTGCCTCAGCGCATACCTTACATTATACTACTACTACTGATGGAGAAGGATTGAGCATCAAGAGCTTAATATACTTTTTTCAACACCCATTTATGTTTCACCAGCATGTGCAGCCCTTTGATGGAGGCCATACTTACAACAGTAAGAAGCAGTAAACCTAATTCTAAAATAAAAACAAGCCACACCTTTTTTTTGGCAATAATTCCAATAGTGCCACCTGGATGTACCTCCCAGCAGAAGTACCAATGGTATACTGAACAGGGAAATTCCTATAAATATAAGTAGGTTTATTGCCCTTTTAAAAGAGGAATTTGATTGCCTGACACTGGTATAGATACAATAAACTATCAGTAGAATGTGTGTCTGGGTGAGACACTGTGCTTCTTGTGACATTATGCAATATCAAAATAGCACGCCAACTTCTGAAGGCTTGACAAGTGAGAGCCAGATCAAAAATCAGAAAAACAATTTAATGATTCAACCACTTGTATTCATGTGATTTCCTAAAGCAGAATTTCAGTTTAAATATGCAGCTCTGCTTCCAAATCCAGATCTGTATACAATATAATATTTTACAGTGCCACATGCAGTACTAACAATGTAACCTTTATCTGCAGCAGAGGAAGTGGACATCATGTTCCCCTAATGTGCAAAATATCCCATTACACATGCTATAGCTAGGTTACTTATTTAAGAAATAAATAACTCAGTGTTTCTCAGACTCCCGCCCCCCCCCAAAGGAACCCCCTATTTGTGTATTCCAATTGCTATGTCACCCCACTGATATATTAATATACTCAAGGCAAAGTCCATTCATATATGGGACAAATGTTATAAACAACTTTAAAGCAATTAGACAAAGGATATAACCCTTTCAGAGCATGTTGGTTAAGATGTATGTGGCAGAGCAATGCTGCCCAAGATTCTAGCTCTAGAGTATTTTAGTGTACTTACAGTTAAATCCTTTGTCTTAGTCCATGTGGAACAGGAGATAAAGTCTCCTTCTACAGGAGAGCATGGCACAGAGGTATCCGAGGTGGACTCTCTCCTCCTCTTACACTTTACCTTGCCTGCTAAGCTCAGTTTTAAACATATAGCAAAGCCAAGGAGGAATCAAAAACAGAAGTGAAAGAAAAAGAATCCCCTGAACAGAGAACACAACAGAATACCCTTGCCAGGGGAATTAAACAAGTGTTTTTTTTTTATTTTTATTATTCTAATATAAGGGAGTGTCAGGTTCTACTACTAGTAGAAGAGTTGACGGCCCTCTTCAACAGTAGGTCAGGCAAGCCTTATCACATACAGCCACATAGGTTAGAGATGCTGAGGGAACAGGAGTCGGATAGTCAGACAAGTCAGGTCGCAGCCAAGGATATTGGAGAGGGAGAAGCTAGTCGGATGGTCTGGCAAGAAGTGTCAAAGCAGAGAATCAATCACAGAAGCAAAAGGAAGGTTGAGGACAAGGCAGAGGTAATTCACAGGAACATAACGCCAAAACAAGCTTGATAAATCAGGCACCCACTGCAATTAGCACCAGCATAAATTCTCCCCGAAGCAAATAGGAGTGAAAGGACAGCAACCAATATGAATGAGAATGTGACAGGGAGGAGTTCTGTGTTCCACTTGGAAAAAGAGAAAAGGATTCATACTAATAAGAGTACAAGAAAATCTCTTTCATCCAATATGAAACATAGGAACCATGAGGATATAAAGCTATCCATCAAGATGCCAGGGAGGAAGGAGAAAAACTCCTTCAACGCAGAGCAGTACCCTCAGGACTAAAATGGTACAACAAACATCAGGTGTCAATGGACACCAAACTTTAAACCCAAATAACAGGAAAAACCAGGTTCTGTTTGCAGAAAACCTATATAGGCACCACATGCCTGTAAGACCTTCAGCCGAAGCCAGCGCATTAACAGATTAGTAACTGACAAAAGTGTGCAGAGAACCACATTGCTGCCTTACACAACTGCCCAGCAGTATCCTTATTCTTATAGGCCCAAGATACACCCACAGACCTGGTGGAATGAGCTGTAAGCTGAAGCGGTGTAGGTTATGCTGGGCAAATGGTTTCCATAAACAAGGAGATATAGAAACTTTAGAGTTAGCCTGGCCTGTACACAGGCTAACAGGAATGACAAAAATGAATCAGATTTCTGAATAGGCTGCATGCAGTGAACACAATACATCAAAAGATCAAAACAGAAAGTTCTTGCATATTATAAGAAGCAGAACAGAAATAAGGAAGAACAATTTCCTGGTTGGCGTGAAAATCCAGAAAATTTCCTGGTTGGATAGAAAATCTATAGGAGTTTGCCAAACCAACCGGTCTGTATATAAAAAAACAAAAAAAAAAAAAAAAAAAAAAACACACACACACAGACAGGGAGACTTACAAGATAAAGCCTGAAGATCGATTACCTGCCAAACTGACCAAAGCCAGAAGAAAGGCAGTCTTGAACATCAAGAAATGCAGAGAAACGAAAAGATAGAGGTTCACAAGAAGGCTTATTAAGAGCTTCTAAAGCCAGGTTCAAATTACACGGATGAGTGGGATGCCAAAAGACTGGCTAGGCATGAGCGACCTCATGCACATAAGTTTGCACATCATGGAGCAAAGAGATATGCCACTGGAAAAGAACAAAGCACTGTAATATGAACTTTGATGGAACTAAAATCAAGCCCTTTCTGAAAGCTATCCTGAGGAAAGGCCAGGACTACTGGAAGCTGAAAGGTCACACAGTCTGCACACCATTTGCTGAAGAGGGACCAAACTCTATTAAACTATCTAGCCTGAAGCACTGTAGAAACAACAAAATCTGAAAACCTTTTCTCTTCTGGATGCTGTCCTCAAAACCCAAGCCATCAAAATCTAGCTTCTCCACCCAATGTGGCAAAACGGTTCACTTGACAAAGTCCGGATGCAAGACAAAACTAAAAGGCTATTCCATGAATAGGTTAAGAAGATACAAAAAAAAAAAAAAAAAAAAAAACAGGAGTTGGAGGAAACACGCAGGACAGAGGAAAGGTCCATGGAATGGAGGGTAACTAATCTCATGCATAATCTTATGCAGAGAAAAATGGAGGCACTGGGACTGAACCAAAGAATATTTCTTGAAATTCAGTACCCAACTGTGCTGCTCCAGAACGCAGATGTACTACTAAATCGCAGTGTGCATGAGTACCTCTGAAGGAGTCTTGAGTAAAAAAAAGTAATCTAGGTAGGGAGTCAAGGAGATCCTCTAAGCACAGATGTGAGCTGCCAGGGTGGATATAACCTTTGAAGACCTCTGGACCGCACTCTAGACCAAAAAGGAAATGGGTGTGAACTGGAAGAGATGGTCATGAGATGCAAACTTCAGGAAGAATTGAAGATCTGGATGGATTAGGATGTGCAGATAAGGGTCCTTTATGTTTAGGGAGGCTAGAAACTCCCCTGGACACATTGCTGCGGTGACAGAGTGCAAATACTCCATCTTGAACAGATGGGCCAGTACAAAACAAATGAGGCACCAAGTCCAGAATATGACGGCATCCACCATCTTTTAAGGAACCATTAAGAGACTGGAATAAAATATGGGGAATATTTCTTGTTAGACATGCAGGGATCAACACCTGAATGTCTAGCAGGGAGGAAACTACAACTAAGAATAGACAACCTCGATCCGGGTCCTGAAGAACTCTGGACAAGAAAACTGAGGGGGGAAAGGAATTCAAGTCTATACAATATCCTTCCGAGAATACCTCCAAAACCCTACGGCCAATCACTGAAACCCGGGGGGGGGGGGGGGAAGAGAAGGGGGATATGGAGCCATCCTATGGGTGGAGACAGGCCAAACCCCTGCGATTCATATGGAGGTAGACTTAGATTTAGGCTTCTGAGGAGATTTCTTGCCTGCCTTTTTTTTTTTTTTTTAAATAAACATTTACTGGTTTCTAGGACCTGTTGCCATTGCCACTTAAAACACAAATCACCCCCCTCAATCTATATTTACCACCAACTTATTTCTAAAAGTACTTTAAGGGCATTTATAGCATTTGTTTGTAACGTACTGTAAACTCAGCAAACTTTGTTTGGGAGAGATATTTTCTCTACAGTATAGCTGCACTATTACATGCCCATATCATTCTGATAAGATTGGATTCAAACTCAAGTTTAAAATAATAGATTTGCAATTTTCACTGTTATGGCAATGGAAAAAGTTCTTACTCTCAGCCCTTCCTACTGTATGAAGTTGGTAAAATCCCACCCATCCTCTCAGCTCATGCTTCAGAGCAGTGGTTCTCAACTCCTGCACTCAGGACCCACTAACAGTCCAGGATTTGATGATTTCCTTGTTAGAGCACAGGTGATTTAATCAATGTAAATGAGCCTCTGATCACCACACCTGTGCTCTAGCAGAGAAATCCCTAAGTCCTGGCCTGTTAGTGGGTCCTGAGGACAGGAGTTGAGAACCACTGCTCTGAAGGAACTTCCAACAGTCCAGGATTTGATGATTTCCTTGTTAGAGCACAGGTGATTTAATCAATGTAAATGAGCCTCTGATCACCACACCTGTGCTCTAGCAGAGAAATCCCTAAGTCCTGGCCTGTTAGTGGGTCCTGAGGACAGGAGTTGAGAACCACTGCTTCAGAGGGTCTGATTACTTCCCAACACTTCAAACAGACAAAGAGGGACATGTGTTTTAGGTGGTGATGGAGGGGTGACTGGTCGGCAGGGCATCAGGCAATATTTAGATTAAGACCAAAGAGCTGTCAATAAATGGAATAATCCAAATCATTTATTCAGTTATACAAGGTATTTTTAACCAATTTATAAACATATATACCAAAGTGTGTATAAACATTAATGCGATTTTTATTGTTGAGGAGCAATGCGATACACTTATAAACAAACCACACATAGTTGGATCTCCTAAATAGAGGGACACCAGGGAGGGAAAGAGGGATTTGGGTCTCAAAGAGGACATGTCCCTTCTAAAGAGGGACACGTGGGAGGTATGGGGTTTGGCTTAATCAGTGGGACATTTGAAGAAAGGAACTGGAATAGAAAGTCCCAATGCATTTAACAGACCCAGAGAAACAGTGTTAGAAGACAAAGTAGGTTTTAAAGTCCACAAGTTTTATTTTTTATATTTTTTGGGGGTGCAGTCTTTACTACTGACCCCTTATACTTCCCTCAGCTGCTTATCTCATTAAAGGTAAAGTCCTTATCCTCGTTCACGTTAAGATGCATAAGGCTGTATGCACAAAGTAGAAAAAAAAAAAGCTATTCTGAGGCAAACTAACTGCACTTTAGTGCAGATGTACTTACACCTTGGCCTGAGGAGGCAGAATGAGAGGGGCATTGAGAATGATATGCAATGTCATTATGTCAAAACACAAAATCACATCACACAATATGCTTGTGACAGTCAGAGTTTGAGAGGCTGAGTGCTGTTTCTCTAGCCTCTGGTTGTGTGGTTAAGGTGTCAGCCTATGAAGTGAGAAGTCCTGGGTTCTAATCTGCCTAGTTCCAGGTGCTCTAGATAATTTGTTCCAACGAGCGCTGACCCCCAGGGATGCGTGCATTTATCAGACCAAAACCAATCCGGGGCTCGGCCCTGGCCGCTTTGGTGACTCTAGATAACCTAGGGCCGATCGCACATCCCCGTGATGGCGACGACACATTCGGATGTCTGCCCTATCAACTTTCGATGGTACTTCCTGTGCCTGAGAGGGAGCCTGAGAAATGGAGAGGGAGGCCTGAGAAACAGCTACCTCACCCAAGGAAGGAAGCAGGCGCGCAAATTACCCACTCCCGACTCGGGGAGGGAGTGACAAAAAACAACAATACAGGACTCTTTTGATCCTTTAACGAGGATCCATTGGAGGGCAAGTCTGGTGCCAGCAGCAGCGGTAATTCCAGCTCCAATAGCGTATATTAAAGTTTCTGCAGTTAAAAGCTGCTTCCTTTGCAATGGCAAGTTAGTTCAGTATACTAGGGATGGGATAACGTGGATGTGGAAAAGGGTTTATGGGGGTGTGCATGTTCTTGGCTCGGGCTAGGGCAGCAGAAACAATTGCTACATTATTTGAACACACTGATTGGTAGACAGATCTCCAAAGCATTGCAAAACAGTACAGTGGAGAACTCTAGCATTCAAAGAGTTAAAAGCCCCATTTAAACAAGATGGGATTTTGGGAATGTATATCTGCCCCCCCCCCCCCATAATTCGTCCTGCATATGTCTCAGAGGATAAAAACAATGTGCAAATCACACAAGCAATCAAGTTGTAATCTGAATACTTGCAGTTAGGAGGTTTTAATCCTGTAGGTGCACAAGATTAGGTACTATTATTAGTACAAGTCTCAGGTGTGGGCTGCAAGGATAATGTGCTAGGAGATTTGCAGCTGTCAAGCATTAGAGATAAGCCACTTCTCAGTTGTACTATTCAGGAGCAACAGGACTGATATTTCTAGTTAAGAGAGTGGATTATTACGAACATAATCAAGAGTAAAACACACTTTTGAGAACAAATAATGCTTAAAGGGGCAGTGCCCCCTAGGGCAAATCTGAGATAAGTACAGCAGAAAAAGAAAAAAAAAAAAAAAAAATGTTTTTTTTTTTTTTTATCTTTGCATCTCTCATTCCCATAAAAAGCTTGTGTTGTCATGGCAACAGGGACAGGCCTTACTCCAACTCTGGAGATGAGAGTTATTGAAATCCCACCCACACATCTCTGCTTATTGAATTTCTTGCAATTGATCACCCATGTGTAGGTAGAAAGAAGTAAGAGTAGGAACAGATGAGCCACATTAAGTGAAAGGGTAAGAGACATTCAGCAAAAGGGTACAATACTGAAAACTACAATTTTAGGTTTATCAAGAAAAGTATGCCTTCCCCATACACACACACACAAACACTTAGGAGGCACTGCTTCTTTAATAGCGTGTTGTATGGCAAAACATTTTTCTTTACTGCAACCCTTTCTACTCATGAACCCCAGCCTACTTTAACCCCTTGAGTGCCAGAGGGGTATGCAACACATACCTCTCTGGCACTCAAAGGGTTAACCCATTGGACGCTAGAGGTCACAATCACAATGCTCTGTAAAAAGCTAGACATCCCTTGCTTAAATAACGTACCAAATGTACTTTAATCCTACGTGGCAAAACATGTTTATTTTGTGACAAGAGAAAATCTATACCCGTGAGTCTTATTCTGCACATCACCTGGTAGTCACAGATCCAACCAATCACTTCAAAAGACTCATTCCTCTGTCCACCAATGCTTAACCCTTTATGGTCCAGTGGTGTGTAACATTGTGAAGCAAGGCTTTGCACATCACTCTGGTGCTGAAAGAGTCAAATTTGTTTCATGGAACCCCTTGTACTTCAGTTCGAGAACCACTGTTCTCTGGGACACGATGAGTAGTCGATCTTGTGACATAACAGAAGGTCTTCCCATCTGCTTATCAGTCAGAACCTGCCTCTTCACAAGATCATCAAATCCACATGTACGTTTTTGCCTTTGAATACATTGTCAGTGAGTTGCTCTCTGTAGGCCACAGAGCAAAGGATCCACATCTAAAGCCCCTTAATGCCCATGAGGGAGACACCCTAAAACGTTTTAACAAAAACTGAAACTGCAGCTAAAAAGTGAGAGATGGTCAACAAAGACAAACAATTCTCAATAACTTGCCAAGATGGTAATTGCGCGTGAAAGTGTCGCTCATATGTGTTGTGGTGTGTTTTTGTTGTCAACTAGGTGATGTTTATTGTGTGTGTGTGCATGTTTAAATGCATGCATGTATTGGGTCTGTTGTGTGCGTGTGTTTTGCGCATGTGTGTTGTACATGTGTGTGCAGTGGTGTATAGTGTGTGTGTGTGCATTGCATGTGAGTGTATATTGTGCATGTGTGTATTCTTTGTGTGTATTGTGCCTGTGCTATGATGTGTTATGCTTGTGTTTTTTCATGCATGTGTGTATTGCGGGCATGTGTGTTGTGCGTCTGTGCGTGTGTTGTGGGCATGCATGTGTATTATGCGTGGGTGTATTGCGTGTGTGTTGTGCATTTGTATGTATTGTGCTTGTGTTGTATGTGTGTATTGTGTGTCTGTATTGCTTGTATGTGTGCATGTTTTTTTCATGCATGTGTGTACTGTGTGTTTTCTGTGCATGCGTGTGTGTGTGTATTGCAGGTATGTGTATATGTTGTGGGCATGTGTGTTGTTTGTATGTGTATTGCCCGTTTGTGCTTTGTATGTGTATTGCATGCATGTGTGTATTGTGTGTGTATGCGTGTGTGTGTGTATATTGAAGAAGGTCCTTGCAATCCCTTACCTTATCATAGAAGTGGCAGAGAAAATGGCCTATTTGTTTTCTG
Source organism: Rhinophrynus dorsalis (assembly GCA_037306005.1). Taxonomy (NCBI): domain Eukaryota; kingdom Metazoa; phylum Chordata; class Amphibia; order Anura; family Rhinophrynidae; genus Rhinophrynus; species Rhinophrynus dorsalis. The sequence goes on from CM074719.1 coordinate 371,012,652, forward strand.
AAAGAGGAGATAGTCGGGGCAGATAAAATTACCAAAATTATGGGTAGTCACAGAATTGAGAGTTCCATTCAGGTCCAAGCTGTGGATGGCCCTAGCCCTGTCATATGGGGCGATTCCAGTTTGCATGGTTTCTTCTTCTTGGCCAAGGATCCATGAGATCAGTCTCTTACTTCTGGGTTCTCAGTACTGTTGTGGTAGGCACAGTCTAAGGTAAGGCATTTGTAATTAATGCATTGCAAAGCAGGGTAGTAGAGCAGCCTGTAACCCTTTTACAACAATGTTCTTAACGCTGGATTGCTGAATTTGCGTGTGTTTGTGTATTGCCTGTGTGTGTATTGCACGTGTGTTGATTGCGTGCATGCGTATTGCAAGTGTGTTGATGTGTTGTGTGCGTGCATATTGCACATGTGTTGTGTGTGCGTATTGCACGTGTTGATGTTTTGTGCGCACGTGTTTTGCACGTGTGTTCATTGTGTGCGAGTGTATTGTGCATATGTGTATTGTTTGTGTATTTTGTGGTGTGTTGTATGTGTGTTGTCTGTTTGCGTTGTGCTTGCGTGTGAGTTGCACGCCCATGTGTATAGTTTGGGGAAACATGGAAGGACGCAAGCTTGTGAGTGGAAGAGGTCATGTTAACCCTTTGACTGCCAAAGAGGTGCACACGATGTGTATTAACAGTGTACATTAGTGTAACAGTGCTGGAGTGTGCTGAATGCACTCCATGTGATTTTTGGAGAGTGCTGCAGAGAAAACAGCACTGTTTTTAGGAAACCCAGAATGTGGCGATAGATGATAATTTTTGTCCCCAAAAGGAGTGTGTCAGACATTTTTTTGGTTTCTGTGAAGGTATAGTGAGGGCTGTGGACATTTAAATGGCTGTGTGTAGGTATTACTCAGGTATTACAGGAGCGCAGTGAGTAAAAGTACGTGACGTACCAGGACCGTCACTGGTCCTTAAGTGCCGGACCAGCGTGACGGTCCTGCTACGTCAGTGGTCCTTAAGGAGATAAAAAGATAGTTTATAGAATGCCCTGCACTCTACTTCCTCATAAACTTCCATTGCCGCAGATTTCTGCGCTGCCCCTTCTCATTACCCAGCCTCCTAGATATCCATCTCTGCCAATGAGATTGCTCCAGTTTACAGACAGAAGCCTCCCATCATTGGAGGAGGCTGGGTAGTGGCAATGAAAGTTTATGAGGAAGTAGGGTGCAGGGCACTCTATAAACTGTTTTTTGTTTATTTGTTTTTTTTAACCCCTTAAAGACGGATGACTTACCAGGTATGTCCCGCAGAAACTGTCACTTAGTGACAGAGGACGTACCTAGTAAGTCACGGAAGTCTGGGTCTCCGTGCGGCTGCACGCCGCTCGGAGACTCCGGACTTGTTTGAGAAAAAAAAAAAAAAAAAAAATTTATAATAATAATAATGTTCCTCGGGCGGTAAGGTGACAGCCGCGTACGAACGCGGCTGTCACTAAGGGGTTAAATCAATAACACCTTTATGTATGTATCCTCTACGGAATAAGCATAACTTTTGTAGAGGCGATAGATCCACTTTAAGAGAAAATGAACATTACAAAGTTATAATGTTAATTATAGGAAAGATCATCTGAGACTTTGCAGTAATCTACAATGCACCCTTCGTCCCTGGGTGAAGCCGCTAATGGCATACTGAAGCAGCAGAAAGTCAAACTGGTTTCTGGTTCAGTTAAATTGTTGTGGGTCATGCACCGATATCTTCGTGCAACTACAGCCATATTCACAAATTAAAAATGAGGAATAGTTGTAGAGCATCCCAACTGCACCACAGGGAAGAAATTACATTTACTTAATTGGAGCTTTTAACCCCTCCCCCCAAATGTTAGAGGTCTTTAGGGTGTTGAAGACCTCTATAACATTAAAGGTCTTATAGAAAGCCTGTTGAGAAGGTTTAAATGTTATTTATGCCTTATGGTAAAGTTGGTTTGCTCTAGAATGAATCCTCTCTCTCTTTGTGCCTAAGGACCATGGTGTCCATTGGAACAATTCAGGTTATAAACAACAACATGGATATGGATTTTCTGTCAGCCAGTCTGATTTTTAAAATAAATCATAAAAAATGTTGCAACCAGGAAATACATTCAGGCAGCTGCCATAGAACTGCTCTGACTCCTCTCAATGACCGTTCCCATTCAAGGGATAAAGTGTTAGTAATGTAGAAGTACAAATATTTTGCATTGTGTAGTGCTGAAAAAGCTGAATTGAATGCTTAAAAAAAAAAAAAAAAAAAAAAAAAAAAAACACAACACTCTCAAACCACTATGGTTTGAGAGATATATGCATTCAAAGTTTGACGTTTCATGCGGTCAGCTGTAAAGCTGTCAGCAGTAGATCCCTGTCTGCCAACACGGAGGCTCTGCAGCAGAGCCTCAATCGTGTTATTTAACACTAATTACTTCATTGGAATGGTCTCAAAAGTGTGCCTGGTTTGCACACTTGAATAACGAGATTGGGGCTCTGCTGCAGAGCCTCAGTGTCAGCCAACACAGATCTCCTGCTGACAGCAGGAAACATCAAACTTTGAATGCATGTATCTCTCAAACCATAGTGGTTTGAGAGATACTTTTTTTTTTCATTCAGTTCAGCTTTTTCAACTCTACACAATGCAGCATATTTGTAGTTGGACATTTCTAACACTTTAACATCAGTGGCAAACAGGATTTCCAAGTCAGGGATTCCAGCAAAATGTACAAAAGAAAAGTGGCACAGTGCTGTAAGCAAACCAAATGCACCACATTGGACAAATGTAAATCCTCAAATACCCACCGGCTTAACCCTTTGAGTGCCAGAGAGGTACAAAATGCATTGCAAACCAAACGGTTAATTGGCATTAACATCTTAAATGCTAGAGAGGTCTCCAATGCTTTACAATACTCTAGAGACTTCTAGCTTTAAGAGGGGTTAAAAATCCTATTCAAATCCATTGTTATTTGCTCCCTGTAGTACAGTTGATTTGCTCTAGGACTGCACCACTTTCCCTGAATTCACCAGGATCCGTCAGTATCATGGCCACATGGGCCAGATGTTCAAAAGAAAAGAGTGGTGGAGTTCTGGGGCAAGCCATTTGCACTACAGAGGAGAACTAAAACTGTCAATTAAAATATGGATTGTAACCCCTTGAATGCTGGTCTTGAGTCCTAGCATTCAAGGGGTTAAAATCCCTATTTAAATCAATGGAAATTTTAGTAATTTTTAGTTCTCCCCTACAGTTCAAATGGTATACACCAGAATTCCTCCACTTTTCTTTTGAACATAAGGCCCGTATAAGAGTCCTTTGTGATCAGCGCAGTCTGCCATGTCTGTTCTTGTGATGAGTGCACATTTGGCATTGGCACAAATATCTTGAAAAAACAAGTGAACTGTAAAAGTGCAAAGGAGTATTAATGTATGCAAAGGGCTACATTTAACCCTTTGAGTGCCAGAGTGCATTGCAAAGCAATGTGTTGCGTACCCTTCTGACACTCAAGGGGTTAATGCAAGGGGGAGGGTGTCATGACTGGGCAACTGGGATAAGGAAATATCCAATATACCTTGGAAGTGTTTTGCCTCCGCCTCCAGAGTACCACTAAGTTCTGGGGGTGGGATTGTCCTAACAGCAAGCTTCTTCTCAAAGTATGACTTAACTGAGACGGGTGTGATTACATGCAAAGGTGGGGTATGCCCTTAAAATGGGTGAAACAGGGCAGCAATTGGATGGAACCTGTAGGAAAGTGGGTGGTATTACTAAGGAACCCAGAGTTCAGATGATCAACTCAACCTCTTTGCCTGGAGACCTGGTAATTCACTCTAAAAACCAGGTTCTCTGCAGCAAATCTGGAGTGTTCCCAGGTATGAGAATATCTGACAATACTGCCATAGAGCAATTACAGCACAAGGCATGATGGTCAACAGCAGGAAGGAAATAACTGGTTTAATAAATGACAACAGTTGCTGTGGCTCACAAGTGTAAAGCAGGGGGTCTGAATGTACCAAAGGTAAAAATCTCAGGTAGAGGAGCAAACCAACTTTTATATATTGAAAAAAAAAATCTGGGCGTTTAAATGGAGTTTAAGCCCTTGGATGCTAGGGAGGTCTCCAAAGTATTGCTTAGCAGTTTGATGGAGACCCCAGAGTTAAAAAAAATTTTTTTTCTTATGGTGCAGTTGGTTTGCACCAGAATTGCTCCCCATTTTTGCACAAAAGGCCCCAGCATGTAAGTAATTAGAAAGGCACTTTGACAGGTTGGGATGACAACCACCATTTCTTTGCATCCGCAGCATTGGTTAACGTATCCAAACAGAAATATTGCGCACATCCTCAAAAATATTGTTCTCTAAAATGATAAATGCATAAATCAAAGAATGAAAGATTGCACAAATACAGTGAAATAGTAGTATTCACAGCAATCCATAAAAGATAAAACTCAGTGAAAAGAATAGCTTTAAACCAAGTTTACGCAGGCAGATTTAGTGGGTTGTTTAAGTAACATTACACACACCGAATTACATCACATCACTGTGTACTGGGCTGTTCACACACGTGATCTAGCAATGAAACATGCTGCCTGCTGAAACTTTCCTGCATTAAAAATTTTATAACAATTCAGGAATGTTTCATGCGTGGCTCTGCATGGCAGCCTATGGCGTTACGAGAAGATAGACCACCATGTGTGTGAACTATGGGGCTGCCATGCAGATTGTTAACATGGCTGCCTATGAGGCCACTATGCAGATGGTTCACATGGACAATTAGATTGTTAAATTGTTCCATGAAATTATCCAGTCAATGGCCATCCCAGGAGTGCATCCACCAATTATGTCTGGCCGTTACCCATGTGAAATTTTCCAGTGATTGGGTGCAGTAGGTTTAGGACCATGCATACCTTCCCCATATACTCTAACCACAGACCAAAAATCATACCAAGCCTGGTATACTTTGATATTTGATTACTATCCATTAGTCATGCCTCAGCCAATCCCCTGCAGTGATGGAACTGTCCTACGAAGAAAGGAATCAATTGACAGCACAGGTAATTAAAACAAAAACCCCGTAAGCAGTGTCACATTGTTCAAGATGTCAGAGCCATTGCTACAGTAGACTTTATACATAAAATTGCTTCAAATCAGACAGCTAATCTACACCTGTTAGAACTTTCCAGGAAGAAAACCTTAGAGGTATAACAGTATGCAGAACAATATGATAAACAAAACACTGCATGCATAAAAATAAGCAGAATCTGTACTTAAAAAATGACAGAGCTTAAAGAAACACCAACATCCAAATAATAATAATCCTACACTTACCTTATGGCTGGAAAATCCAAATGACTAATGAATTTTGTTCTTCCTCCATGGATGTCACGTCCACAAAGGTAGACATTAATGTTGATGACCGTACTCCTGGAAGTTCCAGTGGGCAGGGTTTGGGGTCCAGGAGACCTACTAGGAAAAGTCATCTCCACCTCAATGGACCTGACATACAAGACTGAAGGTCAGTGTCCCTCAAACAGCAGTTACATTATACTTATTGTATGTAATTGCATTTGATCTCTGTTTAGTCTACTGCTAGTTGCTACTGTTTGCAATTGGACAACAACTTGTGATTCTTATGAGTATTTCTATTGAAGCCCATTATTTGCTGTGAGGAGGCGTGACCAAGAAGAAGACTTCAGTAGAGATCACTACATACAGAAAACTGCAGATATAAAGCAATCATCTAGATATATCGGGCGACGTATGAAGGACAATTACCTTGGTAGGTCAATGTGTTAAATTAATAACCACTTATTCCGAGTGAGTAGTTTCCCTTAAATATTTGTGGAATAAACTGAAAGACATACACTTACATAGTGCTTTCCAGAACACCAATCTGCCATCTCTCTGTAGGAGCACACAGCATGCAATTATTGCTGACTAGGTTTTACCCTCCATACCCCGCCCATTACTCCTAATGAATTTCCAATAATAAAATGCACACGGGGGGGGGGGGGACCTGAAGTATAAACTGCTGACACCTTCAGTAGAAGATGCTAGCAGCAGAACAAGCTAGCTGAAGAGGGGTGTGGAATGCATTTTGCACCCTTAGCAATCATTGGGAACCCTTTGATTGCCAGAGAGGTATCCAACCATTGCTTTAAAATTAAATTGGATACCTCTCTGGTACTCACAGGGTTATCACAGAAGAAAAAGCAGCAGTAACCATTTAAAGCACTAGTATAGGTAACCATTTGAATGCCAGAGTGGTATGCAATGTGTACCCCTCTGGTACTCAAAAGGGTTAATACCACCTGCTTGTGTTAGCCAGGAAAAAGAAAAAAAAAAAGTAGTCACTCCAGAGACACCAAGGCTGCTGCACTGCGAAGAGCTGGAGCAATTCTGGGACAAACCAACTGCATCCCATGGAGCAAATAAAATTGTAGATTTGCCCCAGAATAATGCCAGGTCTTCTTAGTATATCAATCAGTCTCTCCTTGCCAAGAAAGGGAGCCATTTCTTCACTAAGGCCGATTCAGAAGCTCTCCAACTATTAACCAACGTGGTCTCATGGCAGAGGACTCCAAGGTCCATATGTAGAATAGCTGGAGTTATTCTGGAGTAAACAAACTACATGGGGGACAAAAAAAAAATTCCTTATTAAATTGTACTAGAGAGGTCACCAATGGATTGCGAAGCAATGCACTGGGGACTTCTCTGGCACTCAAGGGATTAAAAAGCTCTATTCAAGAGTATAGGAATATTTATTCATCCCCTGTGGTGCAGCTGGTTTACTCCAGTTTGCTTGTATACATATGAGACTTAGTTTATTATAGTATATGTACAGAACTAAAGTGCAGTACTTATGGGACAAAACAATTACACCATTTGGAACAAAAACATTTCAGTGACTCAACATGGATGATAGGAAGGATTCTCGTGCGAGCTCTCCAGCATCCAGAAGGTTAACTGTGAAGATTTTTTGCACCTGAATTGCTCCACATTAAGCCTATGCCCCATTGTTGTTAGGGCAGAGCTAGGGAAGGAATTAAAAGGAAAAAAAAAAAAAAAAAAAAAAGTTACTTCTGGCTCCTAAATTTTACAGGCATTTTATACATATCCATTAACAGGATACGAAAACACTCATTGTTTACTGCTTAGCACTTTCAGTGACAGAGGAGTACGCAACGCATTGCCTCTGGCACTGAAACGGTTAAAATTCTGTCTTGCTCCTAAGGTGGTTTAACTTTTTGTTTTTTTCTTCTATTCATCACTGTGTTAGGGTCCTTCCTAATAGAAAACTGGACAGCCTTTCCTTTAACCCGTTGAGTACCAGAGAGGAATGAGCACAATGGATTGCAAAGCAATCAATTGTACACCTCTAGCACTCAAACAGTTAACCAAGTGGGAAGTACAGGTAATCTTAGAGCCAGCACAACATGGCCCGTTTTACTGCCCCATACAATTTAATTTCAATGGCATTTTGTTTAAAATAAATCCTTCTTACAAAATCTGTATGTGTATTTATGTGGGAAATGTTCCAATTGCATCGCCAACTGTACATTAGCCAAGGTCCTTAAGTGAAGCTGATCTCTTAAGTGGGAGGGAGTGAGAAATACTGGAAATTCCATCGGATTTGGAGAAGCCATTTATCATATGCTCCATGAGATACTACACAGCTCTGTCATCCAGCTGCAGTTTTACGCAGCCGTTTTGGGGGCGGAATGCACATGGCACGTTCAAGAACATCTGCCTGCTGCATTCTCCAATATCACATGCACAACGAAAAGTGGCATAATTATCAGGTCATCAGTTGTACCACAGGAAACAAATTCTCACCAATTTAATTGGGGATCTTTACCCCTTGAATGGCAGATGTCACCAATGAACCTGTAGTATTCAAGGGGTTAAAAGCCTCAAAAAAAAAAACAAAAAAAAAAAAGGATCATATACAATATGTAAGCTACTCTCACTAGTTAAAGGTGTAGTATTTCCATGGCCTGACATTTTATGGTGGTGAGGTTGCTAGAGCAGTCTATGGGACAGCTATGATCAATAAGAATGTCTCTCCATAGTCTGCTATTGCAACAGCGCCACTATAACATTACAGGCAATGGGAAGAACTGCAAAAGGTGTCAAATCTACATTAACTTTTTAACACTCAGCATGGGAACACCCTCATTTTTACTCAGCAGAATAAAACCTATATTATTCTCCACAGTACACAATACTGTCCTTTCATGTCAGTGGGGATTTTTTTTTTTTCTCTTTTATTTGTTCCCTGTGGTACAGTTGGTTTGTCACAGATGCTCAACTTTTTGCATATAGACACAAGACTGCAACAACTGCAGCAGGCCCACCACAGGCCTGCAAGAAAGGAAAAATAACCATATCCATGGAATCCAATATAAAATACCTGATCTGCCAAAATATATTCAGACATGTTTCAGTATATTACTTTGAGCCGTAGGCCTTATATTGAACATTTGCTTGTGGTCACATTAAAATTCTCTCATTTTAAGTTAGTGCTAAAAACAAACAAAAAGCATGCTTTCTGAGACAGGAGATACAGACCATGTTTACAGAGCAAAAAAATGGTTTCTAGACTGGAGAATGAAATGCTGCAGAACATAATAAAGTAAATGATTTAATACTGACCTGAGGATTGGTATGTGCGTTAGGATTGTTCTTGGAGACCAAGAAGTTAAATTTTCATTGTTATGAAGACAACACTAAGTGGCATTGATTTGAACAAGTCACCAGTTTTGTATCTGGGGTTCCTGTATTAACACGTCCATTTTAGGGGCAGGCTGCCCAGAAGATGCCATGGGTTTTAGCCTCTGGACTGCTCGGGAGAAAAACTAGGTTTTACCACAAGCCCACCCCCTGGTGTTTACCCTCTAGATTACCAAGACTATTCCTTGGGCTATGCCTGCAAGACTGTCTAGGTGGCATCCTAGTCCTCACTTGTAAGCCATCCCCCCTGGGTTTTACCTCTAGGCTGACCTAATGATTGGTTGGACCAGATAATAAAAAGAGAAGCTGGTCATGGCCGCAGCACACATCATCATGCATAACAGAAAACATTAATATGACACACAGTCCGACACGAGTCAAGGTAAGAGAGAAAGGCATCAAGGGGTGAATGTTCAAATAGGATTCCATAATAAATCAGAAGATTTAAAAGATTCCAGTCCTAAGCCTGTGTAACATAACACTTGTTTGTGAGGTTGAGTTGAGTTCAGCTCTGCGTCTTCACATGTCAAGGTGACAGCCCTATGTTGAGGTTTTAGTTTAATAGGGTTTGATAGGAGTGAAACTAAAAAGCAGGTATCTTATGTTTATTCAGAGGCAGAAATCTAGAACACTTCCCTAATGAGACAGATATGAGACGGAGTGAGAAGGGAGACCTTGTTATAATACAAAAGATAATCCCGAGCTGATCTTTAGGAATAGGGCCTAACCTCCAGTAGGTTAGTTTATGTAGCAAAACACTGGCTATTTTGGGATCTTAGCTATGGGGAAAAAAAAAAAAAAAAAAAAAAAGTTTTGACATCCCTGGTGTAAGTGCTTAGCATTGTATAACCACACAACATTCTGTGAAAGTAAATATAAAAGGCAAGATCATGCGAGATAATACAAACTATACATGCAACTATATATATGAAGTATATCTAGGAATATATGGAAACACACACTAAAGCCTGACACCTTGGAATCAGTAGAGACAATAAACCAAAGCATTTATTAAAACCTAAAAGTAATAAAAACTGTATAAAATAAATTGTGCACACAAACTGTGGCTGCAGATATTATAAAACACACACTTTTTTATTCCTTTAAATTTTCATTACTATTTTTATTTTAATTATTATCTAGACAGTCTGTCTTGTATTCCAGCCAATCATAAGTTTTATTGCTTTGCGACTTCCAATTTTTTGGCTTACATTCCACTTTATTTCATCCAGATATTGAGATACATTTGCTTATAGATTAAGCAAGTTTTAGTTTGTCTATTAGAAGTGTTTTTATATGCTCTGTTCATGTCTTTTCTTATACATCATAGTATTTAGAATTATACCAGTGAGCGCTTCAATTGTATTTCTGTGTTTTATTGGTACATTGATGGCAAAGAAATGAGGAGGATTCTGTGACACAGATTAAAGACATCTTCACTTGTTACATTATATACAATGAAAGATAAGTATGTGTGTGTAATATATATGTGTGTGTGTAATATATATGTGTGTATGTAATATATATATATATATGTGTGTGTGTGTGTGTGTGTGTGTGTGTGTGTGTGTGTGTGTGTGTGTGTGTGTAGATTTCCACGACTATTTCTTAGTGAATACATCCACCTTAAAGTTTTAAAACCAAAAAGCTTCCTCAGGTGCCTCCTCAGTGTGTTCTAGTTATGTTTGAGCCCAAAATTTTAGCCCGTTGACAGTCTGCCCGCAGACAGACACTATGTGAAATTCATATGCCACCATAAGATTTTAGGGGACTTACCGTTAAATAATTCTCTTAGTTCATTTGGATCACAGGAACCGCAGGTTCAAATCTCCTCCTCCAGGATGGCAGGGCACTTCCAAATAAATAAAAAAATAATAGTCTCAAAGGCAGAGACTCCTTTCCTCCACTTTACCCCCACCTGCTAGTATCCAGTTTTAAAAGATGGTAAAGCCAAATAATGCATAACAGAAGTGAAAAAGAAACAAAAATAAATAAATAAATAAAGGAGGCTTACAGGACAAGGCCTGAAGTTTGACTACCTGACAAATGCAAATGGACACAATGCCCAGAAGAAATGCACTCTTGAATGTCTGAAGATGCAAAGAAAAAGAAGGTTTCTGAAGCATTCCCAAAACCAGGTTCAAACTCACAGAAAAGTGGGGTCCTGAAAGACAGGACAGACATGAATCACCCTTTGTGCAAACATTTATACATCAGGGAGCAAGGCAATGTGCACCTGGAACAAAGAGCAGAGATCTGAACCTTGATGGAACTTAGGCTAATCCCTTTCTGAACATCCTAGTAACACAACCAGAATCCAAAAAAGGCCATGAGCCAAGCCTCAGTCGGCACACCACTTGTAGAAGAGTATCTAAACCCTACGATAAACGTTGGAATAAAGTGGCTTTCTAGACTGGATACTAGCAATAACAGACTTTAAAAACCCTTTATTCAGGATGCTGGTCTCAAGCATAATGCAACAATGAAGCAATAGAAGCCATTCACACTACACCAAAGGGAAGAGTGAACGCCCTCCCTGGGGCAGCTGGGAGGAGGAGTAGAAAGTCAAGAATAGCTGTGCCGAAGATTCTGAGTGCTGCATTATGCTCACTGGTACCTGAAAAAAAAAAACACACCTTTCCTAATACTACTTTATTAACTAAACCTAAGGTAAAAGGTTCCCCTTCAAAAAAGGTCCTGAAAATAAGCTTGTGAACTTGAAAATATATGAATTAGGAAACCAATAATAGGAGTTGAACTATGCGGGATTATACAGCACCATATACCATCAACTAAAAATAAAAAAGGCGGCTAAGAGAGCAGTGCCCATATACCCTTCCATCGATGAGGCCACTTAAAACTGCTTACTAACAGGTAGAGGTGATGTGAAGTTGAGATAGTCTCTGCCTCAGAGACCTTTTTATAAATGTTTTTTCCTCCTGAAAGAGGAGACTTTACCCCACAGTTCCTTTGTTCCACATTGGACAGAGAAACTTAACATATCCTAGTAAATTTAACTGTCCTCCAGAGTACCCCAATCCTGAACAGAGCAGTCCTCAAATGGCTAAACATCCAATGTTCTCTCTTGTTTCCAGCAACTTTTTAGTTATGCTGCCACCTTCACACATTTGCCAGCCCTCCACAGCTACTCCTACAAATAAATAAATAAAGCACTGCCTATTCTTCTGGAGGTCAAATACTGAACTAGCACACTGATCTATTTATAGGCTGCAGTTTGTTTTTGCACAATTTTAATACTGTTTATGGTTTTTATTATTTAAAGGTTTTAATAAAGGCTTTGGTTTACGGTCTGGCTCTGGGGTAAGGAGTTAGTTTCTGCACATAAGCCCAGTGTATACACGTTTTTCCAGTTCCTAATATAGCTAAGAGTGTGATGATAGCATATAGAATTATCAAGATCATCATGTAAAGCGATTATAAGCTTGTGGACTCATAATTAGCAGGAAGGGAATATAAGTGATTATCTAACCCCTTGAGTGGTCTCAACCACACTGTTGCATACAGAAACCCCAGGATTCCATAGACTTCAATAGAAAGAGCAACCTGTGAACTCTGATATCACCCAGATGTGCTGAACTCTGATTTGCAAAGCCAACCAGAGCAGAGACGAGGAATTCTGAGCTAAGGAAACTCTGTTACCATAGGTCTTGAGGTACAGCTAGGCATCTATAAGGGTTTTGTATTGACTCTACACTGTCCCTTTAAGTATGTCACACATAATGAGCCTGATGTACCTGGAAGAACTGAAGCAATCAGCCTCACTGTTCAGCTGGTGCTCAAAGGAAATAACACAAGGTGAACAAGACAATATCCCATAAATAATGGGAGCAAAGCAAAACCAATTCAATGAGAGAAGACGGGCAAAAAGTGCAATTTGAAATATTTACAAACCACATCATTTTTGTCGGATCACCTCAGAAGCACTGCATACAAAGTTCTTTATGTGTTTTCCACATTGTGTTAGGTGCCCTGGAGCTTTTTTGGTAATTCTTTCAGTATTCCTCATAGTCCTTGCGACTGATGGAATTGTTTGTGAAGCTTTAGAACAGCATGGTTAGTTTTTTGCCAGGACTTTTTACAATTGAACATTTGAGGAAGAACAGTCATGCAGCACCTTACTTTAAAGCCAGTACAATTAGTTTCTCACACACTTGTGCAGCCAATTATCTCAGCAGATTTCAAGCCAATAGCAATCATTAAGGATTTACAATGGTACAGTTCAGCCTGAAACAACACTTAGCAGTTCTTTATTCATACCACAATTTGTCTGAAGTAAAACTTTCAGCAAACCTTTAAAATAAAGCTTTAAATTAAAAACAGATAAACCTGATTTTAACCTTTTGAGTGTCAAAAGGGGTTTCCAAAGCATTTAGAAGCAAAATCACTGGACACCTCTCTGGCACTCAAATGATTAAAATGCTGTGTATTCAAATGTGTTTCATGTGATGTAGGAAAGAAGATGGCAACTGGGAAAATACTATATGAGGTGACAATTGGTGCTCAAAGTGTCACACAGAGTGAGTCTTTTAAATGTGATATGCCCAAGACAATTCTACAGTATTTTAATAGATTAAAGCGGAACTACCACCCGACACAATCTTTAGCTTCACTAAGTTCCCATCTGGCAACTAGCTGCCAGAATAATTATCTTATTAAATAGATTTCTCCTTTCTTCCCCGGCTGACAGACAGAACAGAGCGCGGCCATCTTGCCATTGTGACGTCCGCGCACCTATACTGACAGCGTAGGCGTCACAATGGCAAGATGTCCGTGCTCCGTCCTGCCTGTCACCCATGGAAGAGAGCAGAAATCTATTAAATAAGGTAATTACTCTGGTGACTAGCGCTACTAAGCAGCTAGTCGCCAGATGAGGACTTAGTGAAGCTACAGATTGTGTCGGGTGGTAGTTCCGCTTGAAGAAACACAACGGTACCCTGTCCAGGGAAATCAAGGTTGCCTGACCAAGATCTGAACCTGGCTCACTTGCTTCACCAACATTGCTACCATTATAAAATGTATAAAGATAAAAGTGGGTCAAACCAACTGCACTGTAGCAAACAAATACAACCCCTCCCCCCTATTTAAATGGCACCCCTGCAACAAAGAACGCAGGCAGAGAACTATAGTAGCGGAGAGGTTAGGCAACCTTTGTCTAGAGGAGGTTATGCACCTAATAGAAGAATCCAAACGGGGGAGTTCATGCCAAATAGGGGGGAGGATTTAACAGAAGGATAGTAGCATCAACAAATGGCAACTGTGGGGGTGGGAAGGGGAAGAGAGACCATACAATTACAATAAAACTACTCAAAACAGTGTTCATGTAAAAGTTTAAACAGCTTCCATGGAAGACATTTAGGAAAAAGTCCAGAATTAATATTGTACCAGAATGTTGCTTCACATTTTGTACTCATTTGCACATAAAAATGAAACACACACACACATACGCCACACAACCACATGGAGTAAGGGTCACATTTTTGGCACAACAGTCATTGTCTGTTGCAAAAACAAACAAAAAAAATATATTTTTTTTTTTTTTTCTTTTTTGGAAATACATATATGCAAAAATAAACTTTCTGGCAGAGTGAAGTCTTGAGGAAAGACATATTTCCTTGGCAGAGATTCACTAAGCGGTGATAAAGAGGTGATAACATGGAGATGACCTCTCCAGTTTATCACTTTTCCAGTTCCTATGCTATTCAATGGAGCCTGTTCACCAAGATCTCCAAAGTTGAAGAAATCTTAGTGCTTAGGCTCCATAGAATAACATAGGACTTGGAGAAGTGATAAACTGGAGAAGTGATCTCCTCTTTATGACCTCTTTATCACCGCTTAGTGAATCTCCCACTCTAGGTTTCTTACACATACAAGACAGTACCGTAACCAAAGCTTTTAAGGTTGGTTAGCTGAGCACCAAGCTCTGAACTCTAGGCTTGCTTTTATTTTTTTTATATATTTTTTTTAAACTTCAGTTGTGAATTCTCCCAGTTGCTTCCACTATCCAATTTGTCTTCGGCTCTGCTTTTACTAGTTTGTCCCTCTGCTCCCAGTGACCTGGCTGTCCGACTCTGCCTCTTTAATGCACTGGACTGTAAAGTTGCGTTCCTGCTCTCACCCACTGGTTTGCCAGCAGCTTCACTCCCAGGCTAGCAGCCCTGCTGGGTCGCAAGTGGCATTCTACATTTCCCTACTTGGGTGAAGAATTGGCTTTCCTGTTTGTTACAGAGAGGGTATCTTAGACCGCTGGATAGCTCTGCCAGCAGGTTACCAGTTCACTATGATTTTCTGGCCTCCCATCAGCCCATGGGTAGCATAAGAGCTTATGCTGGTCACAGCCTGCTGCTGCGTTCCGACCTTTCCAGGTAATTGGGTTATATAGGGTGTTGGGCTCTATTCTTTGGCAGCAGCTACAGCCAGTCCTCTGGGTTGGGGCCCAGACACCTTCTGTTGTCAGTAGTGGTCATAGCCCACATCTTAGCCGCAGAGTCAAATATCCATGGCTGTGTCCGACCACATCAGTCCCTATCTTGATACTGGGTTTCAACGCTCCCGTTTAGGTGTTCTCCAGTGCAGGTTGAACCCATATACCAGGATTTCCCAGGAAACCGCCTTCAGTGCCTTTCTTTAAAGCAGTCCTACTCTGCCAACTCCCTTGGATCGGTTGTCAGTACCTCTACCTGAAGCAGTCCTAGCCTGCTTCATTCTTAGTGCTCTTGTTCCATTACCTCTCCAAAGCAGCCTTAGCCTGCTACCTTGTATATTAGGAAAGCTACTACCTCAGTTTTCTACTCTCTGGGTATTTGTCTCCATAGCTTAGTGGTCGTAGTCAGCCACCAGATTGGGCCTAGGTTCCTTATAGCTTTCAATGTGCTTCAGTCTACTCTCTCTGCATCAGGGATCCTTCCAAACCAAGTGATTGGACTCCTTTTCCAGTGCTCACTATTCCCATCCAGGTCAGGGTTCTGGCTCAACCAGGATCGGACAGTTGGCTTCGCAGCCAGCACCTCTAATCTGGCTTTGGCCACAGCAAGGGAATCATGACTATGCTGCTTAGCGTCCCTGGCACCTCCCTCGAGCTACACTCCTTAGCGTCAGAGTCCCTAAGAGTATCCAGACACCTATGCAAAGAAAGCATCTATAGAAACCAAGGTGTCAAAATATATCTAGAGACAGAGTTATAACCCACACACCTGCCAACTGGGCTTGATTTCCAAAGACTGTCCCTGGTTTAAAAACGGAGTCTCAACTTCATATCATATGTTCTTGTCTTTACACGTTTACAGGTTATAAAGCAAGTTTCCTCACATTATTATTGCTCATTTATGATTTACTGTATTTTTATGGTATTGGTAATGCTTATTTTGCTGTACAAGAGCAGTGTTAAGTCTGCTGTGCATGGTTTCCTGCTGATGTCATGCAGTATGGTACTATGGACCACTAGAAACAGACAGTCCTGTGACAACCCAGTGGAAAAGTATCCCTGGAAAGGTTTTTGAAATGTGGCAAGTATAGCCCTATTGGTTTAAACCTATAACTACTAAAGCAATATGTACTAAAAATAGTGCAATTCTGAGGCAAAACCAGCTGCACCATAGGTGGCAAAGTTTTAAGAAAAACATAAAATTCCTTACAATGCATCAGAGATCTCTCTATTAAAAGGGAAAGTAATGTCCCATAAAAATATATTCAGAGTTAGGTAGTGATTATTAAAAAAAAAAAAAAAAATTGCAACAAACCGTCTCTCTCAAACCGCTATGGTTTGAGAGATAGAGATTCAAAGTTCCCCCCTCCCTCCCCTTCTCCTGATGTCAGCTGTAAAGCTGCCAGCAGGAGATTAGAGTCGAACGACTCGAGGAGGCTCTGCAGCAGAGTTGGAATGGAGTTACTTCTAAGGAATCCATTCATTGGAAAGGTTTGCAAAGTGTGCCTGGTTTGCAAGCACACTTTGTAGACGTTTCCACTGAAGGAGTTCTTTTTAAGTAATGCAATTTCGCCTCTGCTGCAGAGCCTCCTACTGGTCCCTGGACCAGGATCTCCTACTGTCAGCTAGATGCTGGGTAGGGAGGGGAACTTTGAATCTCTATATCTCTCAAACTGTAGAGGTGTGAGACAGAAGGTTTGTGGCAGTAAGGTAGCGATTAAAAAAAAAAAAGAAAAAAAAAAAAAAAAAAAAGAAAACCAACTCTAAATATTTTTTAAGGGATATTACTGACCCTTTAAAAACCAGTGGGAATATTGTAAAAATGTTTGTCTCCTGTGAGGCAGCTTGTTTGCCATAGAATTGCTCCCACTGATGTCTTTATGCATAAGTCCCTTTGGAATAACTTCAAACACCTACAGACTACAAAATCCTTCCACAGACAATGAAAATGAATGTTTCACCAGGACAGTGTGTTTTTTCAATCAGGCAAAAATGGGAATGTGGAGTTGAGGTATATTTATGACAATTGTTATTCTTTACAATGCACTGGTGACCTCTCCAGCATGAGGAGTTAAAAACCCTATTTAGCTCTATGGGGATATTTATTTAACCCCTGTTTAAACCAGAGTTTCTGTTTATTCTCCATTTAAGGAGAGAAAATAAAAAGCTAACAGAAACCATTATTTAATTTTATATATATATTATATATATATATATTATATATATATATATATATATATATATATATATATATATATATATATATATATATATATATATATATACACACACACACATACACACATACATACATACATACATACATACATACACACACACACACTCTCTCTCTCTATTGGTGGAAAGTACTCACTCAACAAAATTATGGCCCAGGTGCACAATCCCATTAATAGATACACATAACAAAAAAAGAGGGCAGCACCAGTGGGACTTATTAAACAGGCTTTATAATTTATTACAGCAAAAACAACAGTCAACGTTTCGGTCCACTCAGGGACCTTTGTCATGACGCCATACTGTACAATTATCTCGTGCTTTATTCCTTCGTCCGTCCTGGTCAAGTTTCTGGCGCAGGTGACATCATCACCTTGGACTCATTCACTGAATGGTCCGTAGGTGGACCAATCACAGCTACACACCATTGATTCATGCCCAATAGTAATGGATGATCATTCCCATGTTCTTAATCATAATGAACACTACAATATACTGGGAAATGTGTTCCCATCAATATATAGTGTGGAATTATTCTGATGCATCTCAAGAGCGCTACCAAGTCCGATAAAAACGAACCACATCGGGTCCGCTGTATCGGAACATGGAGTGTAGCTCTGCCTGCAGTCACAATCCCTCACCACATCGGGAAGCAGCCAACAACTAATGCATTAGTGAGTTGTAAGAAATATCACACACAACTCCAGTTATACCACACCTATGGCTGGCAAACCCTTTTTAACCTGTTGGCTGTATAATAGTGAGAGGAAGCCAGATCCACCCCATGGATAACCTATATGTCTCAACGTACCGAAAGGATGCAACCCCTGCAGTGCTGGCGGAAAAACCACTTGACACTGTTCCCAAATAAACCCACACAGTGCTGATGAACATTTTACATTATGGGGCCTATCTGGCAGCAAATTCCAGTGATTCTAGATGAGCATAAAAAATCATTGTCACAGCTTGAAGGTATATTAACTCCTCCAGTACTAGAGAGAGACAGACCAGCCACCTATTGGGCATCGTATAAATATTCACCCACACAGAAAGTTTGTCAGAAATGGTATGCCTTTAATGTCAGTGACATGTAAGTGTCAGTCCTTCATTGGACCAAAGAATAAAAGGACAACTAAAGATTCCCCTTGATTTCAAAATCAATAGGTCTGTAACAGTTTTAGTGCTAGGGGAATACACAACAGATTATGCAACGTACCCCTGACACTCAGAGGGTTAATATCAGAGGACTCCAATGCATTACTTCTTATTGAGTTTATACAACATTGTGCATGTTTTGGTCCAGTTTTATTCTAGGTAAATAAACAGGCAAAAATAATTAATTTGTGGTGCAACAAGCATGATTGTGATGGCAAGAGATTGCTGACAACAAGATATTAGATTATTTTAGTAATATTATGCAAAAAGCAGATCCTGTGGCATTAAAGTCTGGGCACTCCTGCCTTAGATGATAAAGGGCTCTCCAATCACAAGCACCAAAAAGGATGAAGTCCTAACAGTGTAAATGTAAATAGAGGAATGTTACAGGCAAAAGAAAGGGGATGTGTGGTTTGTGGGGTGAACAAAGGGTGTGTCATGTGTTACAGGGAAATTCTCTTCTTCCCACTGTAACAGCCTATGGATCCCAGGAGAAGCCTGCTGCCCATATTTGCTGTATAGGATGTCTATATTATACATATGCCTATGTTACATTACTACAAATGTATTTGGAGTAAAACGAGCTTTAATAAAACAGAAATCAATTAACCCTTAAAGGGCCAGAGGGGTATGCAGCACATTGATATGCAATGCACTGAGCACTCCTCTGGTATTTAAAGGGATAGTAACCCCCCCCCCCCCCCACAACAACTTGACAGCAAAATACAGGAATCATTTCAAACGCACGTAGTCCCATCTCTCAAACCATTATGGTTTGAGAGATGTAAGGCAAGACAGTCCTCCAGTCCCTCCCCCTTCTGCCTGACAAGCTGTAAAGCTGTTGGAGGCAGAATCCGGCAGGCCGACTTTCTGCAGGAGTTCTGACATCTAGATATCTCTGTATAATTACTTCATAGGAATGGTCTACAACATGTGCTTGCAAGCCAGGCACATGTTTTAGACCATACCCATGAAGTAATAATACGGAGATATCTAGATGACAGCGCTCCTGTAGAGCCGCCTTCTGGTGCTGGAAGCCGGATCTCATGACGTCCTGTATACAGCGGACGTATGAGAAGGGGGAGGGAGCGGAGGTCTTACTTGCCTTACATCTTTCAAACCATAAAGGTTTGAGAGATGGGACAAAGTGCGTTTGGTATGTTTCTATGATTCTTGGATTTTGCCATCAAGTTGTTGGGGGGGTTTACTATCCCTTTAAAAAGGTTAATAACCCTGTTGACTCAACACCCAAGTCTGTTATCACATGCCTTTTATGTTAAAAAAAATGTAATGATATGTTTTAGATTACCGTATTCATGGTTTGATCATTAATATTCCTGTGCAAGTAATATATGCATAAATGTTTTTGATGTGAGTAAAACAATGGCCGAAACATTTCTCAGACATGGAAGTGCCAACTGTTTACAGCACAATATGTTTAATTTCTTTTAGTTACTACAGGGAAATTTCTATCACTTATTAAAGTGCTGTAATCTAACACTCATGTCCTCCCAAAAGAAAAGGATATTGCATGTTTTGCCTATATACATAGCCAGGGCTGGATTTACATCCAATGTGCTATTGGCTCCACCCATGACCACACCTCATTTGTCACATGATCCCACCGACAGTTCCATGACAAATAAGAGGTCCTTAGTCTATAACAGAGGTAGTCATAGTCAACCCTGTTCCTCAAGACTTAAGAGCAGTGCATGTTTTCAGGCTATTCCCATTGGAGAACAGGTGCACTAATTAGTGGCTCAGTCATTTAACCTGTCTGCTTGTGCTCCAGCAGTGATAGCCTGAAAACCTGCACTGTTGGTAGCTCTTGAGGACCAGGGTTTGCTACCCCTGATCTAGAACATGCAAAAAAAAAAAAATAAAAAAAAAATTATGTACATCTTTTAATACCATTGATACTAGAGTGGCCTATCGAATTTTAGTGCATTGGGAAACTTTATAGCATCCAAGGGGTTCAATAATAGCCAATAAAGGGGTATTTAAACTGGTTTCCAGTTACAGAGATTGCATTGGTCACACCAACAATTCAAGAGGTGGGAGTGTCCAACACAGGAAGCTCCCCTCAATATCTGGCACTCTAAGCAGTTGCCCAGTGGGAAATCTAGCATTGCACATTATTATTTTTCCAAGTGCTTTAAAAATAAGCCAAGTACTACTTGAAAATATTGATTAAACTTCATTATATATACATACTCTCTCTCTCAATCATCTTCAGCCATTGAAGGCCTTCTCAGCAAACCTCAAACAACTCCGGCCCTATGCTTTCTGCTGCCATTGTGCAACAACACACTTAGCAACTTCATCAAACCACCTTATCTTTGGCCTTCTTGGATGTTTAACAAAGTAAATTCCGTTGCAAAATTTGTTTGGTTCACCTGCATCAGGTCTTCTAGCTGTGTCAGCTGTCCATTTCAATTTTAGGCGCTTTACTCTTTCAGTTAATTCATCAGCCTTTGATTGTGGTCGAATCCAACAAACTTTTTCAGGCCCTATACTTAAACTTAAGTATAGAACGTTGAATGTTGAACATGATAAAATCATGTTCAACATTCAACGTTCTATACTTAAGTTTTTGTATGGCTTTGGAATTTATAGTGTCCATGTTTCAAGCCACACATAAGAACTGTCAGAGTAGCAAATTTGTCTTGAAGACAATACTGCTAAGTTTCCCAGACGCTTGGCATTCCAATTTTATTAGTCGATTAATTTCCATCATTGTGTTTCCATCTGTTCGCATTTCCTGTCTGAGGTAAACATACTAGTAAAAAAAACTAGAAAATAAACCCACACAGGAGGCCAGAACCTGCACTTAGGAAAATGGAGATGGACAGCATAGCTCAGTCACAAGCACCACAATAAAAATCAAGAAGGATGTGCATATCAGCGGAGTATTTGGTCCACTGTGTGAAAGTGCAGCACCCAGCCTGGGAGCTATTGGGAACACACAAAATGGCTACTCCGGTAGTGTCCAACATCATAACACTTCCTTTATAAACACTACCAATGTGCTGACAGTGTTGATATCTGTTTTTTGGAGTTTGTATTGTTTACTTACTTTTTATGGACATGTAATGCAAGAGCTGTGATACTGAACTGTATTGTTAGTTACTGAAAATTTATATTAATGGTGTAGTAATTCAGCTGGACAAAAACATGTAGGGAAAAGGAATGTTAATTTAGCTGTGTAGTGATTAGAGTGATTAGCATAAAGTAGACAGGCAGAGGAAAAACATTGTACTTAGTATTGCAGATATTGTGGAGTACTAAAAGGTTACATAAAAGATGTAGAGCATGTTGGTGTAAGATGATGCATTTGTGCAAGGTCTGTACAGTAAAGGGAATGTAATTTTTGTTGAACTATAATTCTCACAGGGAGGTGGAAGGTAAAACGCACATTGGGTTGAAAGATCATTAATGAGGAGGTGGTGGTACAGTAAATGATGGATGGAGAAGTGAGTGGTGTATATAGTGAGGGTGGTGGCTACATAGTATTTTAGATGTTGTAACAATCTGAAATGTAATACAAATTATTCTCCTTCCTATTATTGCAAGAAAGCAATAAGTTGTCCAGGGGTTTTGACAGGAGTGGCCAGGGGGCTTCTCTCCTTGTGCAATCCTAACAAAATCACACACCCACCTCTATTATACCCCTGGAAACTTCTTGACTTTCACGGCTACTACGGTGAAAATCACAACTCCATGGCTGGACCTATGGAGCTCCAGTATAGAGGAGATTTGAATAATTCTTCCTTAAGGAGGCCCCTGGGTGTGTGTGCCAGGGCTGCAGAATGTTGGCAATATGATGCTTTTCATTATACATTTATCCAGTTTTTATAGAACTGCATATTACATTTTGTTTTATTAACCACGTGGACAAAGCCATGTCAGTATTGCTAGATATATTTATAAACAGAGCCCTTAATCTAGTGATCAAAACAGAAGTATGCAAGACAAGTCAATTAACTTGTTAAAGTACAGTCCGCTTGAAGAACATTAACACGTAACAGAAAAAACTACAAAACAGGGAACAAGGAAAAAAGGAGAGAATGACCAGGCATTTTAGGCAGTCAATGCTTTCATTATTCTCACACAGAAAAGATGCCTGTTTACAAAAAATTGGAGTACAAGAGTATGCTACAATGTTACTAACAAAGAGGACAAAGACTTCTATGTACAAATAATGCAACAAATGTGTCAGAGGAAGGAGCAATTACATTAAAAACAAAGCCTGAGTACTTCAAGCCATAAATATTTTAGGCCTTTTGCACAAAAGAAAGAAATTCTGGAGCAAACCAACTAGATCATAGGGGACAAGTGAAAGGGATATAAAACCCCTTTGATTTGTAGGATTTTGGGAGCCCCCTCTAAATGAATGGGGATTTTCATCTGTGCCTTAAGGTGCAGCCGCTTTGCCAAATAATTGCCACAGTTTCTTCTTAATACAAGGCCCAACACGTTTAACCCTTTAAAGACCAGGAGGTGTATAACTGCTTCACAATGGGTTGGTCACCCCTCTGGTCCTTAAAGGAGATGCCAATAACTACATACAAAAAAAAAAAAAAAAAAAAAAAAAAAAAGTGTCCCTGGGAACTTAATATAAGAAGAGGAACATCAGGTAGCCTCCTGCAGTTTACTAGGAGGCTTAGAGCACTAGATGGAGACCGCCACTGGAGTCAAAAGTACCAACCATTTCCTTTGTTTGATGAGCTCTGAAGTTTAGTGGCTTCTGCATGTCCTGTTCAAGTCTATGTAAGAGCTCCTGGAAGTTGCTGTGCTCCCAGAAGTACAGCTTTTTGTGTGCCCCCCCCCCCCATTAAAAAACCCTTTGAAAAGGATGCCTCATCTCCCAGAAGGGGCTCCATCTGGCACACTAAGCCACCAAGAAGACTTTAGCAGGCTGAATGATCCATATCCACCTCTAGTAAGATAACAGGTTCAACTTTGTGTGGAGGTGTTAATGTCCCTTTGTTAAAAGGAACAAACATGTTTGTTGACTCCACTGGCCAAAAAAGGAAGACAGACTACCAAGGACTCATTTCCAGTTTTATACTGATTCTAAGCTAACAGATAAACACAACACTATAGCGCAGCTTAAGACTTGAACTTTTTATATATATCTATATCCACACACACACACACACACACACTGTGTGCACAATTATTAGGTGAGTATTTAGACCATATCATTATTTTTATGCATATTATGTATAAACTTGAATGCTTATTGGATTTAAGCATATCAGGTGATGTGTATTTGTGTAATGAGAGAATGTGGCCTAAGGAGATGAACACCCTATGTCAAGGTGTGCATAATTTCCTCAGGGAAAATGTGCAGAATGAGAGAGATAACTGACTCTGAAAAGTCAAATTTGTATAAAAAAAAAAAAAAAGTCTCTCAGAGGGATGCAACACTCTTGAAATTGCTAAGATATGGGAGCGTGGTCACAGAACAATCAAACGTTTTGTTGCAACTAGTCAACAGGGTCGCAAGAAGTGTGTTATGAAAAAAAGATGCAAATTAACTGCCAGAGATTTGAGAAGAATCAAACATGAACCTACCAGGAACCCATATTATCCTCCAGTGCTGTAATATTCCAGAACCGTAACCTACCTGGATTGTCCAGAAGTACTAGGTGTTCAGTGCTCAGAAACATGGCCACAGTAAGGAAGGCTGAAACCTGATCATCACTGAACAAAACACATAAGACACGTCAAGACTGGGCCAAGAAATACCTGAAGACAGATTTGTCAAAGGTTTTATGGACTGATGAGATGAGAGTGACTCTTGATGGTCCAGATGGATGGGCCCGTGGCTGGATCAGTAACGGACACAGAGCTCCACTTCGACTCAGACGTCAGAAAGGTGGAGGATGGGTACTGGTATGGGCTGGTATTATCAAAGATGAGCTAGATGGACATTTTCGGGTTGAAGATGGACTCAAACTCAACTCCCAATTTTTAGAAGACACTTTCTTCAAACAGTGGTACAGGAAAAGTCTGAATCTTTCAAGAAGACCATGATTTTTATGCAGGACAATGCTCCATCACATGCATCGAAGTACTCTACTGTGTAGCTAGCCAGTAAAGGCCTTAAAGATGATAAGATTATGACATGGCCCCCTTCCTCACCTAACCTAAACCCTACTAAGAACTTGTTGGCCCTTCTTAAACGGCAGATTTACGCTGAAGGAAAACAGTACATGTCTCTGAACAGTGTCTGGGAGGCTGTAGTTGCTGCTGCACAAAAAGTTGCTAGTCAACAGATCAAGAAACAGACTCCATGAATGGAAGGCTTATGACTGTTATTGAAAAGAGTGGCTATATTGGTCACTGATTTTTTTTTTATTTTTTTTTTTGGAAGTGTAGAAAATGTATATTTGTAAATTGAGTTGTTTTAGTATTCTCATTTTAATAGTTTAAGATAAACACGCAATATGGGAAAATTATTGTATTTCATTTAGTTGCATAATATTATGCACACTATTAATGGTGTACACAGATATTCTCCTAAGAAAGCCAAAACCTCACTTTTACCCTAATATTCAGGTTTAAGGTTTCTTAACATTTTGGATTGACGGAGACCATTGTAGTTGTTCAATAATAAAATTAATCTTCAAAAATACAACTTGCCTAATAATTGTGCACACATACATATATATTTTAAAAAAACAAAACCAAAACACCACTCATTAAAGAAAATGTTTTCATTCAAATAAATAAAATTTGTGAAATTCTAGGTTACACAATTTCCACAACCATTATCTCGGTTCACTTATGCTTTGTTGAGGACATAATGCATGTCATAAGTGACATGCTGAATGTTATAAATTACAAAGTAAAAGAAAGGGGGTGGGTGGAATTAATGTCTGAAACTCAACCATGGACATACCAGCTTTTGTCAGCCTTAGGGAAAAAAAAAAAAAAAAAGGGAAGATATTATTATTATTATATATATATATATATATATATATATATATATATATATATATATATATATATAATAATTTATATATTTTTTTCTTTTAACCACACCACAATGGAGTACCTACGGTGTTATCAATATAAATCTTCTTGCACTTTGAAAGAAATCAAACTCAGCAGAGACTTATTGATCAAATAGATTTAGGATGTTATTTATTTCTCCATTGAGCAAAACAATAGCTTCCGATCAGAGGCTC
Organism: Rhinophrynus dorsalis; assembly: GCA_037306005.1. Classification (NCBI taxonomy): domain Eukaryota; kingdom Metazoa; phylum Chordata; class Amphibia; order Anura; family Rhinophrynidae; genus Rhinophrynus; species Rhinophrynus dorsalis. The sequence continues at coordinate 371,038,409 of CM074719.1, forward strand.
TTAGTTTGATTGATAGATTTCATGTAATATCAATATACCATTGCATGAAATTGTACAGTGGCACTGTTGCTACACCATCCTACAGAGATGTATGGTCAATTGACCAGAGCTGGCCACTGAGATTCTGCACCTAAGAGTTAAAAAAAAAAAAAAAAAAAAGTAAGTTATTACAGCTCAAACTTGACTAAAACTCCTTTCAGCAGTGGAGTACCCTGGTTTTACTCAGGGGGATAAACCATAGTTTTTATTTTTTTTTTTTTTTTGTTTTTTACATATTACATTTAATTTAGGAGAGTAGCAAGCAGATGCACGCGTTATTCTCATTGTGAACTGGAATTCAAAATTAGTAATTATGTTAAAAAGTTATACACATTTGAATAAAGTATTTAAATATACCGATACACTGACTCTTATGAGTATGCTGCAACTAAACGTGTCAGTTATTACCCTTGCAATTGCTAGCAGTATAGTTATGAAGTGCCAGAAGCCCTTGCTGCCTAGAATGTCCAAGACTGAACTAACATGGAGGAATAAAATATATTTGACTGATTAGTTGGGAGAAAACACCCAGTCAGGATTCCACACCTATCACTGTGGTAAGAGTCACTTGTACAAATTCATATAACAGGATATTTGCTAGGCATGTCCCTAGTCTTCACACAATTGATATTCTAGTGTCAGTGTTGCCCAAGAAAGGCTTACATCTTTTCAAGAACCACCTGCTTCTTTTGTTGGCCTTTTCCTTGGGTTTTGACCTCTGCTCAGGCCCTGACCAGACCTGTTATCCCTTTACTCTGAATGCACCTGGCCCCTGCTATTTGAAGAGTCAATCATGACCCCAACTTTGCTTGTCGGCCATCTTCCTAAACTACATTCTGCCTTGAATTAAGTGTATGGCTTCAACTGGCCAGCAATGTCTATTGTTCCACTTCACACTTGGGACCCTGTTCTTGTTGTAGTGAATTCTACATACCTTCCCTCAATCCAACAGGTCCACTCTGTTTGAGACAGGCAACACCATACAGCCTGCAGGGTGTCAGTAACCTACATTCTGCTCCACACCCACACAATGGGCAGATCTTTCATAAGTAGGAAAACTAGAAGGTCAAGAATGGAGTCTTGGGGAACTCCACTTGTTACTTTGAGCGGGAAGGAAAATATGGTCAGCAATTGACACCGTGTTCTGTCTAATATTTAGAGATATATTTGTACTAATTTTCCAAAAGTTGACCAGTTTTGATAAGTTACTGTTCAAGTTGTCAATAGAATATTGATCTTTGGCTAGTTCTGTTTATTGGTCTATAGACAGTGCAAGCTAATTTTAAATCGCAAGTCGGTCTTCAGAAACCCAGGTTAGATGCCCCCCCCCCCAAAAAAAAAAAAAATAATAATCTTACCATGCCCTTGCTTAGTGTATTACAGATCTTCAAGAATACCATATACTGAAATGTTAATAAAATATAAGGTAGAACCTAACCTTCATACAGCCTGTAAATTTCTGGATTCTGTGACTTATGGTACTAGTTTCTATGGTTGCTCGATGCTGCCTCAAATTATAGGACATGCTGACAGTAACCATACATGGCAACTCTGTATCTGCCCTGGAAACTTCAGGTTTTATATTTAAATTACCTGTTCAGCGGGTAGAGTGGACAATTTTCCTGCTTTGGTAAATTTCCCACTTCTGCTCACTTCTTTGCCATTCCACCTATTTTTTTTACCAGCCATTCTAAAGTCTCACCCACCCAATTAAGCCTCACCCACTGACATTTCACATCATTTAGATATACCCATTCTCAGCCTGTGAGCCCAAAGAACAGTAGCAAGTGTCTATGTAGCAATAGGCCAGATTTATCATTTAAGAGGGATGAACTTTGTATGCCAGAGAAAAAAAAAACACAACTTCTGTAACATAATAAAAAGGACATATGTTAAAGGGATAGTAATACTTCGTTTTAACTTTATTTTATTTTGTAGGCATTAAAAAAACATGAAGAATGATATAAGTCTTATCTCTCAAACCTTTATGGTTTAAGAGATATTCACAAAGTATCCCTCACTGTTCAACCAGATCAGAAGGGAGGTGCCCAGGTAGACTGCAGAGAGGGACAATCTTCAATTAAGATAAGGGAAAAAGCTGAAAAACTTGTCAAGGGGGGGGGGGGGGAAGGGCTTTCATTGTTTTCATACAAAGAAAATTGTCCCCTTCTGTTATCTGTCCTGTCATACAACCAGATTCACATCTGAGAAGAGATTGCTTACACTAGGTAAAAGGGACGGGGAGGGGAACTTTGCTTGTGAATATCTCATAAACCATAAAGGGTTGAGAGATGAGACTTATATCATTCTTCATGTTTTTTAATGCCTACAAAATAAAATAAAGTTAAAACAAAGTATTACTATCACTTTAAAGGGATAGTAATACTTTTTCTTTTATTTTGTAGGCATCAAAAAAACATGAACGATAAGTCTTATCTCGCAAACCTTTATGGTTTGAGAGATATTCACAAGCAAAAGTTTCCCCTCCCGCCCCTTTTACCTAGTGTAAGCCATCTCTTCTCAGATGTGGAATGCAGTCCATAGACCAGACAGATAACAGCAGGGGACAATCTTCTTCCTATGATAACAATGAAATCCCTGCCCCCCCTTGACAAGTTTTTCAGGTTTTTCCCTTCTCTTAATTGAAGATTGTCCCTCTCTGCAATCTGCCTGGGCACCTCCCTTCTGCTCTGGCTGAACAGTGTTTCATCAGTAAAAGGGGTGGGAGGGGGATACTTTGTCATTGAATTACTCTTGAACTACAACTCTGACAGAACTGAAATAACACTCTCCAAAGTCCAAATACTATGATGATTAATTAGAGCTGCTTTTATTATAACACATTACTATCCCTTAAAAGCCTAGTCTCTTAAATGTTTAAGAAACAGAGGGGTATGCAATTTGTTAATAGCCAATATCGGATAATCCAGCCACTGGCAGTAACAGCCCTTAGTATACAATGAGGTGGAAACCACTCTAGTATTCAAGGGAGTTAAAAGTCCCAATAAAAAAATCAATGGGAATTTGGGGGTATTATTGGCCCACAATTGCACCTCTTAAGATTTACAAGTACTCCCCAAAGAAAATCAAATATTCAGCATCACCAGTGATAATATAGATTATCAGATTGTTCCTAAATCTTTTGACATAGAAATGTGAAAATATTCCAGGAATAAAACAGCAAATAGAGCAGTTTTTTTCCATGGATGTAAGACTTTAACCAGAAACTCCCAATTTAGAAATATTCTAACATTTTGTAATTAAACAGCACCAACTTGTGGTCAGAGTCAAAGGAAAATACACATGGGAAAAATTAGGCTATTCAGCAAAAGCTAATACTTTTCACTCTTTGCACTATGAAAAATTCACACAACAGCAAAAGTAAAATTTAGCTAAATGGTGCTTTACACCGTGCTTCCTTAGAAACCACATACCATGTACAATCACAAGGCGCTGCCAGTTTTCCTTCTACAGAAGGGGGGGGGGGGGTACTTAAAGGAGTAGGACATTCTCTTTATGGGAAGATTTTTGGCCAAACCAAGTTGTACCATAGGGAACAAATAATTCCCCAAGTTCCAGAAATATATATAAACGGATCTTTTAACCCCTTTTAAATGTTAGGAGTTAGAAGCTTCAGTTAACGCAATTGGTATATTCATTCCCTTTGCACCGTGGAGTTTGTGTGATCCAGAACTATTACACTTTAACTTACAGAATATGGCCCTATGGGCTTTAGTCAAGAAGCTAATTATGAGCAACCCGGAGTATACCAACTGAACTGCGTGGGACAAGTAAAAACCCCAAATTCCCATTGATACAAATGGGGCTTTCAATCCCATAAGTGCTAGAGAGAGGATTCCACAGAATTCCATGCATATCTGGAATTCAAGAGGTTAACTCTGAGTGTCAGAGGGTTACACAATGCATAGCAATGCGTTGCATACCAGCTTTTGGCACTCAAAGAGTTAAAGTTCAAGTTGAAAAGACAAGGGGAATTTTCGTTTGGCCCCTATAATGTGGTTAGTTTACTAGACTTTTAGCTTTCTGAATAAAGCCTTATATGAGGGGTTTGGGGGAGAAGTTGGCTACACAGTTTATTTTATATGGAAACACATAAATGTTTGATTTATCATGTATAAACTTTCATAATACTACGCTTGCACTGAAGATTTAATTTTGAGAGTCTTAACTTTTATACCTGATCAAGCCACAAATCACTCTACAGGGTTTCAGATGCTTACGTTTATTTTGGTACTTCATTGTATTTCAGCATCTTAACTGTTTTGACGGCCAGAGTTCAGTTATTTCAACATTTACCTCAGGAATTGTTATTTTGGAAACTTTGCCTTGAAAAAGCAGCTTGCTTTCACTCCATGTTAATTGAGCTCTGTAAAAAAAGACAGCTGTTTTGGGGTTGGAAACAAAAGGGACTGAAATATGCACCAACTGCTATGTTTTATTATTTAGAGTAGGGTAGTCAATTGTGTGACCTCCAGCTGTTGGTGACTACAAACACCCATCATCCCAAATAAGCCAGCTAATGGCTGGATTTCAAAAGGAAGAGTAAGTGACTGCCTAGAACTGTAGATTTTTAGGGGAACCTCAGCTATGCTAACCATACCTAAATTCTGCATTGTGGGTGTGGCCAGATCTCAGTGTCCCTGCGCCAGTTTTATACCCCTTTACAGGCTATGATTTAACTCCATGGATGCTGCAGAAGTCTCCAGAGTATTACACAGCGATGTGTTGGATATCTCTCTAGCAACCAAATGGGTTAAAGCATTTTTCATTCTTGTTATAGGACAAAGGTATTTTCTGTGCCAGGAACAGCTGGTATACCTTTAGAGGGATAGTAATGTTTCAAAATAAAAGCAGCTCTAATTAATCATCATAGTATTTGGACTTTGGAGAGTGTTATTTCAATTCTGTCAGAGTTGTAGTTCAAGAGTAATTCAATAACAAAGTATCCCCCTCCCGTCCCTTTTACTGATGTAACACTGTTCAGTCACAGCAGAAGGGAGATGCCCAGGTAGACTGCAGAGAGGGACATTCTATTAAGATAGAGAAAAACCTGAAAAACTTGTCAAGGGGGGCAGGGCCTTCATTGTTCTCATAGGAAGAAGATTGTCCCCTGCGGTTATCTGTCTGGTCTATGGACTGCATTCCACATCTGAGAAGAGATGGCTTACACTAGGTAAAAGGGGCAGGAGGGGAAACTTTGCTTGTGAATATCTCTCAAACCATAAATGTTTGAGAGATAAGACTTATATCATTCTTCATGGTTTTTTAATGCCTACAAAATAAAATAAAGTTAAAACGAAATATTACTATCCCTTTAAGGAGATGGCTTGCACTAGGTAAAAGGGGCAGGAGAGGAAACTTTGCTTGTGAATATCTCTCAAACCATAAAGGTTTGAGAGATAAGACTTATATCGTTCATGTTTTTTTAATGCCTACAAAATAAAAGAAAAAGTATTACTATCCCTTTAAGCTTTAATGTAATGCGTTGCGAGGCATGCCCCTCTAGCAATTATAGGGTTAAAGTGTTAGTAATGTCTAAAAAATAAAAAAAATAAAAAATTGTTTTTGCATTTAGAAGAGCTTAAAAAGCTGATCTCTCAAACCGCTATGGTTTAAGAGATACGGGCGTTTAAAGTTTGATTTCTCCTACTGACAGCTGTAAAGCTGTCAGCAGGAGATTTGTGTCGGTCGACACGCTGGCGCTTGAGAAGTGCCGAGATCTCGTTACTTACACAGAATACCTTCATTGGAATGGTCTAAAATGTGTGCCTGAACACTAGGCACACGTTTTAGACCATTCCAATGAAGTCATTCCATGTAAGTAACGAGATCTTGGCACTTCTCAAGCACCAGCGTGTCAACCGACACAAATCTCCTGCTGACAGCTTTACAGCTGTCAGTAGGAGAAATCAAACTTTAAACGCCCGTATCTCTTAAGCCATAGCAGTTTGAGAGATACTTTTTTTTTGCATTTAAATCAGCTTTTTAAGCTCTTCTAAATGCAAAAATTATATATATATATTATTTTTTTTTTTTTAGACATTACTAACACTTTAAAGGGAGGTGACTTGTGAAATGGTCTTCATAAAGGGAACTTCAGGTTTTACCCATCCAAAGTCTGTGGTTTGGGATGTCTTTTTACAATTTGCTACTTTACACCCAGTCTTCAACAAGTGGAAATGTGCAGAATTCTCCTTGTTATTTGAAATAGATAACAGTGTTACTCATTAGAACAAACAGCAATGGTTCATTATGGAATACTAGTTGAACAGCCCGTTACACGGGCCACAGTGCCTCAGGCAGCCGGTCGCGGGGCAGTCACCCAGTGGAGACTGCCCGCGCCTCGGCTGATACAGAGCCTCTGGCAGCCGGTCGCGGGGCAGTCACATGCGGTGGAGACTGCCCGCGCCTCGGCTGATACAGAGCTGGACGCTCCTTCGGAGCACCCAGCTCTGTATCAGCCGCGGCGCGAGCAGTCTCCACTGTGTGTGACTGCCGCACGCGCAGCTGTATCTACTGCGCATGTCGGGCGTTACACACAACTTGGCGAATTATTATATAGGATTCCTGTTAAGTAAAACAAAAAAGGTACTCCCACTGCCAAGAGATGCTTAATTATTAAGCAATTACAGCTCACCTTTTAAAATCAGTGGCAATTTGTGATCTGGTCCCCAGCTTGCAATGCTAGTACCTCTTTCTATAGAGGCTTCTAGCTGGAAACAAAAAGGTTCTCAGGTTTGAGCTGCACAACATTTTTTAAATGTACAGTCACCAAGAAGCGGACTGCTTTTACTCAAATATCTATACAATATATTTCCATATTAAAACATTACTATTCCTTCAATCACTTGAAGACAGAAGGGTGTTCAATGGGTTGTACACCCTGTGGTCCAAGAGGTCCAAGTAACCGTAGTGAGAAAAAAAAAAAAAAAGTTTTTATATTATTAAAACTTAAACAAAAGAGCATGCTTATCATAAGTAAAATGTAGTATTTTCTTCATAAAACTAATGCAGTGGTTTGCAAAAAGGAGGGTTGCTACAACCGCCTGTGTATCATGGCACCACTTGGACCTGACATCAGCTCACCAGTGCAATTAGTACCATGAGAATTCATTTTACATAAGAAAGCACCTTGCCTGTGTTCGTCCAGTAAACAGACAGTGCAGCTCTTACGCATAGATGAAACTGGACACTGCAGCTCTCAATGCAACCTCCAATGAATGTCTGACACACATTTGGTTAACTTAGACTAGCCCTCAAATCACACACCATCCCAAGGGCAGGTTCTCAGGAGAAAGTGGGTTCAGAACATGGAAGAATCTGTTACTTATTAATCACACATGTGAAAAAGTCCCCATCACACTTATTAAAAATAGTTTTTAAAATGTTATGTTTATTTTCCAGCTCCACGTGTCAAGTTACACTTACCAGCTTTTAAAAGGACTTAACAGCCTGATCATTCTGATTAAGGACCCTCTGACACTCAAAGGAGTTCCCAACGCACTGCTTTGCAATGTGTTGCATACCCCTCTGGCACTCAAAGGGTTAAACCCAACTTCATAAAAATGTTTTCATACTTTGGTTCACACATAGATGGGGAGTACATATCAATTCCACCAATTCAAGAGTAATTTACCATTGTGACTGAATCGCAGCTAGATATGAAAATAGCAACAGAAGTAAAATAAATAGGGTGAACGTATAAGTCCCACTGGTGGTAGCCTCAAATACCACACAAAAGGTATACACACTACAGTTTATAATTAAGGTAGTACCTAACGGCGCACACAGGGTCCCACCAGCAAAGCCCCACATACAAGTTCACAGAATGTGTAAGGAAATGATATACACACAAACACACTATTTCCACTACACCTGACTGACTGAAGCTGAACTACCACGTTAGGTTAAGTCGCCCTGCAATACTTAGGCAGGTGGCGACTAGCTTAATAGTTATTTTACCTCTCACAAATAGCCGCTTGTAAAGTAATCCTTAATCTTCTGAGACTGGAAGCCAGATATCAGCACAGACATCTTGTTGCACACCTGCGGCGTCAGTCCCAGTCTCCCTACAGAAGCATTGCACTGGCCCAAATGGCACCAGAAGGGACTGTCGGCACAGGAGCGCAGACTGCACTAACCTGGCCATCATTCTTGGAAGCTTAAAGTGTTAGTAATGTCCAGAAATAAATTTATAATAGATTTGTAGAGAGTAAAAAAAAAATAGCATTGCCACAAACCCCATCTCTCAAACCTCTACAGTTTGAGAGATATTCGCAATCAAAGTTCTCCCTTCTCCTGACGCCAGCGCTCTGCTGACAGGAGATCCCAGTCTGGGAACCAGCCGGCAGCTCTGCAGCACAGCCAAAATCCTGTTATTAGACAATAATTACTTCATTGGAAAGGTCTACAAAGTGTGCCTGGTTTGCAAGCAGACTTTGTAGACCTTTCCAATGAAGTATTTCTTTTGCAATAACGGGGTTTTCGGCTCTGCTGAAGAGCCTCATCGTGTCGGCCAACACGGATCTCCTGTCAGCTTTACAGCTGACATCAAGAGAAGGTGAAGGAAGGGGAAACTTTGATTGCCGATATCTCTCAAACCATAGCGGTTTGAGAGATGGGGTTTGTGGCAATGCCATTTTATTTTTAACCTCTACAAGTCTATTAATAATTATTTCAAAACATTACTAACACTTTAAGGATTACTTTACAAGTGGCTACTTTTGGGAGATAAAATAACTATTATTAAGCTAGTCACCACCTGCCCAAGTATTGCAGGGTGACTTTACTTAACCCTTTGAGTGCAATGCATTGGGTACCTCCTCTGGCAATCAAGGGGTTAAAGTGCCTTGAAATGCTCACAGACTGCCCCACTATCCTCCCCTTGGAACAAGTGGGATTAATGGGAGGAAATCTGGAATATATTGTTTATCAACTTGATGTTCGGCAGGTACGGGGACAAAACAATGTTTCCAGCGGCAGTTATTGCACGGAATTAGCGAGATATATTCATCCCACTGACTTGAGAGCAAATCTGAACTCCCACAAAATCCAATTGTGACAGTTATTCACAAAAGGTGCCAAAAAAGACCATGGAAGAGGATTAGGCACCTAAAAAACAACCAACCAGCTAAGGCAGTCATTCACAATAATCTACAGATGTATACACATCCTTGTACATTTCAAATATCAATTGGTGTTTAATAATAAATTTGTAAATAAAATGTTTATGACAATGTTACATATAGATGTGACAGTCCAAACCTTTTTTTAAATTCAAATACTATGAACCTTTAGCATGTTGACTCATATGCCCCATAGGGCCATATGTAAATAACAAAAAGGGAGAACAATCTGGGGCAAACCAACTGCACCATAGGGAACAAAATATTTCCCAAATTTCTATTAATTTATATGGAAATGTTAACTCTTTGAATTCTAGGAGGTCTTCAACACATTGCTTTGCAATGCACTTTAACCTCATGAATACTAGAAAGTTCTAAAGATCCCATTTAACCCTTTGAATGCCAATGAGGTATCCAATGCAATACACTGCTACTTCTCCGGTACTCAAAGGGAATTTTTATCTGTTGTAGACTGCTCTGTGTTTGTCATTGTGTTTTTATATTAGATGTATCTATTTATCTAGAGATAGATATATACACACACACAGTGGCTAGAGATAGAGATATTACATATATACACACAGTGGATATAAAAAGTCTACACACCCCTGTTAAAATGCCAGGTTCTTGTGATGTTAAAGAATGAGACAAAGATAAATCATGTCAGAACTTTTTCAACCTTTAATGTGACCTATAACTTGATCAATTCAATTGCAAAACAAACTGAAATTGTTGCGGGGGAAAAATAAAAAAAAAACTCACAATAACCTGGTTGCATAGGTGTGTACACCCTCTTATAACTGGGGATGTGGCTGTGTTCAGAATTAACCAATAACATTCAATCTCATGTTAAATAAAGTCATTACACACCTGCCATCATTTAAAGTGACTCCGATTAATCACAAATAAAGTTCAGTCATTCTAGTAGGATTTTCCTGACATTTACTTAGTTGCATCTCAGAGCAAAAGTCATGGTCCGCAGAGAGCTTCCAAAGCGTCAGAGGGATCTCACTGTTGAATGATATCAGTCAGGAGAAGGGTACGAAAGAATTTCCAAAGCATTAGATATACCATGGAACACAGAGAAGACAATCATAATCAAGTGGAGAAAATATAGCACAACAGAGACATTACCAAGAACTGGACATCCCTCCAAAATTGATGAGAGGACGAGAAGAAAACTGGTCATGGAGGCTTCCAAGAGGCCTACTCCAACATTAAAGGAACTGCAGGAATTTCTGGCAAGTACTGGCTGTGTGCTACATGTGACAACAATATCCCATATTCTTCATATGAATGAGCTATGGGATAGGGTGGCAAGACGGAAGTCTTTTCTTACAAAGAAAAACATCCAAGCCCGGCTGAAGTTTGCAGTAACAAACATCAAGTCCCCTAAAAGCACACGAGAAAATGTGTTATGGTCTGATGAAACCAAGATTGAACGTTTTGGCCATAATTCCAAAAGGTATGTTTGGCACAAAAACAGCACTGCACATCATCCAAAGACCACCATACCCATAGTGAAGCATGGTGGTGGCAGCATCATGCTTTGGGTCTGTTTTTCCTCAGCTGGAACAGGGGCCTTAGTCAGGGTGGAGGGAATTATGAACAGTTCCAAATACCAGGAAATTTTGGCACAAAACCTTCAGGCGTCCGTTAGAAAGCTGAAGAGGAAGTTCACCTTTCAGTACGACAACGACCCAAAGCACACATCCAAATCCACAAAAGCATGGCTTCACCAGAAGAAGATTAACATTTTGGAATGGTCCAACAACAGAGCCCAGACCTGAATCCAATTGAACATCTGTGGTGTGATCTGAAGAGGGCTGTGCACAGGAGATGTCCTCGCAATCTGACAGATTTGGAGCGCTTTTGCAAAGAAGAGTGGGCAAATACTGCCACGTCAAGATGAGCCATGCTAATAAACGCCTACCCAAAAGACTGATTGCTGTAATAAAATAAAAAAAGGTGCTTGAACACAGTATTAGTTTAAGGGTGTGCACACCTATGCACCCAGGTTATTGTGAGTTTATTATTTTTCTCCCTTAACGATTTCAGTTTGTTTTGCAATTGAATTGTTCAAGTTATATGTCACATTAAAGGTGGAAAAAGTTCTGACATGATTTATCTTTGATTAATTCTTTAACATCACAAGAACCTGGCATTTTAACAGGGGTGTGTAGACTTTATAGCCACTGTAAATATAATATATATATAGATATTATATGTATAGATATATTTTATATTATATTTATAGACATTTTATATATCTCTCAGCACACTGCACTGTCCCATACATTATTACCAATTTACAAACGTTGGTCCATATTTCTAAAGCCAAGGTGTAAATTTGGAGCAAACCCTTACAATTTATGTCCCCAGAAAGGACTCACTCATGTCTTGCCATCTGACCCCAGGATTAAACTGGTTCTTTTATGTAAAACTGGGACTATAGGGACCCATAATAAACAGTAAGCCCCCAGTGAACACCAGGTACACCCATGCATAAAAATGGCCTTTACTGTAACAGTGACACACAGAATCATAGAATTTGACAGCAGATAAGAACCATTCAGCCCATCTAGTCTACCCATTTTCCTACTGTAAAAACCTTATTTGGTTCTTGGTCTTGTCTTACATTCAGGACAGCCTTACACGTATCCAATGCATGCTTAAATTCTGTCACTATATTAACTTCTACCACTTCTGCTGGTTGGTAATTCCACTTATCTACTACACTCTCAGTGAAGTAACACTTTCTTACAGTTGATATTGAGCTACATAATACATAAAGAGTTAAATGTTTCATAAAGTCAGAGTCAGCTCATTAGGTATGCTACTCCCCTCTGCCTATGTTCAAAGAGAGGCATGTTGGAGTCTGAGGCCTGGTTCTATCTCCATTACCTTTCAGGACCTGTGTGTGCAGACACATTGTACAACACCCAATATATAGGCGATTTTGAAAGTTCTTCAAAGTCATCCAAGTGGTTTTATAATGGCAATACAATATGGATCCTTGTGAAGCAATGCACTGGAGACAGCTCACATTCAAGGAGTTAAAGGAGCCATTAAACCAATGAGAGTTCTGGGAATTTGTATTCATCCCCTATAATGCAGCTGGTATGCTCCAGAATACATCCCTTCATGTTAATGTGGCACCATATCCTTCATCTGAGATATATTGGCTTCTTGGAAAACCATTAAGTCTCATTAACCTAGCATTCATCTCTTTTACACCACACTATTTAAAAACTAGGTATTTACTGGAACTTGTTTTTAATGCACACATTCTTATTTTATTGCTGTGACAAGAGAAAAAAAAACACAACAGGTGTCTTTTAAAAATAAGCTGAACCTTCCTGGAATTCTAAGAGACCATCATGAAAGACACACTGTACAAAAAACTTACACAACCAAATCTAAATCTCAAAAGATCAATGCAATGCACTGGAGACATCTCTAGAATACAATGGGTAAAAAGCCCCATCTGACCACTTTGCTGCTATGCACGTCCTCAGCTGCCATCAAAAAAACGCTAGAGACATGGACTGCAGCAAATGGGTCACTACTGGAGTCTGAAGCTTACCATCAGGGAACTCTTCACAACCTGGCAGTAGTACATCTCTGTGGGAATCCTGGCACATAAGTTGCATCACACACAGCCATGATTATGTCATCTATGCTCTGGATCCCACTAGACTCCAGATGAACTCTCTCCCCCCCCCCCCCCCCCCCACACACACACACACACTAGCAGGGTTGGGTTTTTAAGAGACTAAATCTACCAGTTGGGAGATGGGGAATTCAGCAAGAACACGTTTCAGACCATTCGGCCAACACGGATCTTCTGACAGCAGGAAATCATAACTTTAAAAGCATGTATCTCTCAAACCACAATGGTTTGCGAAATACTTTTTTTGTGCTGTGCTCAACTTTTTAAAGGACTACAATTTGAAAAATATAGTTTTTGTGTGACATTACTATCCCTTTATGAAACAAACCTATACAGCCTTTAAAGAATGGGAGGCTTTATGCCAGGCCTTGCTTCCTATCAAAAGGTACACTACTCCTAAAAAAAAGAAGGTGGTAGTGCGACAGAAAAGAATAAAATTATGGGACAAACCAACTGCACCATAATGAACACAGATTACCATTGATTTAAATGGGGCTTTTAACCCACTGAACATAATAGCTGGAAGTGAGGTATGCAAAGGGAACTACTACCAAGCTGAATCACATACAGTGACTAGTCTGACCAGACCTCACCTTTAACCAGGGACAAATGAAAAGTGCATATGGCAGGGGTGGTTTTTGTTTTTTTGGCACAGTCTTGAAACATTCATGGTTCCTCTGTGTTCTCAGTTAAATGCGAGGTCTGCTCAGCGTAATATTGACCCTTTGAGTGCCAGGAGAATGGCCAATTTATACCTCCGCAATGGGCAGGACCCCAATCTGGCAATCGAAGGATTAACTTCTATTAAGATGTATTAAACAGCTAATAAAGATGCACTAATGCTTAAGCACCGTATATCTTTAACCCCTTGGATGCTAAGAGACATGTCCACCACTTCTGCATTGCTTTGAAAGGTCCCCAATAGCTGGAGAGCCAAAAGGATGACTACCTCATGGTTAAAGAAACCAATATCTTAAGATATTCCAGATGGGGGTGTTTCAACAGAAAAGTCTTCCCCAAAGAGGTTAAACCGGCATCATCTCAAAAACTACACAAAGATAAATACTCTACCCAACCTAAAGTTCATAATTGCATGTAAAAATGTCCAAATAATTGTAAATGCAAATTCAAATCATATGTTTCATTTTACTAAACTAATATTCAATTTTTTCTGAGCATAAGAAGATTGTTTTGTATTAACTTCCAACTCTTTTCATAGGATTATTAAATAAAAACAAAAACGATCAGACCAGCCAAGACGTGAAAGATGATCGAGGAGGGTTTTAGGAAAGAAACTGGAAGATCTAGTCACCTTTCAAGGACTACAAATAATTTTCCAAATGGAAACAGAAAAATGCATATTTTTGTGTGCAGTCTCTGCACTGTCTCAAAGTAAAATGGTTATAGCAGTATTCCACAAACGTGCTCCAATCTGTTTCTGCGATTTAAAGTAGAACTTTCATGTTGTATAAAGTCACGCTACAATAATTAGGTACATTGTGACTAGCTCCAGAATAGTTATATTACATTTCAGAAGTACCCAATTCTAAAGTTATCCTTAATCTTCGGAGACCGGAAGCCAGTCATCAGTGCAGACACCTTGTCCCGGTCTCCTCTAAGAAGCATTGCAGTGTGCCACAAGGCAACTGGAAGGAACTGACAGCACAGACTGCACTAACCTTGCTGTTAGTCTCCGAAGATTAAGGATAACTTTAGAATTGGTTACTTCTGAGATGTAATATAACTATTCTGAAGCTAGTCGCCATATACTTAATTATTGCAGGGTGACTTTATACAATATGAAAGTAGAAACAAAATGACCAATTCTGGGGCAAACCAACTACAACGCAGGGAGGAGAAATATATATTATATATCCTATAACAAAGTGATAGAATGCGTCGCTCCCTGTGAGCGTAACCGCACATGCGCAGTAGAGACTACTGCTCCAGCAGTCTCTACTGTGCATGCGTGGTTTAGCACACAGGGAGCTTCGCTGTGAGCCGTCTGGAGCTCCCCGTTAAGGATCAGCGCTTTCGGCGAGAGACTCGCTGAACGCACTGATCCAGAGCAGGGAGCTCTGGACGGCTCACCGCCTGTCTCTGCTCCGGGGCCGATGGGTGCACTTTAGCCCGTGTATACGGGCTTTGATACTAGTATATATTATATAATATATATATATATATATTTTTTTTTTTATTACAACTCCCTCTGCACTGAATGGATTAAATAAATGGGAAGTTGTGCACTCAATGGTGCAGTTTGATTGCCCCAGAGTTTGTCCAATTTTGTTGTTATACACATGCCCAACTGACTGCAGCCCCAACCTCCTTTCACAACAGGTCCTGGGAAAAAGTTGGCCAACTCATTTCCATAGCATGTCACCTTCCTTTCCACTGCTGGCTTGTATGCCCAACTAGATAGCTGAGAGAGGTAAGAAATACCTCTGCCTCAATAGCCAGACCATGATCTTAGCCAGTGCCAATTGGATGGGAAAAGTTGAAACTGCATAGGTGTGGGCCAAATACAAACTCCTCCCACTGAAAACCAGCAAAATAATGCTGGAGTTTAAAGGGATAGTAATACTTACACATTACTAATCCCTATATTGCAGTCATGTAAAAAGAAATGAATTGCCCCCAGTGTAATCTCTCAAACATTTATGGTTTGAGAGATAATGGCTCCTTAAGTTCCCCCCTCCCTCTTCCCCAAAGTCAGCATTCTAGCTGACTGCGGGGAAGCCTGTCATACAACCACCAGGCAGCTCTACAGCAAAGCCAAGATCGTGTTAATAAAAAATAAATCTTTCACTGAAACAGGTCTTCTACGTAGAAGGCAGTTTTAGTGAAAGATTTTTTTTTTCATTAAACGCTATCTCGGCTCTGCTGCAGAGCCGCCTGATGATCGTAAGACCAGATTTCCCTTCAGTCAGCTAAAACACTGACTTCGGGGAAAGGGGAGGGAACTTAAGGAGCTATTATCTCTCAAACCATAAAGGTTTGAGAGATGACAATGGGGGCAATTCATTTCTTTTTAACATGACTGCAATATAGGGATTAGTAATGTTTAAGTATTACTATCCCTTTAAGAAATCAAGAATGCCTCTATGGACTTGATATGAAGTGCAAAATATAGGTTAATTTTGGAGAACCAGTTCACACAACTGATTCATAGCAGCAGTTAGGATTCTCTGTCCAAATTAAGATTACTTAGTTAGTGTTTTTTTTTAATATTTATTTTATTGAGTTTACAAATAAATCTTAAAAAAAAAAAAAAAAAAAAAGAAGGAGAAGAATGGCATACAAAGTAGAAAACAAGATATGAGTGGCAACATCACATACACAATATTTTCTTATGCCCAGGTAGATGTAGCAATGGTAAAGCTGAATTCAGGGCCAGCTAGGAGTCCGTTTTAATCCCTAAGGTGAGATTACACTCGGGCAAGTTGAGGGGCTTTAAGCCCTAGAATAGGTAGGGTTAACCGACTCCAAGAGTTCAGGACAGAAGTAGGGCAATAAGAATACCGGAGAAGTAGAAGAGAGAAAGGTAAGAATGTGAAGATAAAAAAGAAAAATGAAAAAGGGGAGAGGTAGTATGGGGGGGGGGAAATCAGAAGGGAGAGGAATTGGGAGAAGGGATAAGTGGAAGGGGTGGAGGCTCCGTCCTGTCGCATCTCACCCCAATGCATCAGGTTCATGCCGTACTGTGTTTCAGTCTCAATCGAAAAATTCAGCCCAGTGGAACCACCTAGTAGCATGAGTCAGTGCTCTTCCTTCTGCTGTGTACAGCAAGTCCTCTGTGGAGCGTATGGTTTCGACGGAGGCAATCCAGTCCCGGAACGTGGGGGTGTAAGGACACTTCCAATATCTGGGAATCACCACCTTGCAGGTGAACCGTGAGTGAGCAGATGTATTTGTAAGTGGGATGAGGAGTGTGATGCAAAAGGAGAGTTAAGGGGTCTCTAGAGAGGTGGCAGACCCTACAATCTCTAATCGTATCAACCACAATAGTCCAGAAAGTTTGTAATCTAGGGGAAGACCACCAGACATGGAGATGCAAATCGTATACGGGTGACTACCTTCAACAAGTATCAGAGACTATGGGGTAACATTTATGAAGCAGGGCAGGGACCCAGTACCACCTGGTCAAGATCTTATATGCATTTTCCTGGATGTGTGCAGATTGTGAACATTTATGTGTCAACAACGCAATCTTAGTCCACTGTGCCTCTGTGAGCTCCACATTGCAATCCATCTCACAGCTCCTAATATAGTGTGGGTGGTGGCCTGGGTGACAGAGCAAAAGTTTGTGAAGGGTGGAGACCAATCTGCCAGACGAAGCCTCCAAGATGCACAGATCCTCCAAAGGAGTATGTATAGCGTATTGTGAGGGGAGATGGGGTAGAGATCTGATGAAATGGCTCAGCTGGGTGTGGAAATAGGGAATATCATCCCGCTGTGCACTATCCCCAATAAAGGCCTGGGTTGAGCGGGCTGAAGATCCATAACCACTTCTCGCAGCCTAGGATAAAGAACAGTCCCGGGAAGTAACTTTTTCAGAGGGCCACTTGAGAGATCTGGTGAGAAATCAGTGTTATAAGTAAGGGATAACAGTGGGGAGGGGTGGAGGATCAGACCCAGAATGGATGAGGGTCGCCTCCATATCCAAAGGGTGGACTGAATGGTAGGATGAGAGAGGTCCGGGCATAGCCCTGGGCCCTGCTCCACCCAGGCCACCACAGGAGAAGGCACCGCAAGGGAAGCCTGCTCGATCGTCACCCAGTGTTTTTCAGAGTGAATGGTCCATTCAACCACTCTGGCTAGAATGGTCGCATTGTGATATGTCTCTAGATCTGGAAGACTCGCGCCACCAAACTCCCTGCGGCGAATAAGATAGGAATACCCCAATCTCTGGCCCCAGGAGCGCCATATGAAGCTTGTTAAAAGTTGACAGACAGCCCGAAAGAATGACTTCGGTACAAAGATGGGTAATGTTTGTAATATGTATAAGTAACAAGGCAATATATTCATCTTGACCATCTCAAACCGTCCAAACCAAGAAAGGTGAAGTTTAGACCAGCGTTCTAGGGTGGCCTTCAACGCCGAGCAGAGGTGGACATAATTGGCCTTGAACAGAGAGGAGGAATATGCCTAGATACTTCACCAAATTGGAAGCCCAATGAAAGGGAAGTTTAGCCTTCCTGTGAAAGGAGGTGTTAGTGTTTCATTACCCTTTGAGTACCAGAGAGGTATCCGACACATTGCAATGGCAATGCGTTGGATACCTATCAGGCACTCAAAGGGTAAAGTTCTACTTTCCAGGAAAGCACAGGAACTGCTGGAGACCAAGATGCTAATTTTAAAGGATGACAACTTAACCCTTTTAGTGCCAAATGGGTGCACAATTTATTACTTTGCAATGTATTTCATACCCCTCTGGCACTCAAGGGGTTAAGCCCTATAATTTGCTACCTAGTAAAGTAGGTTGGAGGTGGGGAACCACACACCACCACAATTGCTACAGTATGTCCTAGAAAATGAGAGCTACATAATCCTTCAACTATAAAATGGATATTAGTATATTAAAAATAGGAAGTTCTGCTAGAATAAAATCAAAACAACTGTGCTGTGTTCTCACGTGAAAAACAATAAAATGTTACCATAGTAGAGGACAACTTGTGGCTCTTCAGCAGCAGTTAAACTACAACTCCCTTCACCTGCCATCAGCCTGCTGATAATAGCTGTAATACAACAACAGCTGGAAATCCACAAGTTGCTCATCTCCTATCTGGGCTTAGACTGCAAAAGCTCATGTTTTTTCTGCCAAACTGGGTTCTTAGGTGCTCATTACAGGCAATGCCAGAACATAGCTTGATTAGCTTACATCACTGAACCATCAAGGTACACAACTGTGCTATAGTAGGGGAATACGTAAACCAGAGATTGGGCAACATGAGCGGGGGGCAACAGCAATAAAGAGGAGGCAGAAACAAAAACAAACAAACAAACAAACATTCTCACTGATTCACATGCGACTTTAACCCTCAGAATACTAGAGAAAGATCTCCAACACAAATTCTCAATGTAATTGGGCCTCTAGCAATCAAAGGGTTAAATCCCTCATTAAACCCTTTAAGGACCAGAGAGGTGCACAACAAATTATGAAACAATGTGCTGCAAACCCCTCAGGTCCTTAAAAGGTTAAGTATATGAGAATTTGGTAAACTTGCCTCCTATTCGGTGGATGGATTTCTCAGAATTACTCCAGGTCATCTTTGTACATCAGCCTCCTTATCCTATATAATAATTCGCTAAATCGTGTGTAACGCCCGAAATGCGCAGTAGACACTGCTGCGCGTGAGGCAGTCATGCGCAGTAGAGACTGCCCGCGCCGCGGCCGATACAGAGCTGGGCGCTCCAAGGAGCATCCAGCACTGTATCAGCAGTGGCACGGGCAGTGTCTACTGCGCATGACTGCCCCGCGACCGGCTGCCAGAGGCACTGTGGCCCGTGTAACGGGCTGTTCAACTAGTAGTCAATAAGAAAGGTAGAGTGATTCTGTGGCAAACTAACTGCACCATATGAAAGAAACAGTCACTCATTCTGATTGCATTAAAGTGTTAGTATGTCTGAAAAAAACTTTTTTGCATTTAGAAGAGCTTAAAAAGCTGATCTATATCTCTCAAACCGCTATGGTTTAAGAGATACAGGTGTTTAAAGTTTGATTTCTCCTACTGACAGCTGTAAAGCTGCCAGCAGGAGATCTGTGTCGGTCGACACGGTGGCGCTCGAGAAGTGCCGAGATCTCGTTACTTACACGGAATCCCTTAATTGGAATGGTCTAAAACGTGTGCCTAGTGTTCAGGCACACGTATTAGACCATTCCAATGAAGGGATTCCGTGTAAGTAACGAGATCTCGGCACTTCTCAAGCGCCTCCGTGTCGACCGACACAGATCTCCTGCTGGCAGCTTTACAGCTGTCAGTAGGAGAAATCAAACTTTAAACGCCTGTATCTCTTAAACCATAGCGGTTTGAGAGATATAGATCAGCTTTTTAAGCTCTTCTAAATGCAAAAAAGTTTTTTTCAGACATTACTAACACTTTAAAAGCCCCATTTAAACCAAACTGATGATGTGGAGACTTCTCTAGCATCCAGGGGGATTTTCATTTGTCCCCTATAGAGGGGTTACCCAAGATATAATACATTTTCTTTTGAGCACAAGATACCAGGCCTGTTATCAATTTGTGCCAGAGGTGCATGCCCCACTGGCACTCCAAGGGTTAATGGTACACAAGACCCAAAAGCTGGCACACATTTATCCACATTCATTAAATTGTGCAACATTTTCTGAAAGCGTGCCAACTATCCTGCCTGTGTAATAAGACATGCATTATACTTTCTAAAGGGTTTCATGTGCCACTGACATCTTTCATCACAGATTGCTTTCGAGAGCTGCAAAAACAGACCTGATCTGAAAGTCAATAAAGCACAATTTCCCAGTGGTAGATAAAAGTAGGCCAATTGGTTTAGCTTTTACCACAGAGACATTGAGCATATTAGGCCATTTGTATAAAAGTGGAATATTTCTCTGGTAAGCAAAAAGCACCACAGGGACAGAAAATCCAAAATCTCTATTGATTTAAATAGAGTATTAACCCCTGAAATCCAAGTCTTATAGTGTTCCACATGCTTCTGTGTAGATAAGACATTCTCACCTTCACTCCAGAGAAAACATGTCAGGTTTTTAACCCTTTGAATGCCAGGGGGTACACAACACATTGCATACCCCTCTGGCACTCAAAGGGTTAAGGCCATCACCGATTAAAGGGGCAGTAATGTCCCAGAAAAAAAATATATATAATAATAATATCTTTATTGTATTGTAGTGGTTAAAAAAAATTAATCTATATGCAACAAATCCTATCTTTAAAACCGCTATGGTTTGAGAGATATCCATATTCAAAATTCCCCCCTCCCTCCCCTTTCCCTGACGTCAGCGCTGTACTGCACAGGAATCCTGTCTGGGGACCAACTGGCAGCTCTGCAGCAGAGCTGTAATCACGTTATTTAAAACAAATTACTTCATTGGAAAGGTCTACAAAGTGTGCCTGTTTTGCAAGCATACTTTGTAGACCATACCAATGAAGTAATTCATTTTAAATAACGAGATTGTGGCTCTGCTGAAAAGCCTCCTCGTGTCTAAGAATATCTCTCAAACCATAGCAGTTTGGGAGACAGGATTTGTTGCATATAGTTGAACATTTTAAGCACTACAAAACAATAGTGTTATTAACGTCCCAGAAAAAAACCATTAAGCACAGGTAGATAAGTCATAAATGAGCTACCAATTACCCATCTGTGATCAACCAGGAATATCCTGAAAACCTAGCATGTCCTGAGAACCACCATTTTGAAATATTTGTTTAGACCATGTGAATTAATCTACCCAATGGGAATTAATGCACTGAAGATAACAGGTGTTTACTTTCACACAGTTCCCAAACTATGGGTTTCTGAAGACCATAAACACACACATTATATATATATATATATATATATATATATATATATATATATATATATATATATATATATATATATATTACACATACATTAATGTTATTCTGAATTTAAATGCGTTCAGCGAATACAGCAAGTTAAACGTCTGTCTTTTGATCCAATATAACAGCCAATAAATCTAAAATATTAACCCTTTCAGTGTCAGTTACCCAACGCACTGAAACGCATTGTGTTGAATACCTGTCACTGAAAGGGTTAATGGAAAAAAAAAAAAAACCCAAAACTTTTGAATTGGGGACAATTATGAGGTCATTAGAACACGAATCCTGTTTCAGTCACCATGGTAAATGAACTAGTATTCAAACAATAATTCTGATTTAACTATAAAACTGCAAAAACCACACACCATGTTAATAGTACATTGGCCCATATGCATCAAAATGGAGTGGTACAATTCTGAAGCAAACCAATTGCCAACATAGGGGATAAGTAAATAGTCCTGACTTAAATGGAGCTTTTTAACCCACTGAATGCTAGAAAGGTCTCCAACATTTTGCAGAACCTCTAGCATTTAAGGCATTAATACCATCTGAATTAGATTTTTATCCGTTGCCCAAGGTGAAGTTGATTTGGTCTAGAATTTTCCCACTCCACGTGTGTACTTTCCAACACTCCATAACAATTCCCAGGGACCCTTTTCCCTGGGCAGTCACAGTACAGAGATTAAACTAGTGGACTATAGTAGTATGAAGAGTAACCAACATAAAACCTGTACAACAGTCAATTTTTAAGTCAAATTGCCTACACTTTTTTGTCCCTAACACGGACCTGTTTCCAGAAAGCTTTCAGTCGTGACTGAAAACAGAAATATTTATACAGTGTCAAAGTTGTTCTGCAGCTATTCATACTCTGTATGCTGTAGAGGAAGGCATTTCTACATTGTTTCACTGTTTTTTTACATTGTTGCAGTATCTGCTTTCACAGTCCTAGACATGAAGAAAAAAAAGATAAACTGCTCAAAAAAATAAAGGGAACACTTAAACAACACAATGTAACTCGAAGTCAATCACACTTCTGTGAAATCACACTGTCCACTCAGGAAGCAACACTGACTGAATCAATTTCACATGCTGTTGTGCAAATGGAACAGACAACAGGTGGAAGTTATAGGCAATTAGCAAGACACCCCCAGTAAAGGAGTGGTTCTGCAGGTGGTGACGACAGACCACTTCTCAGTTCCTATGCTTCCTGGCTGAAGTTTTGGTCACTTTTGAATGCTGGCGGTGCTTTCACTCTAGTGGTAGCATGAGACGGAGTCTACAACCCACACAAGTGGCTCAGGTAGTGCAGCTCATCCAGGATGGCACATCAATGCGAGCTGTGGCAAGAAGGTTTGCTGTGTCTGTCAGCATAGTGTCCAGAGCATGGAGGCGCTACCAGGAGACAGGCCAGTACATCAGGAGACGTGGAGGAGGCCGTAGGAGGGCAACAACCCAGCAGCAGGACCGCTATCTCCGTCTTTGTGCAAGGAGGAGCAGGAGGAGCACTGCCAGAGCCCTGCAAAATGACCTCCAGCAGGCCACAAATGTGCATGTGTCCACTCAAATGGTCAGAAACAGACTCCATGAGGGTGGTATGAGGGTCCAACGTCCACAGGTGGGGGTTGTGCTTACAGCCCAACACTGTGCAGGACGTTTGGCATTTGCCAGAGAACGCCAAGATTAGCAAATACACCACTGGCGCCCTGTACTCTTCACAGATGAAAGCAGGTTCACACTGAGCACATGTGACTGACGTGACAGAGTCTGGAGACGCCGTGGAGAACGTTCTGCTGCCTGCAACATCCTCCAGCATGACCGGTTTGGCGGTGGGTCAGTAATGGTGTGGGGTGGCATTTCTTTGGGGGGCCGCACAGCCCTCCATGTGCTTGCCAGAGGTAGCCTGACTGCCATTAGGTACCGAGATGAGATCCTCAGACCCCTTGTGAGACCATATGCTGGTGCGGTTGGCCCTGGGTTCCTCCTAATGCAAGACAATGCTAGACCTCATGTGGCTGGAGTGTGTGAGCAGTTCCTGCAAGAGGAAGGCACTGATGCTATGGACTGGCCCGCCCGTTCCCCAGACCTGAATCCAATTGAGCACATCTGGGACATCATATCTCGCTCCATCCACCAACTTCACGTTGCACCACAGACTGTCCAGGAGTTGGCGGATGCTTTAGTCCAGGTCTGGGAGGACATCCCTCAGGAGACCATCCGCAACCTCATCAGGAGCATGCCCAGGCATTGTAGGGAGGTCATACGGGCACGTGGAGGCCACACACACTACTGAGCCTCAATTTGACTTGTTTCAAGGACATTAC
Organism: Rhinophrynus dorsalis; assembly: GCA_037306005.1. Classification (NCBI taxonomy): domain Eukaryota; kingdom Metazoa; phylum Chordata; class Amphibia; order Anura; family Rhinophrynidae; genus Rhinophrynus; species Rhinophrynus dorsalis. The sequence continues at coordinate 371,062,149 of CM074719.1, forward strand.
ATCAAAGTTGGATCAGCCTGTAGTGTGGTTTTCCATTTTGATTTTGACCTCCATGAGTTGATAAATTTGATTTCCATTGAGAATTTTTGTGTGATTTTGTTGTCAGTTCATTCATTCAGATGTAGGATGTGTAATCTTAGTGTTCCCTTTATTTTTTGGAGCAGTGTATATATACAGGAAATTTGACATTACATAACCCGCAAGTACATAATATGTAAAGTCAAAATGGAGGTTAACTGTCACATTTAAGCCATACTTCTACAGCAGAAATTATATTAACGCCTAAATACTACATGAAATATCAATAAGCAACATTTAAGAGCTGGGAAGCTCATAGCCAAGTAATCTTTTATTAACAAGCACACAGAATATGAGGCTGAAATTCAATTTTAAACCCAGATCAAAATCAAGATACAGGGAGAGGGAGCCAAAACAAGGGAAGTTTGGCAGTTATGGTAAATTCCTTCTAGAAATGAAATCTATATATTTCTGAGTTGTGACGAATGTGTATTAAAAAGGGAACGTTACATAGTGAATAAGTATTTAACTGAAGAACTTACTGTGATATGATGTTTTCATGCAAACGTGAGGTATATCCAAAGGGTTAGATGATAACATTTTAGGTCTGGATTTAGTTTATCTCACCTACTAATAAACACTATAATGCATCAGTGTGAAGGAGATTATAAATAAAGTCCCACCCATGCCTTCTTAGATTCACATAAATATTCTCAAGATAGTAAAATGGACTTTCCAGCTGCAGATTACAAATAAAACAAAAAACAACCCTCTCCCCTGTATACATAGGCTCAAACAATGGGAGCCACTTTCAACAAGTAAGTAGTTGTACCACAGTCCTTTTGAGTGCTCTGCTTTTTCCTTTATTCATTTGGTCCATTAACCTACTGAGGGTCAGTGGGGTGTAACTGGCATAATGAAGGGTTATGCTTGCTGTACAGAGAATGTGACCAGACCTCCAACTTAATGCAGAAATGTTCCTTCTGCAGGTTGCATAATAATCAGTCCAACCCTGCAGCCTGTCTTTTCCAGAATTACATTCAATGGAAGATTTTGTCACAGATAAATATCATGATTATAATTCTCCTTAACAGGCAGAAGAATCTGCAGCACAGAAATCCACAATTGGGCACCCCTCTTGCCCTCAAGGGTTTAAGTAGAATTTGAATTAAAAATAAATAAGTCAAATTAGGGTATAGTGCTGATAAGAATCTACCTTAACCCCCTGACTATCAGTTAGCAGGTTAATACTCAATGTGCATCAGATGACTCCAACACATTAGCAACCATAGTGTTAAAGACCCTTAGTAAGAAGGTGACTGTCTATCCTACATCTGTTAAGCCCTCCCCAAATAAAAACAAACAAAAAAAGAAAAAAAAAAAAAAGAAAAAAAAAAAAACACAGCACACACAACACACTTTTTAGGCATATGAGCACCAGAAGGGTGAGCAACACATTGCTTTTAGATGCACACCTCTCTGGCATTCAAGGTGTTAAATATAGTACAGTCAGTGATTGGTTTATACCACTCTAAAGACCAAAAAGGTCATGTCAGGACCTGGTAAAATGTGTTATGGACATGGGTCAGAAACCTGCTGTGTACAGGAATTCCATATGGAAGCTTAAAAAGAAGAGCAAAATAGATCATTTGCACTAGGCATCCAGAATGAACTAGAAGCATGGGAAATTCTTTATTTGTGACAAGAGATATGGAGTTTTGTTACACAGTCACAAAAAAAATTGTCACTGTAAAATATATCAAGTTGCACAAAGGATGTGGCTATTTCTGCCCAGTTTCCATCTGCTTGGTATGCACTGTGCAAACGGTGTACAATATTAGCCATTGTTTCTATTCACATTCACGAAAAACAATATTTATCTCCCAGAAGTCCTAAAAGAGTATTTAGGGATAGATATAATTAAGCATCCACACCCATAGTTACTCAAACCCTAAGGAAACACTAACCTCAGGAGTGGGTGGAATAAAATAATTATTCCTTTAGATGCATCAAAAGCAGTCATTTTCTACACAGCTCATTTCAAATCTGATGTATTTCACACCACGAATGTCGTTTTTACACTTAAGTACTTAATAACCCACTCATACGGCTGCACCTTATTTTAATTATAACAGTTTAATTTTAGATGGGTTTGCAGTTCACATTAGTTTTTCACCAGATAATAGGGTGGCACCAATGTGCGTTTAACTCTTTGGGTGACAGAGGAGTGAGCAACGCACTGCGGGAGAACGCGGTGCTCAATGGCACTCAAAAGGGTTAATTCTCATATAGCTTTAAATTGACACTTTCCCTACTGTGCTTATGTTTATCTTGAATAAGGTAAACCGCTAGAATTGCAGCCTCCCTAAATTCAGCAGTGCCATTGATCGGGACACATGGCACCTGTGCACAAGTTAATCGCAGCATCCTGCTAAACATCAATAGCGCTCCCAAACTTTACAAAGTTGCCTGTAAGCACCTTGGTATGGCCAGTGAATAACACTGCAGCATGGGTCAGGTCTGCAGTGCACATGAGAGCTGCTGATGCCTGCAGGAGCCGTGGTGGTGGAGAGGAATATGGTGAAATGATGGCCAGCTTCATCGCACTTACCCATCCTTTCGCCTTTGTTGGGCTCTCTCCCTTTCCCTCTGGATGTGCTTTGTGTGTTTGAATGTCCTCTGTGTGCCCCGGACTGATGCTGTTGATACTGTGCCGCTTGCTCACTTCATTGGAGCTGTAATAGCTCGGATTGCCTGAGAGCCTCTGCAGCGCATGGAAGGGAGGGGGAGCCAGTGATGTTATGAGCAGCAAACAGCGGGGGAGGAGCACGATGATGTCATCTATCTGGTAAAAATCTTGAGAGAGAAGAGATTTGCAAGTTCGTTTTTTCATTTACTTCGTGTTTTTCTTACAATAACACAATCATTATGTCAAAAAATTTGACTTCCCATGATCAGCGAATTATCAGAATTCTATATTTTTTTATTAAGGTGACATTACTAGCTTTTACTTTAATTGTTTTAATCATAATCGAACCAATAAAGCTGTATAATACAATTATGGTTTAGATGTTTTTTTATTTATATCCATTTTACATATCTGGGTGCCTATTCATTTTCTGTCTCCGATTGATCTTTATTGATTTGTTTTTTTTGGGGGGACATGTGAAAACTTATCTACAGTTTAGTAAAATGATTGAAGATATGGACTGTTATGCGGGTTGTGATTGCATTAAAGCCAAATGGTAATTGGGAGGCTTTTCTTGAGCCTTGTGACTTAGAGTGATTACCTTGTGCTTCTTCAGAAATTTGGGGATCTCATGTAACTTTGTTACTTAGCAAAATGCAGCATGGAACACCACTGCAAATAGTCTATTGAGCAATTAGTATGTAGTCCATGGTGATGTTGAGTCATGTTTTTCATTTTTGCTTAGAAATTTCTCAGATGGAAAAGTTACATCTTTAAAGGGTTAGTAATGGCATAAATAAATAAAACATATTATTATAGATATTGAAAAAAATAAATCCATCTATGGCAGTTCGATATCTCAAACCTTTATGGTTCGAGAGATATACCGTTTTAAAGTCCCCCCCTCCCTCCCCTTTCGCTGATGTCAGCTGTAAAGCTGACAGAAGGAGATTTGTGCTGGCAGACTCGAGGTGGCTCTTCAGCAGAGCCGAGATAGTGATACGTAGAATGAAATACTTTATTGGACTGTCTACAAAGTGTGCCTGGTTTGCAAGCACACTTTGTAGATTGTTCCGATGAAGTATTTCATTTTACATAGCGCCATCTCGGCTCTGCTGAAGAGTTGCCTGTTGGTCCTGGGACCAGGACCTTCTTCTGCCAGCTAGACGCAGACATCAATGAAAGGGATGGGAGGGGGAACTTTATCACCTTATAACTCTCAAACCATAAAGGGTTTGAGAGATCGCACTGCCATCAATGGGTTTATTTTTTCAAAATCTACAATAATACTTTTTATTTATATATATGCCATTACTAACCCTTTAAATTTCACCGGTCAGGAGAGGAAATAAAATTTTCGCATATATGTTAAAGAACCCTGTGTGATGGGTCAGGGGTCCTGACCCCTTGATACCTCCCACTGTGTCTCAGGGCTAGCTCTTTGCTTAGTCTATGCAAAGACTGCCAACCCAGAACACTCTTGCATCTGCTCACAGCAAGAGTTCTGGCATTAGCTCAGGAAACGTGTAGACAGAGTGGATCTAGTGGGTAATGTTACTGATTGGTAGATGGAGGGTTAAGCACAGGGGATATGATTATCGAGCCAGACAAAAAGGATAATAAATTGTATTTATTCATGGCACACAAACATAGCACATCAACTACAGACAAACTAACAGACAGGTCAAATGTAACATCTACACACCTCTACTATTCTCTTATTGCATACTAGTTCTCATTTTAGGTTTACTATACAGCTTGAACACAGTTCCAATAGAGGCAGGAGTGGGGCACACAGCCCACTGCACATTCACCAGGTGCTGGCTTGCATGGGACTTCCGTGTACCTTGAAGTCCTGGCAGAGGGTTTGGAGATGGTGAAGAGAAAATCTACACTACACTTTTTCTTATTCTTGGGCCGTAGTCACCAAAGTTTAGCGTTACAGACCCCAATGTTTTCATGAAAACATCAGGCCACTTTATATGGCTTTAGCTGCCCCAGCTTTGCTTAAATCACACAACCTGAATAGGGATCCCAACACTTCAGTACTCACTCACTCCAGCTCACACACCAGTCCCAGCTTCACCCTTACTGCCTTAGCAAGCACATGGACCAGTCAAAATTCAGACTGGCCCCAGGTGTCCATTCTAGAGAGGCTCTACCCCTGCTGCTGCTTCCTTATCTATATTCTCCTTTTCACTGAGTTTCTCTGTCTTAGTTTTTCTTTGCTAGCCCCCCTCCAGAATCTGATGTCACAGCTACCATTTACAATATATAGTTTGCTTTGACTGCTCTATGATGGGAACGAACACACATTCACCTCACATAGGCTTTCTATCACCCTGCATCTGCCCAAGTGTTAAATGTTTGTCCACAAGTTGTGCGGGTGATCCACAGGGTGTTATTTGGTAACACAGAATCTATTGTGTTAACTAGACTCTATGGCACCATCAATCTATACTTCAAAAAATAGATATTAACTCATTCAGTGCTGGTAAATGTCTAAAACTCTCTAATACATGCAACAGAGGACATTCGTATTTGAAAGAATGGGAACAAATGAAGCACTAACGTTCAATGAGGACTCAGGATGGCGATATTGTGTTGGATCTGTGTCAAATGCCAGTATGCACCAATGTGTCTTCACTATCATATCTCCTTCAATCATCCACCAATCCACAATGGTTTTGACAGGCTTACAATTTTGCACTGAACACATCCGCAATGGCTCATTTCCATATGGAAATGCAGGATAATGAGCCATCGTCTTATTCATGTGGGTGTGTTCACCACATGCACTAAGCTCCAATAGCAGCCACAGCTGATAGAGTTCGCAGTCCCTGAGGCTGGCAATATTTGGATCTCCCTGTAGATCTCACACACACTCACTCACACTCTCACTTACACTCTCTCTCACACTCTCACACACACTCACAATAATTCACACACTCACACTCTCTCACACTCACACACTCACTCACACAATCACACTCACTCACACACACTCACTCACACACTCTCGCTCACACTCAATCACACACACTCTCACTCAAACTCTCAATCACACACTCACTCACTCTCATACACCCTCTCACTCACACATACTCACTCAATCACACACACTCAATCACACACAGTCACTAACACAGTCACGCAATCACTCACATGCAATCACTCACTCTCACACTCAAACGCACTCACTCACACCCCGGGAGCCAGCACGATCCACCTTCCACCATAGTCTCACTCACACTCAATCACAGCCCGGGAGCCAGCACGATCCACCTTCTACCATAATATGTGCAATTACCACATGCATTTCAACTACATGAATGAATGCCACTCACTCACTCACACTCACTTACACCCCAGGAGCCAGCACGATCCACCTTCCACCATAGTATGTGCAATTACCACATGCATTTCAACTATATGAATGAATGCCACAGTGGAGGCATAAGTACAAACACAAACTCATTACAATGACACATAAGTCACCACCTTATGACTCACTTCTGTGTGTGCGTGTGTCTCTGTGTGTGCCTGTGTGTTCCTCACTGTGTGTTTTGCATGTCTGTATCACACTCTATGTGTCTGCATGTTGTGCATTGCATGTGTGTGTATGACTGTGTCGCTCTTTATGCATCTTAGTGCATGCATGTGCATTTGTGTGTGTGTCTCTGTGTGTGTTTGTTTTGCATCCGTGTGCATTAATTCCCTATATATCCTGACGGGCATCGCCATCCCACATTGCTAGTACATATATATTTCTCTGTCGTCCAATATAAGTTAGTGGTAACTTTGGAAGGCGATTGCCCCTTTAAGTAGGCAGGAACAATTCTTGAAGAGAAGTGCAGGGTGGAGCCTTCCTTCTCTCCTAAGCTGGTCCCCAGCCAATCCCCATCCAGTAAGATTTGTTCCTTGATGAAGCAAGGCATGAGAACAGTTCTGCTATAGTTTTAGCTTTTTTATTGTATTTTCTGTTAGCTATGGAATACCAACCATTAGGCAAATTGCCATCACTGGCATCCTCAAGTGGATAGCTCAGTTTCCAGGTGCTGTGGTAGACCTGTCAGCCCTGAAGGGGAAAAGCATGTGTAGCATGTTTTTTCCCAGAGGTTGCCCACTGAGACTTCTTCTTTGTCAAATGGTAGTCTGAAGACAGAAGACCTGCTAAAAAGGTGAGCAACTCTTTGAGTGCTGAGGTCCACATGTCTCATGCTTCCCCTCTGCACAGGGGTCTCCCTTGGAGTTCCTACTGCATACTCCTGCACTCATTGGGTTTATCTGTATGTCTGTTGGGGTATGGAGCAACTGGGTTTCTGTGGTAAATTTACCCTTTGTTTGCTGTGTTGGGCACTCTTGTTAAAATTTTGACTTATTTGAGTTTGGCTCTCTTTACAGCTTAGACGCCATGCTCCATTCACCTCTATGGGACTTTACAGTTTGGGAACATATCTCTGCAACAGCTTAATGTAGCGACTTCAGAGACAGCTCATTTTGTTTGTCTACCCTTTTTCTATCATCAGGTGTATGTTCTGAGTGTTTTGGGGGGCTCAGAGGGCTTTGAGCACTGTTTGGGGTACTTTTTAGGGGAAACTACATTTCCCATGAGCGCTTGCTTCGCACGCTCGTTTCTGATTGGCTCCTGTCACAGACGCCATTTTCTGCCTTCCCTTCATGAGTATCGTATGCAGGGATTGGACTCGCCTTCTCTCCTCAGCAGATTAACCCTTTGTCTGCCAGATAAGTGCATTTTAGCTATTTCTGGGGTGAAATATTTAATCTTGAGCACAGTATTTGGGTATACCTTATACTTTCAGTCGTTAAACACTGTGAGGATGTCAGCTCAGTTGGAACTTGGGGCTAGGCCTAAGACTAAGTATACTGGGGTGACTGTGACCCCCACTGCGCATTGCTTCTCATGTCAATCAGGGCTACCTAGAGAATACTCTGGTCATTTATGCCCTTCATGCTCTGCTGCCCCTGCATCTTCCCCAGGGACCTCCAGCTATGCACTAGAGCCACTGTGGATGCAAGAGTTTAAGGCCACTACTAGAGAACTATGATCTACTTTACAACTCCTTACATCCCAATTAGGGGGTCTTCCAGTCCTGGCATCCCCTAAGCTCTATCAGGTCTTCCCTACCTAAGCTGCAGAGTGTACCTGATGTATCAGACTCCTCTGAGGAGGAACCGTCGGTGGATTTGGATGAGGGTGAATGTTCTGCTGTGATATCCTCCCAATTCTTTGGGGACACCATTGAAGCTAACCCTGATCCCTCAGCTGCAGCCCTGATCAGGGCAGTATTCACTACACTGAACACTCCTCTGGTTTCTGAGACTCCTAAGGGCCATTCTGATGTTTTCATGAACCTAAGAAGCAGTCTACTGTGTCTAGAAAGTTTGCTAGGCTGTATCCCTTCTCTGAAGCGGCCCTAGCTCAGTGGGCTCATCCCCCTAAGGTGGATGCCACAGTTTCTAGACTAAGTCCACCTCTCTGCCTGTGGTGGACACATCTGTCCTTAGGGATTGGATTGACAGGAAATTTGAGGCCTTCCTAAAGGCCATCTTTGCTACTGATGGCACTTCATTGAGTCCCTCATTCACTGCTGCTTGGGTGAACAGGGCCATTGTAGTTTGGACTGAACAACTAACTGTGGCTGTCCATCAGGGCACCCCCACTGCTGACATGATGCGGCTTCTGGCCAACATCTCTGAAGCTCAGCATTATGTTTCTGCTGCTATCTTTGATGCCATCCGGTTGGTGGCTAGAGTTTCTACCATGTCTGTGGTAGCCAGACGGGCTCTTTTGTTACCCTTTCCGGGAACCTCTTTGTTTGGGCCGGAGCTTAAGGACCTCATTAGTGAGACCACAGGAGGTAAGAGTACCCTGTTACCTTTAGTTCCTAAGAAGAAGACTCCGGCAAAATGGAATGGGCTTTTTTGTCACTTTCAGGATGAGGTGTGTGCTATGACCAAGGCAGGTTCCCCAGGCTCCGCGTTCCTTCTCCAAACAACAATGGATGTCCAAGTAGTCCTCCCAAGCCCAAGGCTTCCATACCTTCTTCGGCATGACTTGCAGAACCCCAGTCCCCACTCGCCAGTGGGTGGCTGTGTGCGCCACTTTCTCAGTGTCTGGACAGACCGTGTGGTGGATCCGTGGATTTTGCAGGTAGACTCAGAAGGGTACATGATCCCTTTCACCTCTCTTCCTCCATTCAGGTTCTTTCCTTCTCACATTCCTCAGGGAGTGGAGAAGCTCCGTCTCTTGAACGGCACCATCCAGACCCTTTTAGACAAGGAGGTTCTGGAGCTGGTTCCCGAGCCGGATAAGGGTTTGGGTTTCTATTCCAATCTGTTTGTGGTTTCCAAGAAGGACGGCGGCTGTCGTCCATTTTGTACCTCAAGAGTCTCAATTCCTTCGTGGTCAAGACTCATTGCCACCAGGAGTACCCGCGGATGGTGATTGTGGCCATGTCTCCTGGAGAATTTCTCGCTTCTCTGGATCTTTAGGATGCATTCCTGCATATTTCCATTCATCCAGAGAGCTGACAGTACCTCAGGTTTGCTTGCAACCAAGGGCATTTTCAGTTTTCTGCTTTTCACTTTGGTTTGACTACAGCTCCTCAGGTCTTCAATCAAGTCCTGGGTGTCTTAGTGTCTGGCCTCCACAGGGACGGCATCAGGGTCACTCCATACATGGACGACTGGCTCCTGCAGGCCCCCTCTCTGGAATTCCTTCATCAGCAGGTCAAGGACTGCATTCATGTACTTACTCATCCAGGGCACGAACTGAGAAAGAAGCCTGTTACGTTTTGCGTCATGGTTCATTCCACCAGATCTATTGGGGCATCTTGGGCTTACAAGAATCAGACCTCTGCTGATCAGTTGTGCAAGGCGGCTACTTGGTCATCTGTGCACACCTTCTCTAACCACTACCGTGTTGATGTGCTGGCATCGGCTGATGCCAGATTTGGGAGGAAGATTCTGGAGGCAGTCTTACCTGTCTAGGGGTCTTCCTCATCTCTTCAGTACTCCTTAATTGTTGAGCCTGGTTGGTTCTAGTTCTGTGTGCTGTGTTACAGTTCCTGGTGTGTTATACCCCAGTTTTGTGTCCGTTGATCTGATGGTTCATATATGCTCTGGTGACTTTGGGGGACCTGCGCCTGGTCCTTGCCTTACTTCCCACCTCTGGGAAACTCAATGTTTAGACATCCCAAAGTTACCAGTAACCTATATTGGATGACAGAGAAAAGAGGATTTTAGTCTTTCCTGTTAAATCCTTTTTCTCTTAGTCCATATAGGTTACTGGTCTCCCACCCTGTCAAAGGACCATGCTTGGTTTTCCTGTGACCTAACGCGGGAGTCCTTTCAGGTTCATGCTCACAGAAGGCTTCTTTTCCCTTCTTACTACCTAGTCAGTAGTGAGGTTTCCAGTCTTACTGGATGGGGATTGGCTGGGGACTAGCTAAGGAGAGGAGGAAGGCTCCACCCTGCACTTCTCTTCAAGAATTGTTCCTGCCTACTTAAAGGGGCAGTCGCCTTCCAAAGTTACCAGTAACCTTTATGGACTAAGAGAAAAGGATTTAACAGGTAAGACTAAAATCCTCTTATAGCACTGTGAAAAAGTAAGGTGTGAAAAAATACTGTAAAGTAAGGATGCATTCAAAAATAGACATTTTAATAGTTTATTTTTATCAATTATCAAAATTATAGTGAGTGAACAGAAAAATCTAAATCAAATCAATATTTGCTGTGACTATCCTTTGCCTTCAAAACAGCATCAATTCTTCTAGGTACACTTGTACACGGGTTAAGGATCTCGGCAGGTAGGTTGATCCATACATCTTGGAGAACTAATCACAGTTCTTCTGTGGATTTAGGCTCTGTGAGGGCCATACCATCACTTCCAGTGATCCTTGTTTTTCTTTATGTTGAAGATAGTTCTTAATGACTTTGGCTGTATGTTTGGGGTCATTGCCATGCTGCAGAATAAATTTGGGGCCAGTCAGATGCTTCCTTGATGGTATTGCATGATGGATAAATATCTGCCTGTACTTCTGAGCATTGATGAGACCATTAATTCTGACCAAATTCCCAACTCTGTTTCAGAAATGCAAGCCCAAACTTGCAATGAATTCCACCATGCCTCACTGTTGCCTGCAGACACTCATCCTTATACCGCTCTCCAGCCCTTTGGCAAACAGACTGCCTTCTGCTACAGCCAAATATTTCATATTTGACTCATCAGTCCACAGCACCTGCTGTCATTTTTCTGCACCCCAGTTCCTGTGTTTTCGTGCATAGTTGAGTTACTTTTTTCTGCTAATTCAGAGCTGATGGCACTGCTGGACATTTTCCAGTTGCGAAGGGAAGTAAGCATGATGTGTCTTTCATTTGCTGCATTCAGTTTCCTTGGCCAGCCACTGCATGAACAGTCCTCAGCATTGCCTGTTCTTTGTGCTTTTTAAAAAGAGCTTGGACAGCACATCTGGAAACCCCTGTCTGCCTTGAGATTTCTGCCTGGGAGAGACCTTGCTGATGCAATATAACTATCTTGTGTCTTGTTGCTGTGCTCATTCTTGCTATGGTGTATGACTTTTGACATTAAACTGTGTTCAGCATCTTCACCTTGTTAGCTGAGTTTGGCTATTCCTCACCCAGTTTTATTCATCCTACACAGCAGTTTCTGTTTCAGTTACGTCTCAACGCACATATTAAATTGATGATCATCAGTACTTCTTTGGTATAATTGTTTAATCATACACCTGACTATATGCCTACAATTTACCTGCCTTTGTGGAAGTATACCTAGATAAATTGATGCTGTTTTGAAGGCTAAGTTAACATGGGTGCTCTACACAATAAACTGTTGAAACCACATTTAAAATACAAATAGCAAGAAATATGAACTTTGTTGCAGATCTTAAGGGTAAAACATCCCTGATCGTTAAGGAGTTAAAAACATAAGCATTACTTTCCTTTGAAGATAAGCCTGAATTTGTATTACTTCCACAGCAGCACCCCTTAAATACCTCCTTCAATACTTTTGGTAGCTTTTTGTGTTTGATATTCTTATATTGTTCATAAATGCTGAGGATTTATGGGGGGGGTAACCTTTATACCAGCGATAACCATTTCCTGTCCTATGTGGGAAGGAGGAGTCATCTCTCAGGTGTGCTGCAGTGGAAGACTGGAAGACAAGGAATTTCCAGAAAAGCAAACTCAGAATTAATTTTGCTGCCATTCTTTCTTCCACCTATGGTTCTCTAATATCTGCGTTTTCACGCACCCAAGTAAAAAAAAAAAAAAATACAATTACATTAGTTTGTGGTGATTTGCTAACTGCTAATCTGTACTATAAGAAAGAGAGTTTCCCAACTAAAACAGGGACTATTTTATCCCTTTGAGTGCCAGAAAGGTACCCAGTACATTTGAGGTGATAAAGTGAAGACGAATTCTCCAGTGATATCACGTCCCAGTTCCTATGTTATTCTATAGGGCCTATGCACTAAGATCTCGAAAGTTGGAGAAATCTTAGTACACTAGCTCCATAACATAGGAACTGGAGAAGTGATATCACTGAAGAAGGCACCTCCACTTTATCACCTCTTTCTCATGCCTTAGTGCATCCCATGTATCTTAAAATGCCAGACACCAATCTGACACTGGAATGGTTAATACATGACAACACAATACCTTCCTTTGACAGGACAGCTATACAACATACACCACATTCAGAAATAGCAGCTTTTCAAGAAGATATGCATCCTGTATTCACATTGAGGCTGATAAACCAGAAGGAAGAATTGCAGTGGTTTTGGGAAACACTAACTGTAGCATGGTGGACAAATATAAATTCCCTTTCATTTAAATTGGGCCAATGCATTGCTTAACTCCTTGAGGATTAGAGAGTTGTGAAATATATTACAAAGCAATGTGGTGCACAACCCTTTGGTTCTCACTGGGTTAAATCAACAGAAATTTGGTGAATTTTTATTTGTCCCAGACATTACTCTGGTTTCTTAGTATATCAGCCTCATTATGTGAAATAAAGAAAATACTCATTGCTTTTAATATCAGTCAGTTGGTGGCAAGGGACAATACAATCATTTAACTGAGGGTAAACAGGAGTAGCTGTCTACTACTATTCACAACCAAGCCACAAAGATCTGGTAAGCAGCAGATGAAGCATTGTGGAGATTATACTGTTGGGTATCTGTGGGTTTTGTGACTCAGTGAATTAAAGAATACTGGTTGTTAATTAAATATTTTCTTAAAGGGAGACTTAATTTGTCAACCTTGAGGCTGATGTAAATGTTGGGTCAAACTGCCTGTGCCATAATAATGACTATACATTCCCATTTATTTAAATTGGACTTGTAACTCTATGAATGCTAGAAAGCAAAACATTGGGGGAGTGGTCTCTAACCAATGAGACCAAGATCATTGCACAATTCCGGCATTATGGCCAGTCCATGAGGCAATGGCTAACATGAATAGTGTCACCTTCCACAGTTCAATGGTTCTGTCCTGTCCTGTTCTGTGTTTGTAAGTTGATAATATTTTGATGTCCTCATAGCTTAGACATGTCATGAAGCATTCACAAACAAAATGTTTTTACTGTTGGTCTACCCAGTTTTCTTTAATAATTTTCTATAAACGCTTCCATTTACCCATGTGACCCACTGATGCAGAGTTGTAATCATCTACGTATCTCAGACAGCCCATTGCTTTGAGGGATTTGCATAGCTCTCCATTTCCTGTTTACTGGTGATGCAGTTTCACTGTTGAGCAGTCTATACTGCAAAATGATTTCCCATAATTAACTACCTTATATGAATTTTATATACAACATAATTCTGGGACATACCAACTTCACCACATGGAATAAATACAATTTTGCAAACATTTCCATTGATTTCAATGGGGCTTTTAACCCCTGGAATGCTAGAGAGCTCACCAAAACATTAATTCAGAATTATTTTGAGACCTCACTAGTATGGAAGGGGTAAAAGGCCACTTTTAAATCAATGGGAAATGTGGTACAATAGGTTTGTTTCAGAATTTATCCAATTCTCCTTTGTACATCGGGCTGAAGGCAGGCAAACTAGGTCCCTCTTTAAGAAACAAATTAATTTACAACTAGCACTGTATACATTGTTATGTCCTGGAATATTTTCTTAAAAGAAACATTCCATGTCACCTCAGTCTGTAATGATGCATTGCCCTGCTAGTGGCATATAGTGGTGTGTATTCCCTTGAGTCTATGATTAAGCGCAATGTAGCGAGAAACATGTGAGACTACGGTCAGTGTCAACATCTCCTCAAGTGTATGGGGGGGTTTGCTCACTCTGGCTGGGCCATGCTTGAATGATACATTTTTAATTTATGTCATAAATCTGTGTTTTTAAATCAGCCTGACACATGTGGTCTCATAGTACCTTTGCAAGGCTACTATCTTTTCCTGCAAAGCGAGGAGTGCTTCCATAACCGTTGAAATTTGTTTGAACTATCTACACAGTGTTTGGAGCTGTTTTCTGGTGAACACCCATGGAATGCTGGTGAGTCCATTATTCCATTTTGTACCTACGTCGTTGTTTGATAATATTGTAACGAGAAGCACCTGTTCCACTTCTTTGTTTATTCCCTTGCTGGTAGAATGTAATGGTGCATTGCCCTGCTACTGGCATATAATGTCATATAGTGTATTTGCTTGCTAATAGCACGTGATGGTGCATTATCCTACTGGTAGCATGTAATTGTATAATGGTGTAAGGCTGGCAGTTAATGGTGTGTTGCTCTGCTGAGCTCACATAATAATAGATAAACAAAATATCCCAGGTTATCAGCCTGGCATGTGTTGGCTGAAAATCAGCCCTGTTCTCCATAAAAAAATGACTTTTGGGATAGTGCCGTACATGGAAATGTTCAAAATGAGCAGATTATGAAATGATTGACATATTAACTTGTAGGGAAAAAAGTTGTGGAAACTGAAACTGTCTGTAATCAGTCTATAAAAATATTTAGTCTGTCCATTCTCAGACATATTACCATCATTTTTACATCCAGTCTTTAAAGTCGGTGTGGTTTAATCTACAGTCATATTGCAAGTTATTTTCAAAAAAAAGTTTCTTTTAGCCATCACTTTTTGCTTGATTTTCATCGTTTTTCTGACAAAATAAAAATGGTCTAAACTTGGATAAGACAAATTAAAGTACTGTTAGCAGCAGGCACGTGCACACATAGACACCAAGGGGGGCTTGAGCATCTGCCCTTTTTGTCCAAAGTGCCCTTGTGCCCTTTTAACAACAACAACAAAAATGTAATCAGTCCAATTTTATCTTATCCCAGTCCGTTTTTCAATTTTGATTACTTGGGGGGGGGCTGCTCTCCTCTCCTCTTCCATGTGAGGGAATTAAAATATATTGGTAAGGAAGTCAGAGTTGTGTTAATATAGTTAACATTCTCTTCTTTTTTTAAATATATACTTTGAATAAATAGTTATGAGAAGTGCCCTTTTTTTCATTTGAGCCCCTGCCCCCCAAAATGTCTGTGCATGTCTCTGGTTAGCAGTAGCAGTTAGGAATGAGAAGCAGTAGCATGGTGTTAAATGGTAAAAATGTAACTGTTTCTTTTAACATTTTAATTTTAAAGACACAATTAACTACATATTAACATCATAATATTATGTGCAATATCCAGCATGCTCATCTTACCTCCATTTTTAATTCTTTACAACACATATTCAAACATGACAGATTTATTTCTGGAAATATTGTCCTTCTCATGATCCCAATTTTTTTCATTATGACCAAAGGTGTCCAAGTTAAGTCCTCAAGAGCTACTAACAGTCCAGGAAGTAAGGATTTCCATGTTTTAGCATAGGGTAGTCAATCAAAATGAATGAGCCACTGAATAACTCACCTGTCTTAATCAGGAAAATTCTTAATACCTTGCCAGTTTGTGGCACTTTAGGATCGGACTTTGACACCCCTGATTATGAAGACTTTTTGAACACAGTGCCCTTAAAGTCTCTATAATGTAGATTATAAGTCTAGAATCTACATGAAGCAAACTACTTATTCTAACTCAGCAGTGTTCCAACGAACCCTTAACATCCCAGGAGTTAAAGATATATATCCATGTTTGAAGATTTACTTGACATGCAGAACATTCCTCCGACTTTCTGGGAGAAATGGCCCCAATTAGGAGGTTTTAGCAATAGCCAATAAGTGCAGAACAAGTCCTAGGAGACCTTAGACCAGGCATGTCAAATATGTGGCTTCATGTTCCCTAGACTGTTACTCTCCATGATACTGCAATGCCACTTTTGCCTCAAGGGCTATATCTGTCTGAACTGACACCTACCCTAGATGAGACTGGTATCATTTCTGTATGTCCATTTGTTATGCTAACTACTACCAGCAACAGCCTAGTAATGTAGGTGTCTGAGACTAGTTTCAGTGAATATATGGGCAAACTGTTAGATTAAATATCCCATGTTGTTCTTATTTACTGTTAAAGTCTGGGGGTTTAAGTGGAACTGTTCAGGTTACAACAATAGCACTACATGTAACTAATAAAAAAATCTATTTATTTACATAGTCCTTTTAACCCTGTTGATGCCAGAGATATGTTCAGTGCATTATGAAGAAAATGGATGAAACCTCTCTAGCATCCATGGGAAAGGTTGATTTAATAATAGGGCAAAGTGATGGAAGGGGCTCCCCTGGGAAGAAGAAACTATGTCTTTCATGCAACACAGTTTGGAACTCTCTTGACCTCTATCCCCAATTATATGGTATACACAATAAAGCCAGGTGTGAAGAGACATTTGAATACTCAGTATATTGTCAGGCAACTCTAAGTGTAAGCACTTGAATAAATTAATGAATTAATATGTTTATTTATATAGAGCCACAAGTGTACACACCAATTTACAATTTAAGGATATAGCCCCACACTCGCACTTAGCATTGTGTAAAGGTAAGTGTGAGAATACATCATTCTGTTAATTTAATAAAAGTATTCTCTTTTAGTGTTTGCTCACACAGGGTTTTGCAACACATCATTTTTTTTGTAACACAACAATTGTGTGAAGAAAAGATGTGTTTAACACTCATTTGTAATGCCTTTTTGCTGCATTTGTTGATGCTTGTGCTGTTTGTTTGCTTTTTTCTTTGTGTGGTGTTGAGACAGGAAGTGCAAGTGAAGACACAATTCAGCTTCAACTACTCACGAAAAATATGAAAAAGCACAATGTTAATGCTCATCCTTTGAAATTTATTGTACATTCAGGACAGTGGGTTAACATATCAACACACAAAAACTTCAGCAAGCTCCGTTGTCTAGCTTAGCTCTCTCTGATTAATTCTCCTCTGAACTGCCTCATAGGATCCATGACAATCTATTACAGGATGTTTTCTGAGGTGCTGAAAATGGCTGTAGCAGGAGAGCAAATCAGACATATTTAATATTTAAACACATTGATCCCTTGTTGGGGCACCGGGGCTTACAATGCTGCCCTGGATTCATTGGCAGGTCTGCAAGGGCAGAATATCGGCAGATGGGATACTATCCATGGGGTAGATGCGTTTTAAACACTATCACGTTAGGGAAATCAGAAATTGCTGGAAAAACTGAAACTGCAGAAAAATATAAAAACTTACCCCAATATAATGATTTAGACCAAAATTCATCAAAGTGAGGGAAAGCAATTAATCAAATACACCGCTTTTCACCAGCACTTTGATGCAATCATTAATGGATATCTTCAGGTATGCAACATATCTTATTTCCTGCCATGCGTATGCAAAGCAGGGAAATATGACAACAATTGTATAAATTATGCTATTCCAGCTATAGGCATACACATACAGATTATATATATGCATCTGTTCATCCCTACTGATTATAATGTGATCCACCATTTTGAAGCTGGCAGATGAAATTAGCTGATCTATCTGGCTGTTGGCTATTGATGAATAAATAATGGCCAGATGCAATCAGACCATTGCTGAAAAGGCAAGTGGCTAATGCACAAGGAACATTTCTGAGCCATTTGCACCTTGATACATTTTGAAATATTTTCATTGCTTTGACAAAACACTGTATCAGATATAATAGTTTATGACCTTCAAATACTAGCCAATGTTGTTGTTTTTCATAAACAACATACAATATATGGCAGTATGAATCCTCATGATAACATATTTTGTTGTTCCTTACAATGTAGCAGATTGTATGAAGCTCTGTGATTGGTAGTAAACATTAGTGGAATGCATAGTAATAAGAGAATGGCAAAATGCAGAGAGAGAAACAGAAAGAGAGAGGCTGATGCACTAATCAAAAGTGGTGACATTCTGGGGCAAACCAACTGGGGAAAACTGTGCAATGCTTTGGAAACCTCTCTAGCATTCAAGGGATTAAAAAGCCCCTTTTAATGAAACAAACATTTTTATTTGTTCCCTGTGGAGCAGATGGTTTACTCCAGAATTTTACCACTTTTCATAGGGAAGACATAAACATTTCCTTTGAATTCATCTGGTCATTTAACCCCTTGACTTGCTGAACATTCCTCCAACCACTCTAGTATTTAAGAAGTTAAAAGCCCCATTTAAATTCAATTTATTTCTCCACTATGATGCTTGATTTGTTCCAGTGCAACTCCTCATTCTTTCTACATATGGCCCAACAAGTACTAGAACAGACAGTGTTGGGCAAAGTGAGACCTCTTGCTACTGCCAGAGTACAACTCCCATCATTCCCTATTAGCCACTGGTTGACAAGGCATGATGGGAGTTGTAGAGGATTGTGCACTAATACGTGATAAACAGGTGATGAAGTGGAGATGTTTTCTCCAGTGATATCACTTCTTCAGTTCCTATGTTATTCTATGGAGCCTATGCATTAAGATGGCTGTAAAATTGTCGCTGGCAGTTAAAAAGTATTAAGAACAGTTTAGGAAGACATAAAATGCTGTGTAGTACTTTTTTTTATAAAATGGAGCAAGGAAGTTTGTAAAAAGTGGCCCATAGAATTCATAAAGAAATGTTCAGTTGGACTATAAGAAAAACTATGAGCGTCATGAGTAAAATATTTAAGTCTTTCAACACTCTCCAACATTGTAAAAAGTTATTGTTAATTAAGTTTCAATTAAACCAATATAGAAAAACATTTCTAATAATTCAGTTCTTGTTGCTTAGTTCAAGAGATGACAACTTTAGTCAGCCTTGGAAGTCTTTCCCATGTAAGCGGATATAACTTTTGCTGAGGGGATTGTATCCACTGGTATACCAAAATTTGATCTATTGCAATGCTTGGTCAAGTTTGTTGGGGGAAGGGTTATTTTTCAGTCAGTGGACATAATTTGAGGTCCAAATATTGTCTGCAAGAGTCATGTCCACCTGTGTGGCCAGTACATCCATGAATTTTTAAAGATGTTATCTTTTGAACCAAGACACAAGTCAAAAAGTCATAGTGGTTATTTGGATTTAAAATGTGTGTGTGTGTCTGTGTGTGTGTGTGTGGGGGGGTGATGTTGGTTGAGGGCATATTAGGAGTTATTGGTCAAAGCCACTGTTGATAAAGGAATATTTATCCTGTAAATTGAATTATGTGGGGAAGTTGTAGAATTCAGTGCCAACTTTTCAAAGACCTTCTGTTTAGGTTATCCAAGGTTGTAGTGCCTGATAATTAAACCGTTTCTATTAAATTAATTGCAGAGGGTTCCAATATCCAGGTTATTACCAAGCTGAAAAGAACCCGATATAATAAATAAAAAAGGTTTTCTGTTGTCAAAGCAGAAAAATAACTCCTGTGCATCTAACTTTCAAAATCTACTTACAATGAAATGTAGAAGATGAAGGTTATTTTTAAATTATGAGTGCCTGTGATACAAAGTAGAAACAGTGCAACATACCCTAAGAAAAAAGTAATCAATATGGCAATGATTATAAGCAGAACTATAATTTTGCCCCCATCATTTTTCGAGATGCCATACATTGAAAAAATGTTGCTTGAGTTTAAATTTTTACCATGTTTACATTTTTAGAAAATATTCAAAGCTTAAATATTGTGACAATTGTCTGATTTTGTTGACAGGTTTTTAGTTATTTGTATTTTACATATAGGTTTGCCACCCAGCTGGTATTTTACCAGCAAGCCAGTGAAAAATTGGCTTCTGTCCAATGTTAAGTCTATGGAGGGAATGCCATGGCCAGTATTTTTTTGAAGAAAAGGTGACAACCCTATTTACATACTGAAGTGAAATTTTTGTGGCTTTATATATAAAGCAGTGGGTGATGGCAAAATCTAAGATTAGATTTGAGAAAGATTTACTACATCATTATATGTGGCTGTAGTGTCTGAGTAATGGGGCTGTAAAAGTGAACATATCACTAGCTTATAATAAACCTAAACTATAATTAAATTCATAATGGCCACCATGAAAAAGGTGTATGGATTCGTTTACAAAAAAATGATCTTCACTGAATATTGGATGCATGACCATGGAATCAGACTTGATCCCTTTTAACAACTCAAGACCCAAGACTCATATTTAGATGTTCTTGGGCCAGTAAATCTTTCATGGGAAACATATGGAATATTTAAGTCCAGGAAAAGTTATCTATGGCTACATGGACATGATATGCAATATTAATTAAATAATATTTCTGAAATAATCCATACAGAATATGTAGTGTTCATTATTGTTTTCTATACTGAATAAGAAAAGGTGGGTTTGTATCTTAAATAACTGTTACTAATGTTTTCAAAGTTATAGGTATAGATATCACAAAACTCTTTTTATAGTTTTTTTTTTTTGGTGGGGTCCTTATCAACACACATACTTTATGTAAGAGATATAATGCCTGTTAAAGCCGCCAGCTTTCTTTTTTTTTAATTGATTTAGCATTTTCGGATACTCTATCACTGTATTGAGTTTTGGGTCCTTCAGCCCTGTGGCAAAGAATCATGTCTGTCTCCATGCACAAGATTCAAGTACTTATTAAAAGACAAGCAAACTTTCGTCAGGACAAAATGTTATCATGCTTTTCCTGCTGAGTAAAATGAGTCTGCCTACTGGAAGATGCATTGTTTTAAAGTTATTAAAGCTCAAACTGTTTTTTGCATTAATATTGTCATCTGTTGTCCAAGCAGTTAACCTACAGTTCACTAGGTATCCAAACAGTTATTCTGTTGCATTCTATGGGAAAAGTGACTGGCAGTAGAAGATGTACTCTTGCTTTGCTGTGTTGGAAAAGCCCAGTGATCTATCTTTTTTTAATAATAAAAATAACCAATCCATTAATGATTAACTGTAGATAGCCCCTCCACACAAAATTGATTCTTAGTTGGCATTAAGATTTTTTGATTACATTAAGGTATGAGGAGGTTTATTATTAGGACGGAGGTGTTATTGTTGCTTTTATGGAAACAAAATGTATATTTTAGCAATTGTAATCTCTATATTTACTGGCCTGTAGGACACTATTTAGGAGATGGTGTGACTAATATCAGTTTCCTCCTGAGAAAATATGCAGGCTGGTGATGTTTTATGGTAGAACTTTCCATCATAGAGCCTAAATGTTCATCATTGCAAAGTGGAGAAGACTCAGGAATTATATTGTTACATCAGTATATGTGTAAAGTGAGAAATTCTGGCACAAACCAAATCAAAGGAAACAAATACAAAATTCTCATTGTGTTAGATGGAGCAGTTAATCCCTTCAGTGCTAGATAGGTCTCCAGTGTATTACTGTGTAAAGATCTGAAAGCATACCATAAAATCTCAGGTATAAAAAGCACCAAGATTTTTGGGGAAAACAGAAGGGCCTATGTATAATACGCACCATTGTTTTCCCCCAAAAAAGTAGTTTCTTATCTACTTCCCTCCACCCACCTCAATATGCTCCCACCTTCCCCTCCCTCCGGAGGCATCTTGGATATCCATTTGATGACCTGTGTTAGTTCAAAATACAGCTAGTGTCCATAAAGCCCTCTGCACTAATGTCCCAGATGCCTCTGGAGGGGGTAAGTAGCGGGAGGGGAAGGTGGGAGCATACTGAGGTGGAGGGAGGAGGGGAGCAGACATGAGGATGTATATATATTTTTCTCTTGTGTATAATATGCACCCCCAACTTCACATAAGAGAAAAAGGGGCAAAATTGTGAGTATTATACGTGAGATTTTACATCATCTGGTATTCCAGGAGCTCCATGTCTTGCATTTAGTTTTCCCCAGTATTGCTTTTCCTTTTTTTTTTTTTTTGTGCATATGGTTCTTGTTTAACAGTGGAAGAGATAAGAAGAGTAAACAAAAGCAAATAAAGCAAGAATATAGCTTTCAAAACCAGGAATTTAAGGCCGCTGCCTCAGCTATGAAATAGAAAAGTTAAAAGTAAATGGCATCGAAAAAAACTTGAAATGAACTTTTTTTGGGAAAATAAAAATGCTTCAAATTTGCATTCTAAAGCATTAGAGAGCAATTATTTCAATCATACTTTACTATGCAGTAGTTTAAAAGTATAATTGGTTAAATCCCCATCAATCCCCTTTCCCTGACAATAACCCCTTTTCCTGTCTAATGGGTGTTCCACTCAATCAGCATGAGAGATTTCTTGCCATGGCTACTCTACTCAAAGCTCATATCTACAAAGACCTGTATTTGTCGATGCATATGTTTCTATCTAAGTGAGCTCATTGTTGCAATGTCATGGCAATAGAGCAACAACTGTCAAACAGTAGGGTCAGCCTCTTCACTGGGGACTTCCAAAATCACCTATAGGTTATTAACATTCAAATATTATTTTATGTTTAGCTTTATTTTGTTTTGTCAGTTTTTGCAAAATAGATAGTAATGGCTGGCACAGCCTTGTGCCAAATAGCAATATTCTACACTGCTCTTTCTCCCAGTTGACACTCCCTCATTCTCTTCCTTTCTCCCTTCTACTTGTTTTAGTAACTGAAGTAAGGGGCTATCTAAGATACTTCTCTACAGTAAAAAAAACAACAACAAAATGATAAACATTTTAACCCTTTGAGTTCTAGAGCATGAGGGAGTGGCAATTGGATGGGAGAACAGTATATAATTTTAGTATTTGGCATACAGCTATGTCAGTCAGTATAATTGTACAAATAAAGCTAAATATCTTCTATTCACCTAAATAAAAAGTTGTCATTAGCTGTTACTTACAATTAAAAGGATAGTAATGCTTACTATGTAAAGAATATGTTGTAGGGTTTAATCCCCCAGAGTAAAACAAGGTTAATTCCACTGCTGAAAGTTGTTATATTCAACAGTTATTGCTTATTTAAAATGAAGAATGAGACAGACTAAGACTTAAGAGTCGAGCACTGATGGGAAACAGAAGACAGAGACTCAAAAGGAGTCTTCTGAAACAGTCTCAGAAGAAAGTTCAAGTCCCTCGGGTGAGTGGGATCCCTAAAGACTGGTTAGGCATGAGCCACCCCTTGCACAAAGGTTTGCACTTCCAGTAATAATTCAATATATCTCTTAAAAAGAACAGATAGATCTGAAATCTGTACCTTTGCAGAACTAAGAAAAAGTAATTTCTGGAGCCCAACCTGAAGAAAGAACAAAATAGCTGGAAGACTAAAAGGATGAGACCATGAACCCTAGTCGTCACACCACTTATGAAACAAGGACAAGACCATGTGATATGCTGTGGATTAAACCAGCTTTTGGGCCTTCATCATAGAATCAATGACAGAAACAGATAAACCTTTCTTCTTCAGAATGCTGGCTTCAAGAGCTAACCCATCAAAGCCAACTTTGGAATGGAAGATGAAACCACTTGCCCATGAACAAAGAAGATCTGAAAATCATGCCTGGCGAAGTCAGTAAGAAGTGATCAGGATTACATACACTTGCTATGTCCTGATATTCCTCAACACCCTCAGAATCAGAGGGAAGGGAGGAAACACATATGCTAGGGGAAGCTGCCATGGAATGCCCATCATCTCCACTGAGAGAGTGAGAGTGTCCCAGGTCCTGGAGCAAGACTAGGGAACCTTGCAGTATGACTGAGATGCCATCAAATACACAGCTGGAAGACCCGACAGCTGAGCTATGGAGTAGAACACCATCTGACTGAGTTCCCAATTCATGGTATCCAGATATGGACATCTGAGAAAATCTGCCTGTCTACTACTGGAATTTGAAAGGCTAAGAGAGCTGGAACATGAGCTTCTACCCAAGTGAGAATTAGATGAACTTTTGACAACACGACAGTGCTCCTGGTCCCTCCTTGGCAGTTGACATAAGCCACCATTGTTTCATTGTTGGACGGAATCCTTACCAGCAGACTGCTGAGAAGATGATACCAATGCAGAGGAGCAAGGCAAATCTACTGAAGCTCCTACATGTTGATGGACCAAAGGCCCTGGGCATTTTGAGAGCCAAAAGGGGCTCCCCAACCCCTAGGCTGGTATCTGTTTTGACTACAGTCCAATTCAAGATGACCAACAGACAACCTAAACCTCAGATATTAAACCTGAAGCCATCAATGAAGACCTGACTTCATTTGGTTGGAAAGGGACATTATGTGGGAGAGATGACACTTTTGTCTGAACCAGTTCTTGAGTGTTTACAGCTGGATTTGGGCAAGGGGAATTGCTTCCAAGGTAGAGACTAGATATCCCAGCAAATTCACCCCCTTTCCATGGCTGATGGCGAACTAAGGCTCAAGACAACTAAAACTTCGATTTGAGACAGCGATATGTATAGCATGCAGACCAATAAGTAAAGAGTTGCAGTAATCCATGCAGGAAAGCATAAGAGCGTACCTGACAGTTTCTGTGATAGGTTTATGTTAATTCATTAATGTGTGTGGTGAAGGAAAGAGAAGAGTCTAAAGTTACCCCAAGGCAATATGCCTTGTCCACAGGGTAAATTGTGTAGCCACAACAGTAATTGAAAACTGAGGTATTGTTCAGGATTTAGGTAGAAAGATAAGTATCTAAGTATTAGACATATTCAGTTTTAAGCGACAATGAGACATCCAGAAAGAAGCAGCAGTAAGGCATTCTGAGACCTGCTGCTGTATTTCAGGTGATAGCGAGGGTGCGGAGAGCTAGGTTTGTTTATCACCTGCATTAAGATGGTAGTTAAAGCTGAAGGACTTTTTCAGTTGCCCCAGAGAAAGGGTATACAGAGAGATGGGACCCCAGAACAGCTTTGAAGTACACCTACGGATAGGGTGTCAGATCTCCAGGGATTTCTCTTCCATTCTACTGACACATTTTTGAGTTTTTTCACATTCCTTTCTTTCTGGTTCCACCCTCTTTTCTCACTGGTTCACTTTTCTTTTTAACCAGGATTCTCCCTTTCCCTGATGCCCAAATATTCGAGCTTAGTTGCTGTAGTTTTTGTGATTCTGATTTTCGACTTGGCTTGATGTTTGTTTGATGGTCCCCTGGCTCCTTATCCTGGCTTTGACTGACTCTGCTTTTGTCTCTCCTTCATGATTACCAATTCTGGCTCTTTGACCCTGGCTTGGTGCTCCAACTTTGATTTTGCCTGCTCTCTTTGCTTGAGACTCCCTCGGTGACTACGGCCTGTACGACACACTATCTTTACCCTTCCTGCCTTCCACAGTGAGTATCATTTATGCAGTCCTATATATACCCACTGTGCAAGATTTTGTTTTACTGTATGTTTTGGGTCTTGGTGGTGTGTGCAGTCCTAGCCCGCAGTTGGATGATGGGCTGAGCCTGTATATCCACCCAGTGTTCACCGATGTTGTCTTAGATTGCATCTCATTCAGGGGCCAGCTTTACCCCTTTTGTAGTGCTCTCCATTTCCTTATCTCTGTACCTGGGATCCTAACCCCTGAGTAGGGTTCTACTTACGAGATTATCTTCTTCTCATCCTGGTCAGGGTCTCAGCTCAACTAAGACTGGACATCTGGCTTCACGGCCAGCACCTTTACTTCAGCTTTGGCTGCAGCAAGGGAACATTGGTATCTGGCACCTAACCATAACTGCGCACCCTAGTGCTGCACCCAAGCAACTAGAACCAGACTCCGATCCTGACAGACGGGGATAGGAGGTGATGAAGTGTTGGCATATGACACAGAGAAAGATCACTGAAAGAGATAGGATAGAAATCGGGAATGTGCCAGGCCACAGATGCCAAGAGTTTGGAGAACCTGAGAGTGGAAGGTATTGTCTACTGTGCTGAATGCAGCAGGAGGATAAGAAGAGAGAAATGTCCATTGGTTTTTGTGATATGGAGATCATTTGTTACTTTCATAAGGGCAGTTTCAGTAGAGAAAGTGGGTTGCATTTGGTTCAGAGCATTGTAGAATTTGCGAAATGTAAGTAAATGAGAGTAGACTAGGAGCTCAAAAATTTTTGAGGCAAAGGGCAAGAGTGATACAGGGCAGTAGCTGGATGGGGAGATGGGTTCTAATGAACTTTCACTGAGGGTTGGAGATTGAATGTTTAAAGGAGGAGGGGAAGATACCAGAGGATAGGGAGGAACTGAAAACACAAGTTAGCAACTATGGGAACTAAGGTGGATGACAAAGGATTGAGGAGGTGAGGAGGTATAGGATCAAGAGAGCAGGTGGTGAATGGTGAACTAGAGGGCAAAAGGGAGACCTCTGTTTCATTGACCAAAGTAAAAGAATCAAACAAGTAGGATGGAGGATCAAGAAGATACAATTCTAGAGATTGAAAGGGTGGAATTATTTCATGTATTGTGTCAATCTTCTGTTTGAAGAATTCTGTGAAGGCTAGAGGGGTGAGAGAGGGGAGGGAGAAAGCTGGAGTGGTGGGGCAAAGGACAGATAGTCGTAGACTGGGAAAATGGTCTTGAGGATCCTCCTTCTCAAACTGGACAATAATAGAACGTCAGGATGAAGAGGAGGAGGTAGGGGAAAGTGGTGATCTCCTTTCTGGTCACCACATTGATCACTTATGCTATTGGATAGGAGATCAATGGCAGTAGGACATCAGGAGGGGTCCCGATGCCCCACAGGAGGTATGATTTTCTTTTGAAAATAAAAAAATGGTGCATAGTGCAGGATTAAGATATTCTGCACTATGTGCATTTTTTAAAATATGTGTTTATTGCAGGGCTCAAAATTGAAAATTGAAGCCCTGTATAAAAGCGAGCTTACGAACAAGATGATCTTATGAGGCACCTAACTGACTGCCCATGCATGTCATTCTTAAATATACACGCACACAGGCAGTGTTTGAGATATCCCACCTTTGGCCATGTGGGAGAAGTCGGAGTCCTGAGTCAGAGCCTGTGGATGAGTAGCACTGCAGCACCCAACACACGCCACAGCCTGAGAACAACTAGCGAGTTAGCTGCATGCCAGATCCTACTATCAATGTGCTGTATCACTCACTGCCTGGCTGCTGTGGCTCTGCTGAGCCTGATGACATGGGGAACACACATGTGGCCACTGGCCGGGTGCGGAGTTACACAGCATCAGCGTGAGTAAGAGCTTTTGCTCTGCTGCTGCATGTGATGTCACTGAACGGCATCCACATATAAGGAGGAACTCCCCGCACTTGCTGTGCTATGTCTTTCCTATTTTACATGTTGATGGCATCTATATTTATAGATGGACTATGTTTGATCCTAAAGTTGGGTTTGTGTGAACCAATAGAGGTGCAGGTACTGACCCAGGGATAGATTATTTGGTGTGGTGTTTATCAGATAATGGATTATGCATTCAACATAGTATGTTGTATGCACAATCCAATATCTGATAAGCACCACACCAAGTAGTCTATCCATAGGTCAGTACCTGCACCTCTATTGGTTCACACACCACAGAGTGTTTGTTGTATCTCAGTATATGCACATTTATTCTATTTCTAATAAATATTTTTTGATTCCATCTCAGATACATACTCTTTTTTGCCAAAAATTTATTTTGAGCTTTACTTATATTAAGAAAAATACTACTCTTAGATACTGTTTATTTTGTTTCTCTTATATCCTTTTCTTTGGGTGTTTCAGTCTCTTCTACATTGAATAGTATGGCATTTGCAGGAGACAGGAGTAGTAGTATGGCATTGGCAGGAGACAGGAGTAGTAGTATGGCATTGGCAGGAGACAGGAGTAGTAGTATGGCATTGGCAGGAGGAGTAGTATGACATTGCCAGGAGACAGGAGTAGTAGTATGGCATTGGCAGGAGCAATGGTGAGCAGCACTGGAGTAAACAGGGCAAGAAAATTAGTAATAGAGCAATTGCAAAACACTTCGTATGGCATGGAGGAGAGTGGGTGGCCTTATTCTGCAATTTGGATACCATCACTGGCACTCAAAGGGTTTAATCATTTTCAGGTACAACAACATATTTTTAATTTTTTGTTTACACCTTGCCTACTTACACCTTTGACTCATAAGGCTCTCTGCTTCCTTCTCACTTAAGGGTTTAGCAGGAAGAGATCAGTGGGAGGATGATACACACGCTTGTTCACAACAAGTGGAGAGGTAACTTTACATTCTATATGTATGTGTTCACAACAAGTGGAGAGGTAACTTTACATTCTATATGTATGTGCTAAGCCAAGTTACTCACGCCACACAGCTTTCTTTTCCTGCCCGGTACATTGTGGGACTGGTAGTATTTAACAGCACTATACAAATGCATGGGGTAAATAGCTAGTAATAAGAATCTGAAAGTAAGGGTAAACAATGCAGCGGTGCCACTGGCAAACTGAAATCTTATATCTTTCATTTCCAGAAAACCTATGGAGCATATTGCTGCAGGCTTCAGACAGGCCTGAGTGTAGTACAGTACTAGATGCGTAATTTATTTAACCCTTTGAGTGCCAGAGGGGTATTGCATACCTCTCTGGCACTTAAAGAGATAATAGACCTGAGCAATGTGCAACACCTATTAGTCCTTACCCCTGTGAGAGTAGTGCCAACGCATTGGATTGATATTTTACAGTGGTGCTATTGTTAGACCATCCAATGGCGTTAAAAAGGTTAAGCATTGTGTTGCTTACTATGGCCTATATGCATAAAGACAAAGTGTGGTAAATCAACTGTACCATGTTTATTAAGAGTTTCAGCAGTTAAACCAAATATTTTAACTGGCAGAGATATGGGTGGGGCTAGGCATGGAAACTGGTGGCTAGTAACTTTTCAGGCCTGGCTAGTAGCTCAGGACTTGAAATTTTGTGCCCTGTTTATTGTATTGTGTGCCAGAAAGGGGAAACATTGTGGGGCAGCATGTTGAACATATTCTTTGTGGGGGAGAATGGGGAACATCACCATTATGTTATCACTGACTGACACCACTAGCCTTGATTCCTTGCACAGGCAGTGTCCATGGGGATTTCATAGCACCAGTAGGCAAGGGAACAATGCTGGGGGGTCAAATAGTGGGTAATGGAACAAGTCTGTGGGGGCCAGCAGTGTACTTTCAGTTCTATGGCTACTAGTGGGCAATGGAACAAGGCTGGAGGACCAGGCAGTATACATCTTATACTCAAAACACACACAAAAAAAAAAAAAAAAAAAAAGAAAAGAAAACAGGAGAAAGCACCTGATAGTGTAGCATATAAAAACCACAGTGGAGAATAATATAAAAAAATATATATACACTCACATTATATCAAGGTCAGAGATTTAATATTAAGATCTACTGACAGTAAAGCATGCGGAGAGACTAGCCCCGTCTCCGCTCAGGGTCAAACTCACAGATGCGGCAATATGATGAATCTCCGAATGAAGAAAGGCAAGGCGACGGCTTCACATGTAAACTCGTTTATTAAAAAATATATAAAAGGTTGTAATGTTACGCGTTTCGCGGCTAAAGCGCCGCTTTATCAAAACTAACAACCACATGTAATAGAGATTCCCAGAGAACAAATGTGGGTAGCCAATGCTGCTATGACCTTTGTAAAAATCCAAGAAGGGGACGCCAGCCCAAAAGGGAGGATGGTAAACTGAAAATAATGCTTGCATAAGCCAGACTGAAGGAAGTCTTGATGATCTGCAAGAATGGAAAATTGCAGAGAAGTGTATTTTATGACTAGGCAAACTGAAAACTCCCCTAGACACATGGTGGTGATGATGGAGCTCACTCACAAAGAGACAGAGACACTTGAAATCTAGGAAAGTACGACAGCTGCTTTCCTTTTTGGTGACTATGAAAAGGTTGGAAAAGTATCCCATGAATGTCTCCTGAGGAAGGCATCAAGATGTGCATGTCCACCAGGGAAGAAACTTCTTCTAAGAATAAATGATCTCGCACTGGATCGCAAGGGACATTAAGAAGTAACGAGGATGAAGAGATTAGAAATCTATGCAACATGGTTCTGAAACATCCACTGGTCTGCCATGTAGACAATCCTTGTATTGTGAAAGGGATGCAGACAACTACTGATTACCGGAGGTCAACTCAACCCCTGGAAGTCGAGCAGAGGTAGACTTGTCAACAGTGGCCTTTTGGGTAGCCTTCTTGCATGCCCAGGCCTGCATGAGTTACAGGTAAGGGCCTGCCTGGCTCCCATAAGGAGTGAAAACCTAAGTGTATACCCATAATGGCTGGAGTAATGAAAGTCATATGTCTTCTGTGGAAAAGAGAAAAACTTGAGGGTAACCTTAGTACTGTTGCCCCTAGTAACATGGCTAATAACATTCTCCATTCTGGGCCAAATGACTGCTTAGTCACAAACAGGAGAGAGATAGATTAAATAATTCTTAGAAGACTGGTCTGCCAATCAACTTTTTAAACAAAGGGTATGTCACACTGCAATAGGGAGCACTAAGGACTTGCCAATGAACTTAGCAGTATTCAATGCAGCCTCAGAAAGGAATTAGCTTTGAGCGTCTTTATACATAGAAAGAACAATGTCCTGTTTAGGAATATCCACAGGAACTGATGCTAACAGCTGCTTTCTTCAAACAGCCATAGCTCTAGTCAGTTATGCAGTAGCAAATGTTGGGAGTAAGGTGGCCCCAAAGACCTCAACATTTACTTTAAGAAGGGAATGTAGGCATCTGCCTGCCTGATCCTTGGTCAGTGCAAAGTTTCTCCATTTGGCAGGCTCCTATCCTGTTCCTCCAGGATGGATATGGACCAGGGAGCAGATTTTTACAGGACCTGTGTTTGCTGGGGGATGGCTTTCAGAAATGTACTTAGCCACTTGCCTGCCTATTCCAGAGGAGCCTGACAAGTATTCCAGTTTCAGAGTGCATTGGTCCTGTGAGTATGCCCCTCTGTGTGTCTAGCAGTCACCATCTGAAATATGTGGTTTTCTTGCTATAGTTTGCATCCTGGTCCCATCTTAGGTTGTGTATTACAAGGGTCCTGGAGGTCCCTTTGGTTCTGTGTTGGGAAGCAGCAACAGCAGAACCTTCACCAATTGACTGAATGGGGGCAGTCCGATTCCTCCATTGACATTGCTGACTGCTTTTAGTGATCTGATAGAATGTGAGTACCATGATGGTTTTGGTGAAGGTCCATATATCAGCGATACTGCACTAGGGAGCTCCCTTCTTTTATTTTTGTTTCATCTCCTTTGAGGTCAATTTTAGATCTCATCATGTCTGGTGGGAGGAGGAAGGAAGTATCCAGGGAGCACTTATCATGGAAGTGCCGAGCCCTGCCTTCCTCTGGGAGGACACTTTTCCCCATGGTTCCTGTGTTTCATAGTGGATGAAAGAGAAAACAAACTTTAAAGGCTGTAGTTGTTACTATAACCAAATTAAATAGCCAGAACAGAAAGGAACTGTAATCTGTTATTATAGTTATACATATCCTGCCTCCAAATCTGTTTAATCCACAGAAACCACACTTCCAGAGGTTTCCAAGTTCTCTGTTTACATAGTATGAAACTAGGGTCCGTATTCTGAATAATAAAAAAGGGCAGACACACACAAATAAATACATATAGTAATGCACTAAAGTTTTAGGCAGGTGTGAAAAAATGCTATAAAGTAAGAATGCTTCCAAAAATCGACATGCTAATAGTTTATATTTATCAACTGACAAAATGTATAGTGAGTGAACAGAAGAAACATCTAAATCAAATTGATATTTGCTGTGATCACCCTTTGCCTTCAAAGAGCATCAATTCTTCTAGGTACACTTTCACACAGTTTTTTAAAGGGATAGTAATATATCATATTTAAAAACCAGTATATTGTAGCCATTAAAAAATAAACAAAATGCCCCCAGTCCCATCTCTCAAACCTTTATGGTTTGAGAGATATTCGCCGTTCCCCCCTCCCTCCCCTTTCCCTGACATCAGTGCTCTAGGTGACTGCAGGTGAATCCGGTCCCAGCAGAGGCTCTTCAGCAGATCCGAGACCAAACACCCTTAGAAGACTATTCCAGTGAAGGATTTATTTTCCAATAACGCAATCTCGGCTCTGCCACAGAGCCACCGGCTGGTCCCAGGATCGAATTTGCTGACATCAGGGAAAGGGAGAGAGGGGGTATTTTAACTATGATTATCTCTCAAACCATAAAGGTTTAAGAGATGGGACTGGGGACATTTTGTTTATTTTTTTAATGGATACAAGATGCTGATTTTTAAATATGATGTATTACTATCCATTTAAGGGACTCGGCAGGTAGGTTGTTATAAACATTGTGGAGAACTATTCACAGTTCTTCTGTGGATTTAGGCAACATCAGTTGCTTCTCTCTATTCATGTAATCCCAGACAGACTTGATGTGTTGAGATCAGGGCTCTATTGGGGCCATACCATCACTTCTTGGACTCCTTGTTCTTCTTTACTCTGAATATAGTTCTTAAAGGGATAGTAATACTTTATTTTAACAAGCTTTAATATTATTCGTATTAAATAAATAATGCAAATGATCTTAGTTTTTTTGCCATAACTTTTATTTTTTTAATTGTTCTAAAGTTCCCCCCCTCCTGCCCCTTATATCCAGATCAGCGCTTTAGCTGTCAAACTTAGATTCTGGTCCAGAGACAGGATGGCTCCTCTGCAGAGTCATAATAGCATGGCATACAAAGAGAATCTTCATGAGAATGGTCTACAAAGTGTGCCTGCCTCAAACCAGGCTCCTTCTTAGTTTGCAATGCGTTGCGGCAGCAGGTCCACCTCTCAGCTCAAGAACAGACCAGAAAGAAGACTGAGAGGTGGACCTGAGAGCTACACTGGGCTGTGACTGGAAATCTAATCAGGTCTTTGGAGAGAGAGAAAGTTTTGTTCTGGGATTAAGTAAGAAAGAGGAAAGAGACTGCATTATGGTGCACGGAGAGGCTGTGGCATAACCATGAACAGTGGTGGAGGAACAGAATTAAGTGGGAGAAGATTGAGGAGGTCTCTGTGTTTGTCTCTGTCTCATGGTGAGAAACAAGGAGGGACAGAGCCTGGATGGAGCTTTCCCAGCACATCCTATGTCAGCACCATGGAGAGTTAAAATTTGAAGAGGGGAGAAGCTGAGCCCATATCTATGGATGTATCCTAGCTCTTTCCCCCTTTTTATACTGTTCAAATGGATGTGAAATTAACCGCAACTTGCAGACAGAGTTTGAATTGAACACATTGGGCTGGATTGATACTGGGCTGAAGAGAAAGCTGATGGCGTATTAGAGCTGGATTGGGTCCTGTGCGCTACCTCTGCACCTCTGAGATGGTACCCACCATCAGTTAATAGCTGGGTAAATGATGTGTGTGAAGAA
This sequence comes from Rhinophrynus dorsalis, assembly GCA_037306005.1. Classification (NCBI taxonomy): domain Eukaryota; kingdom Metazoa; phylum Chordata; class Amphibia; order Anura; family Rhinophrynidae; genus Rhinophrynus; species Rhinophrynus dorsalis. The sequence goes on from CM074719.1 coordinate 371,095,528, forward strand.
ATGATATATAGTGATTCACAACCCTTAGTGTAACCCTTTGAGTTGCAGAGGGGAACTGCATTGCACACACAGGCACTCAAAGGGTTAATAGGTCTTCTTTTCTGCCTTATGACCAATGTCTACTTCAGGGGTTGTTATTATACTGACTTAAAGGTGTTGGGGCTGCGGATGAAGGTAACTGTACTCCTCTTAACAGCTGGGGGGGCAACATTTGACATCACCAGCTTTAATATGTCAAATGTTGTCTTCTTACCAATGTATAGGATGATAGAGGGAGGAGAAGGGGTTAAATCATAACCCTAAGTGTCCTCACACAGGATAATATAGACTATCCTGTCTATCTATCTATCTATCTATCTATCTATCTATCTATCTATATGCAGGAATATAATAAAATTTATTTTACTTAAACTAAGTCCTGTGAGTGCCTGCGACTGATTTAATTTTCTATGATACAACTCCTGCATGTACCTAACAAACTGAGCAAGATCACCAAGGCAAGAATCACCTCTTTATATATATACTAGTGTAAAAGCCCGTGTACATGGGCTTAGGTCCGGGTGATGTTAACCCTTTGAGTGCCAGAGGGCCACTGCAAAGGGTTAAGAGGCTGGTCCTGCTCTGTGTACTGCCACTGCCTCACTTGCAGCGCACACGAGCAAGTCATGCTCTGTAGAGACTACCCAAATGCACAGAATGCTCCCAGCGTTCGGCCATCCTCTACTGCGCATGACTGCATTGCACACAGTGAGCTTCGCATTCTAGCACTTTGTATAAAGAGATATGCGTGTCAGAGGGGAGAAAGAGAAGTTAAAAACAAGTGTCAAGTGCTTTAAGCATGCAAGATTTTTAGTGAAATGTCAAACTTTAAGCATACAAAATTATAAAGGCGCTGTTAAATTGTCCGACATTCTGATATCAGAATTGAGATTCATGAAACATTTTTAACTTGACATTTTATTGGTTGCCCAATGGAAGGAGACATTTCAATAGTGAACCATTACCACGTTGAAGGTATGGCTTTTTGTCACCAAATCTTCCATAAAAACCACTTTTGATCAGATTTCTCTAGACAGTAGATGGGTGTACCAGGATACCACTGTTTTCTGTCAATTTTGAGCTGATGACACCGATGGTCATCTTCCCATTGTGAAGGGAAGAAGGCATGATGTGTCTTTCATTTGCTGCACTACACCTTGGCTGAATACTGCGTCTATGGTCCTCAACATTGCCTATTTCTTTGTGCTTCTTCAAAAGAGCATGGACAGCACATCTGGAAACCCCTGTCTGCCTTGAAATTTCTGCCTAGGAGAGACCTTGCTGATGCACTATAAATACCTTGTGTCTTGTTGCTGTGCTCAGTCTTGCCATGGTGTATGACTTTTGGCATTAAACTGTCTTCAGCAACCTCACCCAGTTTCATTCCTCCTATAGAGCTGATAATTTTGTTTCAACCTACAAATTAAATTGATATTCATTAGCACCTGTTTGGTATAATTGTTTAATTATACACCTGACTAGTGGCCAACAAAATCCCTGACTTTATGCAAGTGCACCTAGAAGAATTGATGCTGTTTTGAAGGCAAAGGGTGGTCACACCAAATATTGATTTGATTTAGGCTTCTCTTCTGTTCACTCACTATGCATTTTATTAGTTGATAAATATAAACTATGAACATGTCTATTTTTGAAAGCATTCTTACTTTACAGCATTTTGCTCACATTTGCCTAAAAATTTTGCACATTACTGTACATACATATAAATTCACACACACAAATACACATAGGGGTAGATTTAATGTCAGCCGTTAAATCGGCCGCTAAGTAAAAAAGGCACATCGAACTCAAATAATACATGATTTACGGCGGATTTAAAAATAAGTGTACGAGAATAGCTAACGAGCGTAGGCACAACAAAAACACGTAACACAAAAACCTGCGTTGCACCTGTTTTTCCATCACCGTGCTTCCCAAACACCCGTTACAACACAACTTAAGTCAAAATGTAAAATTACGGCTGCCGTTGGCTAGCAACCCTGATAGATGCAAAAACAAAATTCAAACCTACAGCCAATCCGAAGGCCCCAAAGTAGCAAAAATGTTCAAATACACCTATTTATACCCCAAAATAATGGTAATACCCTGTCTGTGTTTCGAGTTTTAGAGAGCTAGGGCACAGGACCAAGGAGTGGAGGCTAGTGATCTGAGAGAGAGAGAGAGAGAGAGAGGCGCGTAAACTTGAAGTAGAAGGAGTTTTTGGAGTTTGGAGAGAGGTGCACTTAACTATACACATATTACACTTCTGCACATATTACATATACCCGTACAAACAATAACACATACACATAGTCTTTTTTTTAAACACTTTACACATATCTTAAATTTTATTTTTACAGTGTGAATCTGTGAGCGAAAGAGTGTGACAGAGAGTGAGTTGGATCAAGTTTGTCTGTAAGGGCCTGTGGGAGTGCCTGGGTGTGAGTGGGTGAATGATGGCCAGGAGAGGAGGACAGGAGAGAGGGATGTGGAGAATAGTGGAGGAGGAGGAGGAAAGAGAGGACATCCCTGTTGAGAGTAGGGGTGGGAGAGGGAGATCCGCAGGGTGGAGTGGGAGCCGGCCCAGAAGAGCAGGCACACAAAGGACAGGGACAGACCCTGCAGTGGGACGAGGGGTACATGATGGGGACCACCATACACAGTCAGGGGCAGTGCAGGCAGGGCAGTCTGGTTCAGAAAATGTTTCAAGTTATTGAGAGCTCATTGGATAGACTCCATAAGAAAAAATTAGAAATGGCGAAATTATATAATTGGAGAAGTCATCATTTCCACTCTACCGCCACTCAATAAGATCTTCGTCACCGCTCACTGAATCTCAAGAAAGATTGACGAGGACCAACATCACAGTGCCACTGAGACTAACTGGGTGTATGTGCAACACACAGCCCTATAAATAACCAACACTGTGGAATTAAAGGAGAACTAAGTCAGCCTTTGTATTGTGTAATCATGTACTTTCACTTGAACTGTCACATCATACATTTGTTTTCCACATGGATCCTCAGGAGTGGTGATGCTATGGATGGATGTTAGACCATCCACTATTTGTAGAACACACATGGGAACCAAATGTCAACCACTATAGGTGGCTCACCAACAGGCCATGATTGATGGATATCACCGATTAACAAGGCTGGGTCACTCACAGATATTGAGCGAATGATACAAACAGCAACAGACCTTAAGCCGAGAAATCCCTCAATACTGACCTGATTGGTGGCCTGGGGAATTAATGTGGACAGACCTCATGTCATGACTACCAGGGTAGTATTCCATGCAACGCAATGCAATGCATAGGATACCATCATGACAACCAGAGATCCACATGTCAATGAAATCATCCTGCATTCATTCTGTCATTGTCAACATTACTAATCACACCATTTCATTTCCCCACACAGCATATGGGCCTGCAGCACAGCAGGAGGCAGTGGAGGAGGCACACACATCCCCAGATGAGATCCCTCATGGGGAGCAAGAGGAAGGAACTGTCTCTAAGCGGTTGCTTACCTTGCAGCCGACCGCCAGACCCTGTAGGCGGCCGGCTTCTCTGTCCTCGCGGCTCACCACACTTGTCAGGAGTGCCAGTGCGCCCTGGTGTCCTTCCAGATGACCAGTCTCCTTGCTGCTCCCCCTGGCGGCTCCAGCCGCATCAGAACTCGGGCACGCATCTCAGGGATTCCCTGATGATGTTGTGACCCAGCTCTTAAAGGGACATCACATTTTTTGCTCCACCTCTTTGGGTGGAGCAATTTGTTTATTAACTGCCTGGACACCACTTCAGTTGCCCTTTTGTGGTGTTCCAGTGCAGTTGTGCTTCGTTGCTCTGTGTATGAACCGGTTTTGTCTGACTATCCATTCTGGTGTTGACCTGTGGCTCTGTCTGACTACCCGCTCTGTGTATGACCCTTGGCTGGTCTGACATCCAGTCTGGTGCAAACCTGTGGCTCTGGCTGACTAACCATTCCATGTATGACCTTAGGCTTGTCTGAGTACCCGATCTGGTATTGACCTGTGGCTCTGTCTGACTACCCGCTCCGTGTATGACCATTGGCTTGTCTGACATCCAATCTGGTGCTAACCTGCGGCTCTGGCTGACTAACCATTCCGTGGATGACCTTAGGCTTGTCTGAGTAACCAATCTGGTGTTGACCTGTGGCTCTATTTGACTATCCACTCCGTGTATGATCCTTGGCTTGTCTGACATCCAGTCGGGTGCAAACCTGCGGGTCTGGGTTACGTTTCACTCTGTCCCATTCCGGCTTGTCTGACTACCCACTTTGGCATTGCCTGGGGTTGTCCACTGCACACCCAGCATACCAACGCTCCAGTGGATAACTTAGTGGGTGCCCTTGGTGGCTCTGCCGGACTTCCTCTACTTTGCCTGGTGTTCTTGCTGTTACCATTGTTCTGTACGTTGTATACCTTAATAAAGATTGTTTTACCTTCAGTACTGGTCCAGTTCTTGTTCTTGAGTCCGTGTCACCGGCACATGTTCACCCTACACAGCTGAACCACCAGTTCCAGCATCCTATGCTGCTCCACCAGCTCCAACATTCTCTGCTGCACCACCAGCTCCAGCATCCTCTGCTGCACCACCAGCTCCAGAATCCTCTGCTGCACCACCAGCTGCTGCATCCTATGCTGCACCACCAGCTGCTTCCCCAAACTACCGGGACTGGTTTAAATTAGACAGGTCCGTGCAGCCATCCTCCACGGGACTTTACCACCCTGCTGCAGCAGCACCACCACCAGGAAGGTCCTGGCTGCCTGGAACTGTGGCCACCCCTACATATGGGCCATATTTCCATTCCCCCGACCTAGCCTCCTGGATGGCTCTCCAGCATGGCCCCAGGTATGATCCCAGGTGGGGGCCAAGCACCTACTAGTGGCCAGGGTATGACGCTTGGCCACTCGACTACCAACACCTGGGCCTGCTTGGGGAGCCCCAGCGCCCTCTGGCGAGGGACCTGTTTATTCCACCACCTCAATCAGCACAGATGTCAGTGAGTTGATTGATGTGGTGGGCATATACCCATCTGTAGCAGCCACAGCACACACAGCACCAGCTGACGACATAGCACCAGCTGACGACACAGCAGCAGAGTCACCAGGCACAACCATCTCCATCAGTGAACACCCCACAGGGATGGAGGCGGAGTGTATGGCCCTACAAAGGAGACTACTCCGGTCAAGCCACAGCACAAATTAAAATATCACAAGGAGCCGGAGGGAATCCCGGAGTAACACCAACAGGATAAAACAAATGATACATGCCCTGGAGTCGGAGGTCACAAGGATCAACACTCAACTCCATCCACCTCTGGCACCCAGTCTAAGCCCCCCCCCCAAAAAAAAAGAAATTAAATGCCCAACTTGTTCTCTTCCCCCTAAATAAAAGAACATTGTGCTTTTGAATCCTGTCTGATGTGCTTTGTATTTAGTTATAGATTGGGTGGCAGAGTTGTCTCCAGTGCATTGCCAAACAATGCAGTGAACACAACTTCTGCATAGGTAAAATGTTTGTGGGATGTTACAACATGGGTTCACACACACACAGTTGTCCAAATTCAACAAGCAGGATAGATGGAACATGCATCAATATAGTCTTTGATTCAAACTCTTATTGTGCAACTGACTTACTGGGGGACCCAATGTTCACCCAAGGATTTCAATGTGTGTGCTACACATCGTGATCCTAGGGTGAGCATTGGGTTCTCCAGTAAGTCAGTTGAACAATAACAGTGTGAATCACAGCCTAACTTACTGGAGAACCCAATGTTCATCATAGGATTTCAATGTGTAGCACACACATTGAAATCCTGGGGTGAGCACTGGGTTCTCCAGAAGGTTGAGTTGTTGTTTTAGTAATGTTGTAACACACTTCACCAGTAATAACACTTGTCCACTTGATCTGGTTGTTTGTTGATGTAGCCCATGTACTGAGATATGTCAAACTAAAGCAATCTCGGGATCTTGATTATATTGAGCAACAGAAACTGTGGACATGGAATCATTGTGGAAGTATGTCCCCTGTATCACCTCTTAATCACTCACAACACACATCAGTGTATCACTTGTCATTTCATGAATTCATCACAAAGTCCACTCATGGTCAAGCAACTAGTGGACTCCTATGTATGAGGGATACTCTAGCCTTGGGTATGGTTCCACATTGACAGATGTGACATGTATTCATACAGACACAGATTGAATAGTGATGGTTATCCTTTATTGTGTCTCAAACTACATTAAAACATACATGTGTTTTCTGGGTATATTGCCTATATGCATTAAACACCTGTATGAGCACACAAAAGGTACATATAAACTAAGAAAAGGATACTGTAGAAACACTACTGAACTATATATGTGTTGTACACATGGTTTGGCAACTCTGTGGATGAGCAGTCTTAGTGTACAGGTTTGATACCTGGATGTTCCTACACATAAATGTGTGTCTATATGAGAATGTTCCATTAGAGGTTGCTGTGAAAATCAGGTCAAACATTGCATCACCAACACAAACACTTGAAACACCAAGGGGTGAGCTTCATGGAAGTGTTGTCAAGACTTCAGTCCAGTCACATGGAAAATCCTCTGTTCAAGGATGGATCATGCTATGGATGCCTGTGGGACAAGAGGACAGGATTTTGAACAGCACCCTCGAACTGATCGTCATGCAACAGCTACAACATCATTATCCCCTTAATCTTTTTCGTTACAGAGGGGGTACACAAACCATTGCTTTGTAATGTGTTGTGTACTGGTCTGTAAACCATTATGGGGGAACTAAGGGGATGTCAACCAGCCCTAGGGATATATGCCCCTGACATGAATACACACATCAACAAATATGTCCCAATAGCTCCATGACACTGTCAGAGGCAGCCCAAATATGTTTGGTTCATGGAGCTATTAGGACATATTTGTTGATGTGTGTATTTCTGTCTGGGTCACATATCACTGCACACACACACACACACACACACACACACACACACACACACATTTCATGAGCTCTATGTTGTGTAACGCACTACCACTGTAGATCCATCCCTCTGCTGCTCTTTTCAGCTCTAACAAACTACAGGTCCCATGGTCACTCGAATGTCCCCTTAACCCCTGATGTGACAGAGTGTTATCCGATGCATTGCCTTGGATGAGACTCCCTCGCTACAGAGGTACCATGGTTGCTATGGGTCTGATCCTAGCAAAACACTTTAGTTCATGCCTATGGAGCCGTGGGATATGCTGAACATGGTTACAGTGTTGTACCTTGGTTTCCAGGGGGCATGCATGATATACTTGAGATAGCAGTATCAACATGGACTACAGGGTGTCAGATGTCATTGGAATCTCTAGCCCCAATATGACTGGCCCATGGAATGGTTGATGTTGGTGATCCATAATGCAGCCAGTGTCAAGGGTGTGTCACTGATCCTGTGGGGTAAAATGGAAAATGTGTGTTGTGGTGGGTGTGTATGCATGGATTGTGTGCATACATGTATTATACTCACAGCTGAAGTGATCCCTGATCAATCTGTCTCTCCTCTGCATCCCTGTTAGGGTTTCCTCACCCTGGACAATGTCCACAGGGTCATCAGATACGGGTAGAGGCTGGATGTCGTCCACAAGTCTGGTGTCCACCGCTATGTTGTGCAATATTGCACATGCCATTATGATGTCGCAGACTGTATGCTCCCCCTCAGTGATCCAGACATCGGAATCTTGATTTTAGGAGGCCAAAAGTCCGCTCAATGGCATTCCCAGTCCAGGCATGAGCCTGATTGTAGCGCTCCTGGGCATCCGTTCAGGGATTTGCGACTGGGGTCAGTAGCCATGGTTTGCATTCATAGCCAGCATCACCTGTGAATGACATGGTGAGACAGGGAGCATATGTTGTGTGAATGATGTTTTATGAGGTGAACGTACTAGCTGTGAGTGAGGAGCATGCTGAGCAGTGTTGTGTGTGCACGTGTGTATGTGGTGTGATTAGTATTGTTACCTCACCCAGAAGCCATCCCCCCGTATAGGTTCCATTTTCAAAATCTCTCTGTACAGATGAGTTCCTGAGTATGTAAGAATTGTGACAGCTCCTGGGATATTTGCAACACAGACATTCATGATAGCCATGTTGCTGTCACACATCATCTGCACGTTCATGGAGTGGAAGTTTTTGCAGTTGATGAACATATGTCTCTGACGTGATGGTGCTTTGATACTGACATGGGTGCAATCTATTGCACCCATGACCCTGGGCATGCCTCCTCTTGCGTAGGAGCCCTGTTTCAGATTGACTACTCCATGTCGGTGATGGGGAAATGTATGTTGGTACTGGCCTTGCCTTTGAGGGCTGGCAATGGAGAATGTGGCCTGTGACATGCCAGATACATAACCCTCTGTCGAATGGAAGGCACTACTTGCCATGAAGTGTATGGCACACAGGAGTTTTTGCAGGTCAGTTAGGGCGTAGTTGTGGGTGCATATGGGATCCACCTCATCCTTAATGACCTCATACAGGGCAATGATGCTGTGCAGCCTCAACCTGTATTGATCAATTACCTCGTCATCGGTCATTCCAAAGAGAGTGACCCTTGGTCGGTATATACTGGGCCTGGGTGGTCCTCTATACATCCTACGCTGCTCCAGGGGTCCCTGTGGCAGCTGGGGAGCATCCTGTTGCTATGGAGCATCCTGTTGCTGCAGTTGTGCATCTGTAGGCAGGTGCTGTCCTCCAGGTGGGGATGGGCTCCTGTGTGGCTGTTGAGCCAGAGCCTCCTCACTTGCAACAGGTGAAGGCCTGTTGATCAGGTGTGCCTGGGGCTTGCTAGTGTTCCTTAGCTCTCGCGCTTGCACACCTTCTCCGCAGTCTTCTCATCAATAATTATCCCAACATACTTATGGCTCTCTCTCTCTATCTCTCTCCCTGAGTGGAAAACAAGCCACAAGTAAGTGTGGTGAGCTGTCACTTTAAGTACCTGGTAGGGCGTTGTGTAGGTGTGGTGATGAGGTTAGTGCTGACCAATGGGAAGGTGTTTGTTGTCCAGTAAGTGTTTGCAGGTGTGTCTATGTTTTAAAATGTGGTGTGTTCTGATTGCTGTTGCGGGCGTGAAGTTGTGGGGTGCAGGTTGCATCTGGATCGTGTGGTGATGTTGCACAGGTGAGCTTGTTTTGTATTGGCAGGTGTCCGTGTTGTGTGATAACGGCTGCCTTTAAATCTACCCCATAGAGAGGTATGACTAACTTTATGGTCTCTGTTACACACACAGACATATATACACACACATAAATAGATATACATGGGGGTGGCGTGACTATTTATAACATATAGTGCATCTGATCTCTCTAACAAAAACACACAAAAAAATATACATATGCACATCTTTGAGAGGTATGGAGAGGGAAAGAGATACGGGGAGGAAGCCATGACATAATAGGAGAAAGAGATATGGAGGAGGTGAAAAGAAACAAGGGGTTGGAGATTTCTGGGCATTAGGGTCTTGAAGGCTGATCTTAACTCTTTGAGTGTCAGCAATATGTGCTCTCACTCAACTACCACTGAAAAGGGTAATTGTGTCAATGCTGTCATTGCATTGGTGAGCAGTGTGAAAGGATCATTCAGAGTTCCACCCTGCTCCCACCCCTGCTGATACCTCCAGTGCATGTCTCTGTGCCCCAGTAAATCCGCTGCTTCTGGTCAGACACTGACTGAGATAACAGGGGAGTGTACTGATAACAGCAGAAGGGAGAGGAGCTTTGGCTGACCTGGAACCACTGTCCAATAATGCAACACACGTATTGGAACACTTAATCCTTTCAGTGCCAGAGGGGTGAGAATGCTTTGCGTTGCTCACTTGTTTGGCACTCAGTGGGTTAATAGCCACCTTAAGGATTGTGACACATTATCTTCCTCCAGATATTTTTATGCTAGGTGTGGGCAAGAAATAGAATGGGAGGTAGAACAGAGTGGGTGTGGGCAGAACTCTGATGGAGTTGAAAGGTCGTTGCAGGGATTGCTTTGCCTGGAGCATACAGGGGTTCACCTCTCTGGTGATGGGCGGAGTACTGTGTTGCTAAAGCCCTGTTCAATACCAGCCCAGAGGGGTGCAGACAGCATGAATTCAAAGACAGATCACATAACTCATTTTATATATAGCAAACATCTGCACATTTTTTTGATTATGAATAAAATTTCATCATTGGCAAAAATTATTTTTGTATGTTTTCTCTAACCATATGCAATGTGTCACTATTTAATCCATTACGTACCAGAGGGGGTATGCAACATATTGTTTTACCAGTCCTCTGGTACATAAAAGGTTAAAAAGTATAATTGGTGACTTTTTAGTGAGTTGCAGGACTGATATCTGTGCCTCAGTATTTTGCACCATGACAATTCAATATTTTATGCATATTGTGCGGATGTTTTGGTTTAAAGTGGTCGGGATGGGCAATTTGAGGCCATTCAGTTGTTGAGGACCACAGCTCCCACCGTCTCCAGCCAGCTAACATCTGGAAGGCCTCTCTGATATGGATGATTATGTTTGAACATTCAAACTCACCAATATTTTGTGTTAGTAATTTTTACTCCTCAGTTCAAGCTATACTGAGACTAAAACTACTACTCCCCTTCCACACTGCTCTCCTTCTCATCTCCTTTCTACTATGTTAATATTTAAGTTACATGCGAGAGGAATCCCAAGACACTTTTCTTCAGTGTATGCAATTATAAATGTGCTTCTGTGTTTGGTAATATTGACTCAGCACATACACTAATTAGCATAAAGTGCCATACTGTGCCAACAGGTTTATTTCTCAAAACTATTTCTGTTGCAAACAAATGGCTGGTGGAATGTGTAGGCAGTGTTGATGGGTCAACTTTAGTAAAAAAACAAATAAAATAAAGGAAATGTAGAAAACAGAATTTGTGGAAATGTTCAGTTGAACATTGAACCTCTGCAGAGGTCTACTGCCTTTACAGAGATTTGTGGCTTTATACAGAAACTTCCAAAATTCCCATTGATTTAAAATGGACTTTTTCAATGCGTTGGATGTATCTCCCCATTCAAATCAATGGGTATTTTTTATTTTACTCCCTACAATGAAATGTGTGTGTTCCAGCATTGCTCGTCTTAGATTCTGCACAAGGTCCTTAGGAGCATGGTTTAAATATGAAGTTTAGATTTTGCTCCTGAAAGCATTTTCAACCCCTTTATCTGTTTAGGCTTGATTTCCGCTTGGAAATTACCTAGTTACATATGGAAAACTATATACTGTTTTTTTTAGAACGAATTTAACTTTTTCATGGTGCCTTACAAGAAGTGAACTGGGCAGCAGGAAAAAAAGCTATGATGTTATAATTACAAAAAAAAGTGAAAAATCTCATTTTCCTAAAATCACATACTATATATATCAAAACATTTACCTTGATTTGAAAAAGCCCCCCCCCGCCAAGTACAAAAATTCCAAAGTCTATGTGTCGGGCCGCCCGTCGGCGACCCGGTCTTACCTCCCGCAGTGCCCGGACTCACAGTGGCACTCGGCTCCGGTCCCCTGCCGAGAAGCCATGGCGGCCGCCACGCCGGGTCCCCTCTGTTTCCTTGCGGACCGGCGTCCGCTCTAAACCGGCAGGCAGCCCTGTCAGACGCGCACACACTCGCCCTTCCTTGTGTGCGCGTCTCAAACAAGAGTCTGAGATTTCCCGGGCGTTGCCATGGCAACGCGGCGCCCGGCTCCGCCCCTCTTCAGCTGCTACTCATCCACAGCCTATATAAACCCTGAGCTCCCTGTACATGGTGCTCAGTGTTACTGTGGCTTCCCTTGTGCTCAGTTGCTGCCTAGTGCTCCTGCTCCTTGTTGATTCCTGGCTCCTTGACCCTTGGCTTGACTCCTGGACTCCGCTGACCTCTGGCTCCTTGACCCTTGGCTTGACTCCTGGACTCCGCTGTCCTCTGGCTCCTTGACCCTTGGCTTGACTCCTGGACTCCGCTGACCTCTGGCTCCTTGGCCCTTGGCTTGACTCCTGGACTCCGCTGACCTCTGGCTCCTTGACCCTTGGCTTGACTCCTGGATTCCGCTGACCTCTGGCTCCCCTATCCTTGGCCTGATTCCTGGACTCCGTTGCTCGTGCTCGCAGTTCACACTGGGGAGGAGCCTGTGTCCTCTCTCTCCCCAGACCCTCTCCCAGTGTGCTGTTCCAGTAAGAGCGACTATCCTGCTTCTGGGTTCCTGCATCCAGATAGTGAGTATCCATATCTTACTCACCTGACAGAAACACTGAGCCTATATGGAACCCGCAGGAGTCGCGGACGCTATCACCGCCCTCTCCCAGCAAATTGCCGCTCTCACGCAAACCATGCAGGACCTCCAGGCCGGTCAGACTCATCTGCAGCATCAATTACATGACCTGCAGACCAGCTCCGCTTCTTCAGGCGCTTCCGCTCCAGCGATGCCACCTGTAGGGGTACCCCCCTCGGACAGGACGTACACTCCCGAACCCAGAATTCCTCTCCCAGAACGCTACTCTGGGGACCGTACGAAGTATAAGACCTTCATCACAGCCTGTCAGGTCATGTTTTCTCTTCAACCAAGAACCTATGCCTCTGACTTCATTAAAATACGAACTGTGATCTCATTGCTGTCCGGAGAGCCCCAGACCTGGGCTCATCAGTTGCTACACACCAATGATCCCGCATTGGCTTCCTGGCATTCGTTCCTCCATGCCATGGACCTTCTGTTTGATGATCCCCTCCGGGCCTCCTCTGCCCATATCGCCATGAGGGCCTTACGGCAGGGCCAAAGGCCAGTAGAGGAGTATGTCACTGAATTCCGCTCTTTGGCCATCGAGAGCGAATGGAACGAGCCTGCCCTGGTGGATCAATTTCGTCTCGGCTTGTCCAATGCCCTGAAGGACGAACTGGCCCGTGTGGGTATCCCTCCTTCTCTTGAAGAACTCTGTCATCTAGTCATCAGGATTGATTGCAGATTACGGGAGAGAAGACTGGAGCGGTCAACCCAACTTGCTCCTCCTCCAAGACGCCAAGCTCTACCACCCTCCAGTGCTCCTACCTCCACTTCTTCTTCCGAGGAACCGATGCAGATCGGACTTGCTCGAGGACCTCTTTCTGAGGCTGAGAGAGCACACAGACGTGCAAACAGTTTATGTCTCTACTGTGGCCAACCCGGTCATATGATTCGTTCCTGTCCCCGCAGACCACGTGACCCAAGGGGTAAGACTTCTGATTCAGAGGTGTGTCTTAGTTCAGCTCCTGTCGGTGGCTCTCCTCACCTTTCTGTTTCTCTGTTGTTGCAGTGGACCAGTGACGACATCTCTGTCCTCGCCATCATTGACTCTGGCGCCAGCTGCTGTTTTATGGACCAGGAGCTCGCTAGACAACTCCGAGTGCCCACACAAGTCAAGCCCTCTCCAGTCTACATACAGGTTGTTGATGGATCTTCTTTGCCTTCCGGACCCATTACGCAGGAAACCCTGCCTCTCCGGATGACCTTGGGCAGTCGTCACTCGGAGAAGATAAGTTTCAATTTGGTGGCATCTCCATTATTCCCTGTGATCCTTGGACTGCCTTGGCTACGACTACATAATCCTGACATCAACTGGGGCAAGGGCACGCTGTCATTCTCATCCAGTTACTGTCAGCATCATTGCCTGGATACTCCTTCAACCTTACTCCTCACGCAAGACCAGACTTCAGAACCTACTACAGTTCCTAAGCCATATCACGAATTTTTAGATATCTTCGATAAAAGAAAAGCAGACCAATTGCCTCCCAGGAGAGAGTACGATTGTCCCATCGATCTTCTACCCGGAGCTCCTATACCCTTCGGGAGGATCTTCCCTTTATCCGAGCCAGAACTGCACCATCTAAAGGCCTACATCAAGGAAAACCTGGAAAAGGGATTCATCCGCCCGTCAACATCGCCAGCCGGGGCTGGTATCTTCTTTGTGGGTAAAAAGGACGGGGGTCTTCGACCATGTGTAGATTATAGAGACTTAAATCGAATCACAATAAAGAACCGTTATCCACTCCCCTTGATACCCGAACTTCTAGACCGTATTAAGGATGCAACTGTCTTCACCAAGTTAGACCTCCGTGGGGCCTACAACCTCGTCCGCATCAGAGAGGGGGACGAATGGAAGACCGCCTTCCGGAGTAGGTACGGCCATTTTGAGTACCTTGTGATGCCATTTGGACTCTGTAACGCCCCAGCCACCTTTCAGCATTTTCTGAATGATGTATTTCGTGATTTCCTGGATTCCTTTTTAGTAGTATACTTGGACGATATCTTAATATTCTCATCATCCATCACTGAACACCGTGAGCATGTAAAGAAGGTTCTGCAGCGTCTTCGTGATCACCAGTTATATGCCAAGTTGGAGAAATGTTTGTTTGAGACCACTACCGTGACTTTCCTTGGCTTCATCCTAACACCTGGGAAAGTTGTTATGGACCCAAAAAAGGTCTCAGCAGTACCCGAGTGGCCTGTACCCACAGACAAGAAGGCAGTCCAGCGATTTATAGGCTTCGCTAACTATTATCGGAAATTCATCCGCAATTTCTCCCGCATCATCTCACCGATCACTGCGCTGACTCGACAAGCACCACAGTTTCTATGGACACCTGAAGCCCAAGCAGCGTTTGACCAACTCAAGAAGAGATTCACTTCTGCCCCAATCCTTGTTCAACCTCACACCTCACTCCCTTTCTTTGTCGAGGTAGACGCATCTGACTTTGCTCTAGGAGCCATCCTCTCCCAACGCCACCCAGAGACAGGGCAATTGCATCCGGTAGCCTTCTACTCCCGCAAATTGTCTCCGGCCGAGGAGAACTACGGCATCGGTGACAAAGAGCTCCTGGCGATTAAACAAGCCCTGGAAGAATGGCGGCACCTCCTCGAAGGCTCTTCTCATCTGGTTACAGTCTACACCGACCATCGTAATCTTGAATACCTCCGTGCAGCTCGTCGTCTGTGCCCCCGACAAGCCAGGTGGGCACTATTCTTTACCCGTTTCAACCTGCACATTACATACAGACCAGGTACCAGAAACACCAAGGCTGATGCCCTTTCCCGACTCCCAGTTACCCGTGACAACGAACCCAAGGTAGTAGACACTATTTTACCTTCAACCGTGTTCATAACTACTTCAGCTGACGTTATGGAACACATCCGCTCCAGCTCTATCAGCTCCCTCTACCCAGAGACTACGCCACCAATTCAACGATCCAATCACTTCCTGTTGTACAGAGGAAAGATCTTTGTGCCCGAGCCTGTTCGACTATCCGTATTGCAGAGATGTCATGATTCCCGCTTAGCTGGTCATGGAGGAATCAAAAAGACTCTAGATCTCCTCCAAAGACATTTCTGGTGGCCAACTCTCCAACAAGATGCCACTCAGTTTGTGCGATCTTGCACAATCTGTGCTCAAACTAAAGTACCCCGCATTGCACCGGCCGGTCTGTTGCGGCCCCTACCAGTACCCGCTATGCCTTGGGCCGACATCTCAATGGATTTTATAGTCGATCTTCCTCCTTCCTGCAAACACGATACCATCATGGTGGTCATCGACAGATTTACCAAGATGGCTCATTTTGTACCAGTTATTGGGATTCCTTCTGCCAGTACCACCGCTTCTTTATTCCTGTCCTCGGTGTTCCGGCTCCATGGCCTGCCCAAGAGTATTACTACCGATCGAGGAGTCCAGTTCACGGCACGGTTCTGGAGATCCTTCTGTGGAAATTTGCAGATTCAGCCCTCGTTGTCCACCGCTTTCCATCCCCAGACCAATGGACAAACAGAGAGAGTGAATCAAGTGCTTGAGCACTACCTCCGATGTTACACTACCTACCTGCAAGATGATTGGCTCCAATTTCTACCCACCGCTGAGTTTGCATACAACAACCAAACCCAAAGATCCATACGCATGTCTCCCTTCTTTGCCAATTATGGATTCCACCCATCCTCTTTTCCTGGGCTACCTTCTGACTTATCTGTACCAGAGGCTTCTGAACGCCTCTCCCGTCTCGTAAAACAGTTCCGAACCCTCCAACAAACCCTCTTGAAAGCCCAGGAGAGTTACAGAGATCAGGCCAACCGCCATCGCTCTGCCGCTCCGGTCTATCAGGTGGGCGACAAGGTGTGGCTGTCCACAAGGAACATCCGGCTTTCCTGTCCAACCAAAAAGTTGGGTCCCAAGTATGTTGGACCTTTTTCCATCCAAAAGGTCATCAACCCGGTGGCGGTTCGACTTCAGTTGCCAGACGCCTATCACATCCATCCTGTCTTCCATGTGTCCTTGCTAAAGCCCTACATAGCCAACACCTTCCCAGGACGCCTTCCTGTCGCACCAGCTCCAGTCATGGTGAATGGCGAAGAGGAGTTCGTGGTTCATCGAGTGCTTGATTCCAGACGCCGCAGAGGCAGACTCGAGTACCTCATCCACTGGAAGGGGTACGGCCCCGAGGAACGCTCTTGGGAACCAGCTTCACAGGTCCATGCCCCTGCATGCATCCGATCCTTCCATAAACGGTACCCTCATCGGCCCGCACCATTTCCCGCCCGGAGGTCGCACCTCAGGGGGGGGTACTGTCGGGCCGCCCGTCGGCGACCCGGTCTTACCTCCCGCAGTGCCCGGACTCACAGTGGCACTCGGCTCCGGTCCCCTGCCGAGAAGCCATGGCGGCCGCCACGCCGGGTCCCCTCTGTTTCCTTGCGGACCGGCGTCCGCTCTAAACCGGCAGGCAGCCCTGTCAGACGCGCACACACTCGCCCTTCCTTGTGTGCGCGTCTCAAACAAGAGTCTGAGATTTCCCGGGCGTTGCCATGGCAACGCGGCGCCCGGCTCCGCCCCTCTTCAGCTGCTACTCATCCACAGCCTATATAAACCCTGAGCTCTCTGTACATGGTGCTCAGTGTTACTGTGGCTTCCCTTGTGCTCAGTTGCTGCCTAGTGCTCCTGCTCCTTGTTGATTCCTGGCTCCTTGACCCTTGGCTTGACTCCTGGACTCCGCTGACCTCTGGCTCCTTGACCCTTGGCTTGACTCCTGGACTCCGCTGTCCTCTGGCTCCTTGACCCTTGGCTTGACTCCTGGACTCCGCTGACCTCTGGCTCCTTGACCCTTGGCTTGACTCCTGGACTCCGCTGACCTCTGGCTCCTTGACCCTTGGCTTGACTCCTGGATTCCGCTGACCTTTGGCTCCCCTATCCTTGGCCTGATTCCTGGACTCCGTTGCTCGTGCTCGCAGTTCACACTGGGGAGGAGCCTGTGTCCTCTCTCTCCCCAGACCCTCTCCCAGTGTGCTGTTCCAGTAAGAGCGACTATCCTGCTTCTGGGTTCCTGCATCCAGATAGTGAGTATCCATATCTTACTCACCTGACACTATGGCTAGCGCAGAGCCCTAATTACCAGGAGTGCAAAATGGTATTTTCAACTTTATAAACTAATATGCACAGTCTAGTGTTTTTGTGGTAAAACTACCCTAAAACAGTGGAATAACTATATATATTTTTGGAAACTAGATTTCCTACCGCATAAAATGTGGGGTAACTTGTCTTTTTACCCCAAGTCTGGTGTGCACAAATATTTCCATAAGGTGGTGCTATAGGAGCAAGGTGAGTATGTGACGTGCCAGGACCTTCACTGGTCCTTAAGTGCCGGACCAGCGTGACTGTCCTGCTACGTCAATGGCGCTAAAATAACACAAAAAAAGAGAGGCCCTTAATGCTTGTTACTAGCCACCACATGCAAATGAATAGCAAATTCATATGCTGTTTCATTGTTTTCAATGAGCGTTAATTTTGCACCCGTTGTGCTTTTTTTAAAGGATGGTAGGTTGTCACAGAGGAGGTAATAGAATACCAAACTGTGACTTAAAACTACCTACGTAGTTTGGCTTTACTAACGTAGGCAATTGAATCGAGCCCTAGATGAGAACATGAGAAGGAAGAAAGTTTAGGAGGAAGAACGCATTAGATAGAGAAAATGGAGTGAAAATGTGAAGAGTGAATGGGAGAGTGTATGAGAGGTGAGGGGGTGAATTGGGATGAGAGGAATATCCAGTATTTCTTCACTTTTCTACTGCTCAGGTAGTCTGGTAGTATTCTAGAGAAGTGGTTATAAACCATGCAAGAGAGGTGAAGTGCACGTCTAGATTCAAGTGCTAGCCAATTTAGTTCTTAATACTTATCACAATGATGGGTAATGTAATTACATTGGAGGGTAAAGCGGCATAATGAGTTATAGAGAGTGTCAGTTTTAAAAAGATGGATTTGTGGCACGGGAGCACATACTATGTCCCCATAATCTATGACTGGCATTAACATCTGTTGTACAATACGTCTTCTTACCAGGGGACTTAAACAGGATTTGTTTCTAAACAAAGCACCTATTTTGGGATAAAGTTTGGATGTTAACTTATCAATATGAAGACCAAAAGTGAGGTTGGGGTCAAGCCACATACCAAGATATTTGTAGGAGTCCACTGTGGCCAATTTACGATTAGACTCTATTAGAATGGATAGATTGGTACTGCAGAGATTGCACAGTTTATGCTTTGTAGTAAATAACATTTTTGGCATATATTATAGTGTCATCTGCATACATGTGTACAGAAGATGCTTTGCAAATCATGGGTAGATCATTTATAATAGAAAGAATAGAAGAGAGCCAAGGATGGAGCCTTGGGGAACCCCACTTTTTACTTTGAGCGGAAGGGAAGAATTGTCAGCAAAGACCCTTATTGCATTGTGTCTGATAAATAGGATTGGAACCAGTTTAGAGAATGATTACTGAATCCTGAACGTTGGAGTTTTCTTATCAGAATACTATGGTCTACTGTATAAAAAGCCTTTGCAAAATCTAGGAAAATAGCTCCCATGAGTTCACCATTTTCCATGCCAGTCTGCATATCAATGGTTACTTTTAGGAGGGCAGTGATTGTGGAGAGATTTGAACGAAAGCCTAATTGAAGGGGGGTAAAAAAAATGGTCAGGCGGTAATACTTCTATTGTTGCACATGGACACATTTCTCTAGGATTTTAGCCAATGTGGGAGTCTGTAATCTGATACTACATTTTTATGCCTACTTTTGTGGATAGGCACAACTCTAGCTACTTTCCAGGCTTTGGGCATATATCCAGATGACAGGGAGGCATTAATAACAATTGTAATAAGATGGGCAGTGACTGAGGAACTGAGCTTTAATAACATTGCTGGTAGTTGGTCAGGGCCAGATTGCGGTTTCATTTTTGGCTTAAGGAGGTGGTCATATAGTTCACTCTCATTTATCAGCATGAAATTAAATTCATTAGCATCACTGGACCACGTAGCAGGTGCCAGAAGCTGTTCTGTACATGTTTCTTCTTCTGAAGTAATTTTGTTTTGTGTAATCAGAGTGGTGGCACATCCAACAAAATAGTTGTTAAATGCATTAGCTATTGCTGTGAGGCGCTGTATCATTTATTTGGATATAGTTGATGGGTCAGAGTGGGTAGGAGGGTTGAAGATTTTTTAATAACCTTCCAAAAGTTGGCTGGTTTTGAAATGTTATTGTTCAAGCTTTTGCATGTTTTGTTTGCTTGTGCAAGTATTCCACAATTACCTGTATAAAGTGTGATCATGAGGGGAGCCAGTTTGTTTTGTCCATAATGCATCTCTGAAACTGTGTAACTCAAATAGGTCAGCAGAGACCCAGGGAAGATGGGCCCCTCTTACCCTAATCTTCTAGTGGGGAATGGGTATTACAGACCTGTAAGAATTCTGAGTTAAAAAAGTCAATTGCTGATTCTAGACTGGGTGTAAGGTGTATTCTATACCATGGGAAATTTCTTAAGTTATTTAGGAAAGACTGGAGATTACATTTTCTAAATGATCTAGAAATTATGACTTTTGGACATGATTTGATTGGTTTTATTTTGTGAACACAGTAGACTATGGAGTGATCACTAAACACATTTGCTAGGACACCTGAATCTTGGATTCTACTTGGGCAGGATGAAAGAATCCAGTCTAGCAGAGTATGGTTGGATTTTTTAACATTTAAGCGAGTAGGGGAGGAGATTAGCAGTGATACGTTTGGCAAAATGAAACAATGGAAATGGGGTCCCTGCTCGAAAGCTTACAATCTAAAATGGTAAAGGGAGACATATAGTGTACATAAGGGTAAAGTATGTAATACAGTGTCAGAGTTCTCGTCTGGATAGGAGAACATAAGCATGCAAATTTTAAGATGTACGACTTCAGTGCCTTCTACCTTTTTGAAGCCTTATTGAGGAGGTGTAATTTTAAGTGAGACTTGAAGACCACAGATTGCCTTGTATTCAAACACTGTAGATAATGGGAGTTTTTTTTACTTGCCAATAAATCCTTTTAACATAGTTAATTAGGTTGAATAAAGACACAAGTCCATCAAGTTCAACCTTTGCCTCATACCCTAGTGACATGAGAACTGTATAGCTATCCTGCTACCATATAGGTTAGTCTTTTTTAGACCTTCCTACTAATAAACAGTATAGCCCTGTATGTTCTCTTTTGAAAGACATGTATCTAATCTTCTCTTGAATGTATCCATTGTATCTGCCATAACCACCTCCTTGGGCAAAGAATTCCACAATTTAACAGACCTTACTGTAAAAAACCTCCTTTCCTCTAATCTCAAGGGGTGTCCCCTGGTCACCTGATCAGGCCTTGGAATAAATAGCTCACTGCAGAGATCCTTATATTGACCTCTCATATATTTGTACAATGTGATAAGGTCTCCTCTTAGTCATCTTTTCTCTAGAGTGAATAAGCCAGGTTTGTCTAGTCGTTCCTCATACGTCAAGTCCTCCATTCCATTAATTAATTTTGTTGCTCTTCGCTGTACCCTCCGTAGTTCTAGTCTATCCTTTTTCAGAACTGGTGCCCAAAACTACTTTGTTCATTAAGCGGCATGCCTATAAGAGGCAGGGCACTCTAAACAAAAACTCCTACCACTTTCCTAGCTGCTAACCCCTCCCCCTGCCTAACTGCTTTCAGTTTTCATTTAGCAGAGTCAGGAAAGGAATAGCAATAAAAAAAGAGATCCGCCAAAAATGGCAGGGTATCCTCACCCAACAAGTTTTCTGAGAGAGAACCTTTAAATGGTAAAGATACTAAAAGTTTTCTAGAAGCAAAGTCTGCATCACAAATCTTCAACCACAAGGTATATTGGGCAGTAACTGTTGTAGCTGAACATTTAGATGGTATTTTAGCTACCTCCAAGACAGCCTCGCAGATAAAGGATGTGGTTTCTTGGAGGTAGCCCACGAAAGGGAGAATATTTTCATGGGGCACATTGTCTTCCATGGCTTTAATAATTTGTTTGCCAAGCCTCAGCATCTCTGTAAACCCATGCTGAAGTAAAAGAAGCTTGAATAATTCCCAGTCCAGAAAACATTAGTCTATTTAATGTACAAACATTGTCAGCAGGGGCTTTGAGAGCTGCAGTAATTTGAATAGCTATAGTAGTATATGTTTAGACAGTGTGGAGATTGTAGGGTCAACCACTGGTGGTTTAGATAAAAGGGCTACCTTGTCTTTAGGAAAAGGGCAAGTATGTTCAAATTCCTTTGGCATAAGCATAGATTTATCTGGGGTCTCCTACTCATCTGTTACTATCTGGGTAAGATCCTCAGGAAAAGTGACAACATATTTATTTTTACATTTAAAAAGAGATTTGGCTGATGACTCCATACTCAAAACTTCAGGCTGTGGTAGGATTGGACACTGATGCCTTGGGCACATTTTTAATTTGTACCCAGGTAGGTTTTACTTTGTTGAAACGAAAGGAAACTCAAGATGAGTGAGACATAGTTTTTCTGAAAGAAGTTTTCCCTCTGTAAGTGAACGATTTTTTTTTTTCTTGATATCAAATCTTTTAGGTTTATCTGAGGTAAAAAGGTACATTTACCTCCATTGGTGTGACTGACAATTCTGTCCAGCTCTGCACTGAACAGAAGAGATCCTTTACATGGTAAAGATACTAAAAGTTTTCTAGAAGCAAAGTCTGCATCACAAATCTTCAACCACAAGGTATATTGTGCAGTAACCGTTGTAGCTGAACTTTTAGATGGTATTTTAGCTACCTCCAAGACAGCCTCGCAGATAAAGGATGTGGTTTCTTGGAGGTAGCCCATGAAAGGGAGAATATTTTCGCAAACACGTAAATATTTTCACGTTTAAAAAGATATTTGGCTGATGACAGAGTATTCATCATCTGATACCTCAATAGCTTTTATTAGGGAATCCATGAATTCTGTATCAGTCATCAAGTGTGGACCCCTCTCCTACAGATAAGGGGGGTTCACTGATATCACTGGATAATTCACCTTCATCGTCTGATGAATCTATTGGAGAATTAAGTGAGTCTTTAGAGGGCTTTATGGGTAGAGATCTGTTAACAGACGCACAAGGTGCTTCTAGCCATCTATCCAAAACTCTCTCCAATTTGACAATTGAACCAAGTAAAGCCTTAAAGCACTTTGGTTCAAAATTAGGTGGTAACTCTATAGATGTGGTAGTTTATGACATATTGTCAGCAATAAAAAGAAAATAAAGTAAGGTGTAGAATGTTCCAAAGGCACAAACAAGAAAGCAATTGTTAAATATAATTTGACAAAATGTATATCCCGCAATATACACTATAAAGTAAGCTGTGCGATGTCCCAAATGAACTAACAAATAATTAAACTGACAAAATTTGACCAAATGTACTACCCCAATATATACTTTGGAGTGCACTGGGCAATGTCCCAGAGGGACACACAAATAGAATTGACAACAAGGTCAGGGACTGACAAGCAATTTTACTTACATTACTTATAATTGTGCCAAACAAAAACCTAACTGCTCTAATAGAGCTAGTGAAAAGAATGTACTAGCTATATATGATAAGCTGGAGCCCTGTTTATAATTGCCTCTATGGAGCTAATAAATAAATAATGCGGCCTCAGATAAAACCTCTCCAATTAAAACCAACATGCTCTGCTCCTACTGAGCAAGAAAAGAGGATTTTAGTTTTACCTGTTAAATCCTTTTCTCTTAGTCCATATAGCTTACAGGTACTATGGGAAGGCGACAGCCCCTTTAAGTAGGCAGGAACAATTCTTGAAAATAATGCAGGGTGGAGCATTCCTCTCCTCCACAGCTAGCAGCTAGCTCCTCCCCTCTCCAGATAGTTTTGAGACAATAAACCTACATAGCTATACAGCAAGAAGGAAAAGAAAGAAAACTCCTGTGAGCATGAACTCAATATGACTCCCATGTCCAGCCACAGGAAACCAAGCGTGGTCCCTTGACAGGGTGGGAGACCTGTAAGCTATATGGACTAGGAGGAAAAAGATTTAACAGGTAAGACTAAAATCCACTTTTCTCTGTCATCCAATACAGCTTATAGGTACCATGGTATGTACCAACATTAAGTTTCCCAGGTGGTAAAATAAGGCAAGGACGAAGTGCCAGTCCCCATGATACCAGAGCTTCCATGGACTAATCAAGATACAGAAAAGCTCCAACTAACAAAGTATCAACGGACACAAAAGAACTGTACACAACACACCAGTAACAGTAACACAGCACACAGAACAACAGCCAACAGGGCTCAACAGTCAAAGATCTCTCATACACAGGAATTAAAGTCCTAAACAGGCAAAACTGCCTCCAGGACTTTCCTGCCAAAGCTGGATTCAGCCGAAGCCAGAACATCAACACAATAGTGCTTGGCAAAGGTGTGCACAGAAGACCAAGTGGCCGCCTTGCACAGCTGTTCAGCAAATGCTGTGATGCGAAAGGGAACAGGTTTCTTCTCGTGCTCGTAAGCCTTACTAATCCAAGATGCAGTGGTGACCTAGGATGCCGCCTTACCAGTTCTCGGACCTTCAGGGATGACAAATAGAGCATCAGTCTGACGGACAGACTCAGTGCGGTGCACATAAAACCCCACGTAAAATTAAGCCCCAAGAATTACCCATCTGGCGACTAGCTGAACAATAGTACTAGCCGCCAGAATATTTATCTCCTTACAGAGACATTCTACTGCTCCTGGGACTGACAACCAGGAAACAGAGCAGACATCTTTGCATAGTGACATCTGCGTCAGTCGCAGTCTGCTCGATGAGGCATTGCTTTGTACTGTAGGGTACTAGAATGGACTGATGGCACTGGCGCGCAGATTCTTTTAAAGCACTATTGCCTGGCCTTCAGTCTCAGGAGCAGTAGAATTTAGCTATAAGGAGGTAATTATTTTGGCGACTAGTACTATTGTACAGCTAGTCACCAGATGGGTAATTTTTGGGGTTTAACTTTACATGGGGTGGTAGTTCCACTTTATGGCATAACACCACATCCAACAAGTGGAGATCCCTCTCCTTGTCACATTTAGGGTCAGGACAAAAGGAAGGCACAACAATCTCCTGATTGATGTGGAACTCAGAGACCACCTTAGGAAGGAATTCCTGAGAGGTGCGAAGGACTGCCTTGTCCTTGTAAAACATTAGAAAAGGCGGTCTGCAGGACAGGGCCTGGAATTCAGCTACTCTGCAGACAGAAACCACAGCCAAAAGAAACATCATCTTCCATGTCAAAAGACGTTACAGAATGGTAGCCAAAGACTCAAAGGCTGGCCGCCGCAAAACCCCCAAGACCAGGGAGCCTTGAAGGCAGGAAAAGCATGAGCAACACCCTGAAAGAAAACCTCGACCTCCAGCTAAGAATCTCTGAAAAAAGACAGAAAGGGCTGACATTTGAACCTTCAAGGAACTAAGGCTAAGGCCCTTGTTCAACCCATCCTGCAAAAAGGACAGGATAGAAGGAAGGTCATACTCCTGTGAAGATAATCCCCTGTCCACACACCAAGAATGGAAGATAAACCAAACCCTGTGGTAGGCCTTAGAGGAAGCAGGTTTCCTAGCCTGAATCATAGTGGAAACCACCTCAGAAAAATATCTCTTCTTCCTTAGGATAGAGGTTTCAACCTCCAAATGGTCAAACCCAGACATTCCACATCCTCCTTCCACAGGTAACCCTGTAGAGGGAGATCTGGTCTGCGTGGAAGCTGAAAAGGTTTGCATACAGATAGGGCCAGCAACTCTGGAAACCAAGGTTACCTGGGCTGGTAAGGAGCCATCAAGATGATAGGTATCCCCTCCATCCGGATCTTCCGTGCTTAGGCCAAATGGAAGGGTAAAGAACTGGAAATGCTCTTTTTCACAAGCAAACCTGAGGTACTGGCGACTCTCTGGGTGAATAGTGATGTGCAGGTAAGCATCCTGCAGATCCAAGGAAGCCAGAAGTTCACCCCGGACACATTGCTGCAATGACTGAATGCACGGACTCCTGGTGGTAGTGAGTCTTGACCACAAAGGAATTGAGATCCTTGAGCTCTAGGACAGGACGGCAGCCGCCATCCTTCTTGGATACCATTAATAGGTTGCAATAAAAGCCCAAACCTAGTTCTGGTTCGGGAACCAGTTCCAGAACTTCCTTGTCCAAGAGAGTCTGAAATGTCCCTTTGAAAAGACTGAGCTTTTCGGTGCCCTGAGGTGAGTGAGACCTGAAGGGAGGGAGGGACTTTAAAGGAATCCTGTTCCCTTCGGAAACCACCTGTAAAACCCACGGATCCACCACGGAGTGCCGCAGTACACCACCTACCTGTGTGTGCGGTCCAGGGTTCAGCGAGTCATGCCGAAGCAAGTTTTTGTGGATTTGGGCTTGGCGGAGGAGGGTTTAGGCCTTCACTGTTGCTTGGGCTTGGAGGTGGAACTTCGTACTGGAGGGACCGCTGGATTCACTCTCTGCACCACACCTTGGCGAGCACGAAAAAGACAATGCCTCCATGTCTGAGGATTGCATTTAGGGATCACGGGCAGCAAAGTGCTCTTGCACTAAGTGGCCTCACTGATGATATTTTTCAATTCTGATCCAAAATGAGAAGTGCCCAGAAAGGGAAGAGAGAACAGTGACTTCTTGGAGATTGAGTCAGCAGACCAGATCTTAAACCAAAGAGAACGCCTAGCAGTGACAGATAAGGGGGAGGCAGTGGCCTCAAGCCTGATGGTGTCAAAGATGGTGTCATAATGCTGAGCTTCAAATGTTAGCCAAAATGGGAAGAAGGTCAGCCTTAGGGAGACCTTGACAGATGGCTTCAGTCAGCTGTTCAGTCCACACAGCAATTGCCCTAGTCACCCATGCAGACGCGCAAAGGTAGGTCTGATAGCCACACCTATGGCTGTGAAGGTAGCCTTTAAAATGGCTTATAGTATCCGATCAGTTAAGTCCTTAAGAACGAAAGCATCAGCAACTGGCAAAGCTGTGGATTTTGAAAGTCTAGAAATAAGAGTGTCAACCTTAGGAGGTAAGGCCCATTGCCCCAAGGCCCCCTCAGAGAAGGAGTAAAGCTTAGCAAATCCTTTGGGTAGAGAAAGATGTTTATCAGGAGTCCGCCACTCATCCAGGACTATCTGGTCAGGAGTGGGATTAGGTGGATTAGTGGGTCTTTAGAAGATGTCTGAAGCAGACTGAGGTTCCTCAGATACAGAAGGTATATTTAAGGTATCCAGGACAGTCTTAATGAGACCCTCAGTGGAAGGTTCAGGGTCAGCCTCGAAGGGGTCACCACAGAACTGAGAATAAGCCCCTTCAGAGCACTCACCTTCCTCTGAGTCTAAAAGCAGTTCCTCCTCAGAGGAATCTGACACATCAGGAATGCCTGTTGGCTTGGGAGCCACAGACCTGAACAGAGCAGGGGGCTTCCAAGACTAGAGAATCCCCCTGAAGGTGCAGAGGAAACTGTGCCATGAAGGACTTTAAGTCCTTGACACAATGTGGCTCTTGTTCATGGCTGAAGGGCCCTGGAGGAGATGCAGGGGCCACAGCACATGAGGGGCATAAATGACCTGAGTACTCTCTAGGAAGCCCTGCTTGGCAAGAGGAACAGTATGTGAGAGTGGTCAGAGACACCCTTGAGTCCTTAGCCTTAGGCCTAGCCCCATGTCCCAACGGGTATGGCATCCTAACAGGAGAAAAATGTCTGACAGTAAATTAATACACAAAATACTGTGCCCAGATTAAATAAATCACCCCAGAAAGCCTAAAAATACACTGATCTGGCAAGGGAAGGGTTAATCAGAGGAGAGAAATCCAAGCCATGCATATGATACTCAAGTAAAGGAGAAAAGAGGAAAAAAAGCGACCACACCACATCATGAGGAGAAACCCACATAATCCCAAAGGAAAGTATCAGATACACCTCTGAACCATCCTAGCATGGTAAAGAAGGGGTTAAAAGAACCACAGACATGCCAAATGCTCCACAGACTCAGAAAGAGAACAGACTAAAAACCCAAATGAGCGTAGGAGTTATGAGGGAACTCCAGAAGGGGGCCCCTGTGCGGAGGGGAACAGAGGGACAAGTGGACCATGGCACTCAAAGGGTTGCTCACCTTTTTTTCTTACTTCAGATTACCATTAAGGGAGGAACAAGCCTCAGAGAAGCTCCTTTAGGAGAGAAGACATTGCACGCAAGGTTCTCTCCCAGAGTTGGAAGAGTCCACAGACAGCACCTGATAACTGGTCAGTCCAACATTGGGAAGCCAGTAATTTTAATCCGCCTAATTGGGGATTTATACACTCCAAAGTGAAAATAATAAAACTGAATGTTAAGCACAACCGCTCTCAAGCCTCTATCTCTTACAAGGAACAAATCTATCTATAGAGGGTCAGAGCTAGCAGCTAGCTATGAAGGAGAGGAAGGCTCCACCCTGCATTCAAGAATTGTTCCTGCCTACTTAAAGGGGCTGTTGCCTTCTCATGATAGCTGTAAGCTATATTGGATGACAAAGAAAGAGCTATTTCTGTGATGAGAGTTGAAACACTGCAGTATTTGAGCTTTCCGGTGCTGCAGTGAGAAGCAATGGCTGCCACTCTGTGAGAAGAACGATGTACGTGCGCACGCAATGTGTGCACGCTTGCAGCTCCAAAATTAAAAATAACTGATGGTGAGGAGAAGAAGACTAGCAGAGAACAACTGTATAGATGACATGTTCGTTCCTGTAGTGTCTTTAAAATCTCCACCCCATAACCTTCTAATTGGCTGGTTTGCATTTATCTACCTGTCTATCACAGTGCCTGTGATCCACCTGTCACTCTCGTCTGTGGTATACTTTGATTCGCTGAGTTGGTTTGGCCCGTCCCCTGGTGACCTTTTTATACCTGACCATGACACCCGTCAGATGCCCTTTCGTGGTGTTTCTGAGCCAGTCTTGCTGTTCCTGTGTTCCAGATTCTTGTGTATCGACTTGGCCTGTCCTGACTACGCTCCAGTGTTCCTGATTGTGATTGACCCGGCTTGTCTGCGAACCACCTCCGTTTCCTGACCTGGCTTGGCTGACGTTCCTGCTCGTATACGACCCGGCTTGTATGAGAACCTCCTTCGTGCTACGACCCGGCCTGGCTGACTTCCTGCTCTGTGATCGACTACGGCCTGATCCAGCGACCTGCGTGTTCCTGTTGTCGCCGCCGCGAGATTCTTACTCCTGCTGTGCTGATTGCCAGTTTCAGTGTGACCACTACACTCCGGTGTTGCCTTAGTCCAGTGCAGAGTTCTGTGCTGATTTGCAGAGCTGTGCTTCCCTTTACTGAACCTCCGTACGCTTGCAGAGCTTATACACCATACTGAGCCTTTGGTTGTTAAACGTACATTTTAACCCATGCAGTGCCGCCTCACTCCGGCAGAGCCTCCATTCCCCGGTATAGAGCCTTTACTTAACTGTGCTACGTCTGCTGAGTTGGCCGCTAGCGTGGACGGTGACTCATACGATATAACTGCAGAGTAGTCACGTCTTGTTGGTCCGGTTGGGCGCCTTTGGCTCTTGGTCTTACGTTGGTTACCGGAGGTCCCCATTGCGGCTATGGGTTCTGAGAGACAGCAAGGGGTAGGCTCCAAGCTCTGGCAGGTTCTGAAGGTATACGCCCGTGGGGGCTATTGGCTCAATTAATGCTGCTGTTGGTCTCCGGTTATACGCCCGTGGGGGCTAGTCGCCAGCTCTTGCATCTCAGGCTATACTCCAATTACGCCCGTGGAAGCTACATACTCTCGCACTTGCAGTATCAGTTGTCTCATTGGGTATGCCCGTGGGGGCTATGTTGGGTCACTGTTCTGCTGAAACTTCTGCTGGTCACTGAATATCTACAGCCTTACCATCTTATGAACTCTGTGCTGTTCACATGTCACAGCACCTCACTTCACCATTTTGGGCGTGCCAAACCCCACAGCTGAGACGGACTGATTGTTCTGTTTAACCCATTTGTGTCCATCTTGCTATTATCTGTACTGTTATAGAGTGTGCTCCCTGATTCTGTATATTGGGCCTTTTGAGTACATTTGTATACACAGTGCTAATATTGCTGTCACCTGTAGAGGGCGATCGTTTGCATTTTTTCTTATTTAATAAACTGTGTTTGATTTTACCTACTGGTCTGAGTGTCCTAAAAAAACGTTACACTGTCTTTCATGCAGCTTAGAGCTATTTCCAGATTGCGGTTTGTTCCTGAAGTTGTTGTAGTGTTTTGACTTTGGCCCATTTCCGACTTCGCTTCATTTTGTTCTCCCGACCGGCTTCTATGACTCTCCAGTACCCAACCTCAGCCTGTCTACAACCCCTTGCATCAGCGACTCTCCAGTATACGACCTTGGCCTGTCTTCGACTAATCTTGCTTCTACCATTCTCCGGTATATGTCCTCTACCTACTCTATCTACAAACTACCCGGCATCAGCCTATTCTCGACCATACCACAGGTCTACTCAAGAGACTCCTTGTTTTCTTGACTTGCAGTCCCTGCCTAAAATACATCTTCAGGTCTTCAGCTGGCTATCCATCTCTCAGCCATCTGAGTACTCTGCCACCAGTAGTAATTGGGTGTACTCATCCAGCTATCAGGCTTCATTGCTTGCACCATGAATTCTGGCTTTACCGCAGCAAGGGTACATTTATCATTGCCATCACTCCCAAGCCACGCTCCCCAAATAGCTCTCTCCATCTGCTAGCAGACCACTTAGGTGATCATCCCAGTTACTATTCAGCCCAGAATTACAATAGATATATACAGGAATAAAGACATGAAATAAGAATAATAAATGAATAAATAAAACCTGTGCATGTCCCACAAAGCATCACACCTGACTAACCAGTAAAGCTCCTTTTCCCTCTCAGCAAAAAGCTGAGCTTGGCCCGTCATAAATCATGACTATTAGCTATTCCAAAGGACAGAAGCTTAGCAATATGGAGTTTGGTTATGGGGACTCTCCTCACAGAGTGGGGTCCCCAGAAGCTTTGAAAAGAAAAAAAAAAGTCTAGGTAGAGATTTCTTCAGGAACCATGTAGCCCTGTACCTCCTTGAGGGACACTTAAAAAACTGAAGGCAGTTAGGCAGAGGGGAGAGGTTAGCAGCTAGGAAAATGGGAGCAATTTTTGTTTAGAGTGACCTGCCTCCTATAGACACGCTGCTTAACACCATGGTCCCTGTATGCTTCAATGACTCTAGAGAAAAACGCTTCTGTATGAAAGACAAATTCCTACAAATCATCCTGTTAAAGGGATAGTAATGTTCCTCTTCACACGCAGCTCAGATTGTGAGACTTGCTGTAACAAAGCAAAAGGTTTTTTTCTTTTGCTTTGTTAACACAAGCCTTGAGGAAGCAGCGTGTAGCTGCGAAATGCATAACAGTACTCATTGGTAAATTGTAACTGTTTTTAATACTATATTAAAGAATTTTGAATGGAGATCTAGCTTGTCACTTTTCTGGATATTTGTGAACTTGGATGAAGATCAAGCAGTTATGGTAGGAATTTCTCTGTATGCTGGTTTAGCTGTGTGTATACATAGGTTTACTACACAGCCATTCTCAAAATGTGAGTGTTATTGCTATTTGAGTTTCAATTTATATGCAGTGTGATAAGGCACTATTGTGCCTCCTGTTCCTTTCTTTTTCTTTGCATGTAACCTACTACATGGGTGGAGTTAATTGGGGTCAGCAGTAAGAAGATCTGATAAGGAACATCACCGATGCTGTCTAATAGAGCAGTTTTAATTCCCTGAGCTCTAAGGCTGTCTCTGTACATCTCCAGCCCATACATTTAGTGAGTAATGTTTTTAACCCCTTCAGTGCCAGAGGCTCGGGCCATTTTCTGAACCCTGCAGGCCAGACACTTTTTCAACATTTTTGCTATCCTTCCGTTTAGGCTTGATTTCCTCTGGGGATTTTTAGTTAAATATGGAAAACTATATATTGTTTTTTTCAGAACGAATTGAGCTTTCTCGTGATACCTTACATGAAGAGAATTTTACATCGTGCAAAAAGCTATGATGTCATAATGACAAAAAAAAGTGAAAATTTACTAATTTTGCTAAAATCACATACTATGTATCAAAAACATTTACCTTGATTGAAAAAGTTTCAATTATTTGAAGAAGCCCAGAGTCCCCAGAGTAAAAAAATACCAAATTTGTATAGTTTTACCTACGTCCATGGCTAGCGCAGAGCCCTAATCACCAGCAGCGCAAAATGACATTTTCAACTTTATAAACTAAAATGCACATTCTAGGGTTTTTGTGGTAAAACTACCCTAAAACAGTGGAATAACTATATAAAACTATATATTTCTGAAAAGTAGACAACCTGCCGCATCTAATGAGGGGTAACTTGCCTTCTTGCCCCAAGCCTGTGGTACCCAAATGCTTCCAGAAGTTGGCACTATAGGAAAAAAATGGCATTTTCTTACATTTCTGCCCCTTCAACTGTACTGAAATCTGTGAAAACCATGGAATTTACAACTGTATTCATTAGCTAGTGCTCTTGGGAGAAAAATTACACCCCATTGGTTTGGGTTCACCTACCACAGGGGATGCTAGAAGTGCAAAAAGACACCTACTACAACCTCTAAATTTTCTAACATTTTCTCAAACATTACTTGTCTATACAAAAATGGTTATAACAACTAGAGAATTAAAGAAAGGCTACCCAAACCATACCATTTTGGAAAGAAGACAACCTGCCGCATCTAATGAGGGGTGAATTGCCTTCTTACCCCAAGCCTGTTGTGCCCAAATGCTTCCAGAAGGTGGCACTATAGGAAAAAAATGGCATTTTCTTACATTTCTGCCACTTCAACAGTACTGAAATATGGGAAAACCATGGAATTTACAACTATATTGATTAGCTAGTACTCTTGGGAGAAAAATGACACCCCATTGGTATGGGTTCACCTACCACAGGGGATGCTAGAAGTGCAAAAAGACACCTACTACAACCTCTAAATTTTCTAACATTTTTTCAAACATTACTTGTCTATACAAAAATGGTTATAACAACTAGAGAAGTAAAGAAAGGCTACACAAACCATACCATTTTGGAAAGAAGACAACCTGCCGCATCTAATGAGGGGTGAATTGCCTTCTTACCCAAAGCCTGTTGTGCCCAAATGCTTCCAGAAGGTGGCACTATAGGAAAAAAATGGCATTTTCTTACATTTCTGCCCCTTCATCTGTATGGAAATCTGTGAAAACCATGGAATTTCCAACTGTATTCATTAGCTAGTGCTCTTAGGAGAAAAATGACACCTCATTGGTATGAGTTCCCCTACCTTAGTGGGCGCTACAAGTACCAAACTACACCTATTGCAACCACTAATTTTTCTAACATTTTCTCAAACATTACTTGTCTGTACAAAAATGGTTATAACAACTAGAGAAGTGAAGAAAGGCTAAACAAACCATACCATTTTTGAAAGAAGACAACCTGGCGCATCTAATGAGGGGTGAATTGCCTTCTTACCCCAAGCCTGTTGTGCCCAAATGCTTCCAGAAGGTGGCACTATAGGAAAAAAATGGCATTTTCTTACATTTCTGCCCCTTCATCTGTATGGAAATCTGTGAAAACCATGGAATTTCCAACTGTATTCATTAGCTAGTGCTCTTAGGAGAAAAATGACACCCCATTGGAATGAATCGACATACCTTAGGGGTGCCAGAAAAGCATAACTACACCTACCTGTTTGCTTCTTCGAAAATGGCTGCTTGTACTAAAATGTTCATAACTGTTAGAGAAATGACGGAAAGGTATAAAAGGTATACCATTTTGGAAAGTAGACATTCTCCCGCATCAAATGAGGGGTCACTTGCCTTTCTACCCCTGGGCTGAAGTGCACAAATATTTCCAAAAGGTGGCGCTATGGGAATAAATACATGTTTTTTTTTACATTTCCACCACTTCAAAGATACTAAAATCTTTGAAAACCATAACATTTCCTGCTGTATTCAGTACCTGCTACCAACATGAGAAAAATGGTAGCCCATTTGTGTGGCTTAACATACAATATGTGGGTGCTAGGAACACGTACGTAAACCTGACACTTTTGTTTCTTAAATTATCTTCTTGCACTAAAATGGTTATAACCATAATAGATATGCAGGAAAAGTAGAAAACAATGCCATTTTGGAAAGAAAACAACCTGACGCATCTAATGAGGGGTCACTTGCCTTCATACCCAAAGGCTGGCATGCACAAATGCTTCCAGGAGGTGGCGCTAATGAAAAAAAAGGCATTTTCTTACATTTCTGCCCCTTCAAATGTATGGAGCTCTGTGAAAACCATGGAATTTTCAACTGCATTCGTTAGCTAAAGCTCTTAGGAGTCAAACGACACCCCATTGGTATGAGCTGAACTACCTTAGGGAGTGCTAGAAGTAGAAAACTACACCTACTACAAACTGATGTTTCTAACATTTTCTCAAACCTGACTTGCCTCTACGAAAATGGCTATAACACCTTCAGAAGTGAAGAAAAGGTAGATAAACTATACCATTTTGGAAAGAAGACAACATGCCGCATCTAATGAGGGGTCACTTGCCTTTTTACCCCTAAGTTAGTTGGCACAACTATTTCCAGAATGTGGTGCTACAGGAAAACAAACAAACATTTCTTTTACACTTCAGTCACTTCAAAGATACTAAAATGGTTCAATGGCGTGGGATTTCCTAGGAGGACTTCTTGCCAGCCTAAGAAAAATGGTACTCAACTGCTGTGGGTTGACATACCAATTTGAGTGACAGGAGTGTAGCTACCAGTGAAATAGGAATGGGAAAGCAAACAGTGTATGTGTGATTTTATGGCTAACAGATGAAAGACGCTAGGGCGTCAGCCAGTGTACGCGCGGACCTGTGACTACCAGTGTAACAGTGTGGGAGGGTGAGGGATTAGGCAGTGTGTGTGGGTATGAGCAGAGGAGCAAGGATGGTGGAGATGGTGGGGCAGTGTCTGAGAGTGTGTATGGGAGATCTGTGACTACCAGTGTGCACTGTATGTCCCCCTCATACAAAGTTTGATTCCCAGCCTGAATCTAGTGCATACTGGTACTTTGAGTCTACCAATAGGCAGTGGAAACAGGCTGGGGGTCAGGCTGGGGAATGGGACTGCCAGTTGGCTGTGGAACCAGGCAGGGGAATACGGTACATGTGTATGTGTGGGGGGGGAATCGGAGGCATTTTTTGTGCATGCCACAAGGGTGCCCAATGCACTGCAAAGCAATGCGTTGGACCCTCTGTTGCACACAAAGAGTTGTTTTTTTTTAAATTATTATTTTGTATTCATACCTCGTTGGGGAGGCGGTGTCAGGAACATTCCTGGTGTCCCCCATCCAGGTCTAAAAACAGAATAATAAAAAAAAAAAAAAGTGTGTGTGTGTGTGTTACAGGGGGTCCAACGTATTGCAAAGCACTGCGTCAGACCCTCCCTGTGGCACGTGCATTTTTTGGGGCTTTTCCCCCAATATTTTTGTGTAGACCTCGTTGGGGGCATCAGAACCCATACAATGAGGTCTAAATAAAAAATAAAAGGGGAAAACAAAATAATCATTTGGGTGCCACAGGGGTGTCCGGTGGATTGCAAAGCAATGCATTGGGCCCCTGTAGCACACAAAGGGTTAATTTTTTTATCGTTACTTTGTATTCAGATGGCCACCAAACAAGCTCTGATCACAAAGTAATGATAAAAAGTCCTGTGTGTGTGCCACAGGAAGGGGGTCTGCATTGAACCCCTATCCCAGTGGCACACACAGGGTTAAATTTTTTTTAATTTATTTTTTTTTATTATATACCTCATTGAGGGGCATCAGGACCCCCTGATCCCTCCCCAATGAGGTCTTAGTAAAAAAAAATATATATGTCCACAAACGGAGTGACCCTGTGAGTGCCACAAGGGTCTCCAGCGCATTGCAAAGCAATGCATTGGATCCTTGTGGCACTCAGAGGGTTAATTTTTTTTCTATCATTACTTGGTAATCAGAGCTTGTTGGGGGGCCATCAGGACCAATCCTGATGACCCCCCCCCCAACAATCTCTGATAACAAAGTAATGATAAAAGCCCTGTGTGTGCCGCAGAAGGGGGGCTGCATTGCCCCCCCCCCCCGTGGCACACACAGGGTTAATTTTTTTTTTTATTTACTTTTTTTTATTATAGACCTCATTGAGGGGTATACAAACCCCCCTGATCCCCCCAATGAGGTCTTACAAAAAAAAAAAAAAAGTTATCAAAAAAAGTGTCCCTGTGAGTGCCACCGGGGTCTCCAGCGCATTGCAAAGCAATGCATTGGACCGTTGTGGCACTCAGAGGGTTAATTTTTTTTTTTATCATTACTTTGTAATCAGAGCTTGTTGGGGGGCCATCAGGAGCAATCCTGATGGCCCCCCAACAATCTCTGGTAACAAAATAATGATAAAAGCCCTGTGTGTGCCACAGGAGGGGGGGGGGTGCATTGGACCCCCAGCTGTGGCACACACAGGGTTAAATTTTTTTTTTTTTTTCTAATTATAGACCTCATTGAGGGGCATCAGGATCCCCCCTGATCCCCCCAATGAGGTCTTAAAAAAAAAAAAAAAAAATCCCCCCCAAAGAATAGACCCTGTGAGTGCAACAGGGGTCTCCAGCACATTGCAAAGCAATGTGCTGGGACCCTGTGGCACTCACAGGGTTACTTTAATTTTATTATTTTTTTTTTTTTTTTTTTTTAAGACATTTCAGACCTCGTGGGGGACATCAGGACCCCTCCTGGTGTCTCCCCAGTCATTGATCTCCCAGCCGATAGGCTGGGAGATCAATGGTGCGACCGCAGGAGAGCAAGAGCTCTCCTGCCCTTCACTCCTACCACCGGTAGGAGTGAACAGGATCGGGGAAACTTCCCTAACGTCATCGGTGACCATGTCACCGATGACGTTTGGAGGATTCCCCCGGTCCCGCCCACTCCTACCCGGAAGTTCGGGTAGGAGAGAGGGGGAAGGAGAAACTTTGTTTCTCCTTTGTGTGTATTGATCTCCCAGCCCGATCGGCTGGGAGATCAATAACTGGGGAGGCATGAGGAGTGATCCTCATGCCTCCCCATGAGTGCCAGGGGCTTTTTTTTTTTTAATGCGGCCACTGCATGCCGGTTATACCGGCTCATGCAGTGACCGCATTTCTCTCTTACGCCGTACGAGCGTGGCAAAGCAGGTACAGCTGTGTCCACTCGTACGGCGTAAGTAGCTGGCACTCTAGGGGTTAAAGGTGATGGTGTGGTGATTTTAAGAGCTAGAGGATATTGCACAAGAAGCGCCTTGTTTTCTTTTTTCTCTACGGATATTATCTGTGGAATCTGAAGTCAGTAGAAGATCAATGCCAGCTGCAAAAACTGCACACGTGACTGAAAGAAAAGTGTTAAGTATTAACCATGTAGAGATTTATTTTATGACTTTTAATTGGAATCCCTTCTCAAAATATCAACCATTTGCAATATTAAGCAACCTTTTTGACAAAAAGAACATTCTAAAACAAGTAACACACACTGTGAATGTGCAACAAAAAGGTAACAGTTCTTCATACAACATTTACAAACTATAAAAGGGAGTAAATCATCTGAACCAAAGTGGACACATTCTGATTCCCATTGATTTAAATGGAACTATTATTCCCCTGAATTCTAGAAGTCTCCAACCCATCGCTAAACAATGAATTCGACACATTGTTAGCATTTATGAGGTAACACCCCCATTTATATCAGTTGGAAATGTGTGATATTTTATTTGTCCCGTATGGTGCAGTTGGTTTGCCCCAGAATGTCCAACTTTTCTTCTGTGCATAGGTCCCCATAGTTCTATTGGCGCTAATTTATTTTGGATCTGTATCTTAATATGGGCAGTTAGTCATGACATAGTTGAATATTTATTTGACATGAACTCTTATAGGCAACACATTTAGATCATATGAATCTTAGCCCGCAGAGTGTCAGGTGTGTGTGGCACTCAAAGGGTTAAAGGACAACTAACACCTCTTATAATAACCCCCATTACCTGACTATGGCCAGACTATCCTAATGGTTCAAGAGAGAACATATTCAGTCAGACCTGGATGTCATGGAGGTGGACAAAATTACCATGTCCAGTGAGCAGAGTTTGAGAGCTTATGATACCGCTAGCAACGTTCATGTCTGTCTCCATGCACAGGACATCCCCAAGAATATCAGTTTCCACCGGATGCAGCAACAGAGATGAGAGCATTATCTACACAATTCACATTAAAAGTCACCATGCCAGTGTGAGAGAGCATAATGTTATATTTCAGTCTATGAAAATGTTTGCTGAAACATATTTTTACCTTTTGTGAGACACTCCTCCATATTAGGAGACACAAAAGACTAATCTTTGGAAATACAGATATCTTTATAGTTTACAAAATGTGGAGACAACAGGAAAACTCTTCCTCGAACAGAAACCTTGACAGCCGAATAAAATGCTGCACGCGTTAATTTCTATGCCATTTTTGCCTACTGAAACAGGAATACATAACAGTCTAAAACCTACTGCTATAGTCAGCTCATGAAGGTTAGCATGTTAACCTTTTGAGTGCCAGAGGGGTATGCACCCCTCTGGCAATCAAAGGGTTTTTTTAAAAAATCACTGGTCGTTGGTCTTTAAACCATACATTGTGGACTCATCAATAAGCTGCCCTAGCATTGTTCACAAACATTTGACAAAACAATGAAGGCTGACTTCCCAGTTAGACAATACAAAGTGTGTTCTACTTTTGTAAAATAGCTCACAACTTAAATGGAATGATGGGCCAATACTTTGGCTGCTTTTTATCACAGTGTCTGTCAAAGTTAAGCTGCATGGCTGTCTCCATTCCTTGTATTTTAGCTGCATCTTCCCCATACAATTTCATCATTTCTACTCTGCGTCTTTCGCCGGGTCTCTCTGAAGGAGGCTGTGTTGATCTTCCTGTGGCAAAGTGCAGGTCATGATCTGCTTCTACATACTGTTCATGAATTTCAGCTTCCAGTTCCTGCTGTCTCTCTACAATAAAGAATACATGATGCAATTAATAAAAAAATCTGCATTGTCCAACTTCTCTGCTGTGAACAGGGTCCTCACCACAATGATTGTTTTCTAATGTGAAGCAAAATCTACACAAAAGCACATTTTAAAATAAATCTTCAAAGGGGATCTAACCATTAACCTTCTGAGTGCCGGAAA
Organism: Rhinophrynus dorsalis; assembly: GCA_037306005.1. Lineage (NCBI taxonomy): Eukaryota > Metazoa > Chordata > Amphibia > Anura > Rhinophrynidae > Rhinophrynus > Rhinophrynus dorsalis. The sequence continues at coordinate 371,134,176 of CM074719.1, forward strand.
GGGGTGTCAGACAGGTATCCAACACATTGCCTCTTACGGTGCTGTGTGCATGACTGCAGCACCCAGAGAGGGAGATTCAAGGCCAAATAAATGTCTGCTACCATGAGGCACTTACTGCCCAATGCCAGCAAAGAAGACTGCAGGTCGGTCTGACACACATAAGTAAATGCTAACCCTTTAAGATAAGCTTAATTAGATTTACAGAGAATTAAAATGGACTACAAATTGGACAGCTCATTTGTTTGCAATAAAATAGTATCACTTTAGTTTATTTTCAGCAGTTTGAGAAATCAGCCTTTATTTGTTGTTTGAATAGTATGGCACTTTTTGCCAATTAGTTTCTGTGCTTTACCAAATTCTTCTTAAGGCGACAGGTCCACTTTAAGAGCCTCATTTAAATCAAAGGGCAGTTTTATTTTACGGACACAGTTGGTTGGCTCTAAAATAACTCCCTAAAAAGGTACAATTCTGGATGCTCTCAACTGCTCCAGTGTTGAAATGAAAATTATGTAAATTTCCACTGTTTTAACCCTTTGAGTGCCAGAGTGGTACCCAAAGAATTGCACTGCAATGCACTTTATACCTCTCTGGCACTCAAAGGGTTAAATGGCGCTTGGACTGTTAGTCAGGTCTCTAATGCATTGAGAAGCAATGCACTGTGAGATCTCTCTAGCATTCAGTGAGTTAAAAGACCCATTTAAAACAATGCAAGTTTTCACCCCCACAAGCATTTCCACCAGTTCACATCTCTCTAGACTGATAAGAGGCTAAGATAGTCTTGTGCACAAAAGAAGACAAAAAAAGAGATTTTTTAAGCAAACCAAATGCCTCACATGGGAGAAAAGCAAAACAGCAAATGTCCACTGATTTAAGTAGGGCTTTTAACTCTTTGAATGGAAGAGAGTTCTTCATTGCTTTAGACATACCTATCATTCAAGGGATTAAAAACCTCATCCACAGCAATTTAAATTTTTAACCCCCCCCCCCATGCCCACATACACATAGTGCAGTTGGTTTGCTTTAGAATTGCTCCTCTTTTGTGTACTGCGTATTCAACAGAGTGGACAGCCAAGACATTGTGCATGTGACTGGCTTTACATTATGTAACAGCTTCACTGTACACAAACCAGTCCTCCACGCCAAACCTTATCGACATTCTGTCGCAACAGAAATAACTGGGCCTAAAAGAGTGATGGAAGCAATTAATCTTTCGTGTTTCTGGAACAAAAGTATAAAAACATAATAAATATGTATAAAACATGTTTGGATTACTGACAGGGAGTGTGCTATGTATGTAAAAAATAGCTGTTCCCAATTTATTGGAATTAGAGGTAGTTTTATAATGTTAAGGTTGTTACCCAAGAGAAAACGAGCTAGCATAAAAAGGCTGTATTAGAACACAAAGGTTTACATGCTAAGCAGAACTGATGCAAACCACCTTTACTACAGGGAAAAAATAAAACGCTCTCAAATTCCCATTGTTTACATTTTTTTCACATCTTGAATGCTAGAGAGGTCTCTGAAGCATTGAGAAGCAATGTATTGGAGACATCTCTAACAATCAAAGGGTTAAAGGGATAGTAATGTTTCAAAATAAAAGCAGCTCCAATTAATCTTCATAGTATTTGGGTCACAGAGTGTTATTTCAATACTGTCAGAGTTGTAGTTCAAGAGTAATTGAATGATAAAGTATCCCCCCTTCCCACCTCTTTTACTGATGTAACACTGGTCACCTCAGAACAGAAAGGTGGTGTCCAGGTGGCTTGCAGAGAGGGAAAATCTTCATTAGCATATGTGAAAAACCTGAAAAAACCTGTCAATGGGGGCAGGGTTATTGGTGAAAAAAAAAAACCACATCTTCGGCATGAAAAAAAACCCCACATCTTCGGCACGAACCAGAAGACAGAGAGCGCAGACATCTTAGAGGAAATGTACCTCTGAGTCTGTGCTGTCTGTCCTGTTCTCTGCAAGTACTGATGGTGACATTCTTTTGTGCCTTGAGGCACCAGAAGGGACAGACGGTGCAGGCGCAGAAAGCTTGTCTTGTAAGCTCTGTGCAGCCCGATGCCTGCAGAAGATGTGTTTTTTCACCAATAACGCAAACTTATTCAGAATAAAAATAGCAAGACTTTGCATATCGCAAAGTAAGAAATATATGGGGGGGGGGGCGATCTTATTAGCATGATAGTTCCGCTTTAAGACCACATCTGAGGTGAGCAGTGTTACATCAGTTAAAGGGGCGGAAGGGGGTTACTTTATCATTCAATTACTCTTGAACTACAACTCTGATAGTATTGAAATAACACTCTCCATGGCCCAAATACTATGAAGGTTAATTGGAGCTGCTTTTAATCTGAAACATTACTATCCCTTTAACTATCTCCATTTATATCAATATTAATGTTTATTTGTCTTCTATGGTGAATTTAATTTGCCCCAGAGTTCCTCCATGGTGCAACGAAGAGGCCATATTTTCTCCAGTTCCTATGCTATTCGATGGAGCCTCTCAACAAGGGATATCAAGTGCATAGACTCCATAGAATAACATAGCATAACACAACAAAAAAGTATGTATTCTTTATACCACCTTAGTACAGCTACCACTGTAATCCACAATTGAAGTTCTTCTGTAGAAGAACATAGGGACTGAAGAGTATATTTCTCACTGGAGAAGTGGTCTTCACTTTAGCACACCTTAGTACATATCTCCACGCAATTCTTCTTAGTACATCAGCCTAATTCTGCATTTATGTGGTATATAAAATAAAAATGACATATTTACATACAGACCTCAACAGGAACCACTATCTTATAAGAAACTGCAGCTATAATGATAAAATATACATTCAGATACACCTGACTGCTGTATGCATGCCACCTACCTAGGTAGCAAAAGTAGGGTGTCTCAATCTTTGCTGGTGAGGCTACGTAAGGAAGATTGTGTAAGAGCATACATACAGAGCAAGATTTTTTTCCCCTCTGCACAGAGATATGGCTAAACAGATAGAATGGGTAGAAAAGTGGCAAATTAGGTTTAAGTTAGATAAATGTAAGGGTATGCATTTGGGCTGCAGAAACATACATAGTACATATACTTTTAATGGTAAACTACTCAGCAGGCCCAGACTGGGACAAAAAAAATAGGCCCAGGCATTTAAGGCTGAGCAGCCCATTTTTATTTTTTGAGCAGCCCGTGTGTGTGTGTGTGGGGGGGCTGCGGCGGGCGTTCGTTAGTTTTTTTTTTTTTAAACGCCCGGACCAGCACCGGCCTACCTGGCAACTGCCCAGTATGCCCGATGGCCAGTCCAGGCCTGCTACTCAGAGAATCCTCATTAGAGAAAGATTTAGGAGTACGGAGACACAATAGACCACAGCAGTGTACATTGTCACTCAGCTGCTGCAAGAGCCATAAGGTCTGTATAAAAAGGGGTATAGAAGCACTGGATGGGAATATAAAATGTTTCCTCTATAGAGATCCTTGGAGAGGCCTCATCTAGAATATGGTGTACAGTTTTGGGCACCAGTTCTTAAAAAAGACACTATTCAACAGGAAAGAGTGCAGAGACGTTCAACAAAACTGAAAGGGATTAGAGAAGCAGAGTTATAAAGAGTGAATAGTCAAACTGCATTTCTTTACTTTAAATTGAAGCAATCAGAGAGCTTGAGCCACACAACATTACCATGTGCAATCAGCAACTTCAGTATAATAACTGGAGCTGCTTTTAACGACAGAAGCGATGTACACCACACAGAAGGAAGTGTGAACGCGCTCCCTGGGGCAGCTGGAGGTGGGAACAGAATTAAGTAGCACTGGGAAGTCCTGAAAAGAAACAACAGCTCACAGCGCTAACTCACCTTAGTGCATAACCATATATGCTCGTGGGTGTATACAATACATTTTTATATATATTTTTTTATGAAGTGTCCATTGAAAGAATTGGAGTTACTGAAGTGTGCAGCATGGAATGATAGGGTTCTCCAGTCCCCCAAACATCAGGCTGGAGCCCAAAGTGCAAACACAAAACAAACGACAAACCTGCACTTCTCCAGTCTAATTATGAATAGTGTGCCCTGTATTAGGCATATATAATGATAAATTTGAGGCTTTGGTGCCCACATTTTTGACCATAAAAGAGGTATAAGCTTGCCAACCCCACCAAGGTACCTAAAGTATGGCAAGTCCCTACTCTAAACACTTGAAGTCCCTATTTAGAAAAAAATAAAATGAAAGGGATAGTAATACCTGAAAATAAGTTTATTTTATATTGTAGCCCTTAAAAAACCATGGAAGATGATATAAGTCTTATCTCCCAAACCTTTATGGTTTGGGAGATATTCATATGTAAAATATAATATTGTTCACTTTTCCTTGCTGTTTCAGCCAAGTCTGCCGTCTAGTGGACAGATTTGGAATTCGGTCAACATAGCAACCGGCAGCTCTTTAGCAGTGCCGAGATCACGATCTTTGAAAAGAACTACTTCATTGGAACTGTATACAAAGTGTGCCTGGCTTGAAAGCACACTTTGTAGACCATTCCAATTAAGAAATTCTTTTTAAAGATCATGATCTCAGCACTTCTGGAGAGGCACTGCTGATCGGGTGACCGGATTCCAAATCTGAAGGGTGGAGCGATGACATCACTCCAGGGGAAACTTTACTTCTGAATATCTCCCAAACCATAAAGGTTTGGGAGATAAGACTTGTATCATTTTTCATGGTTTTTTTAAGGGCTACAATATAAAATAAACTTATTTTCAGGTATTACTATCCCTTTAAAATGACTCCTGTGGAGATGTTATAGCAACGCATAGGAGGGGGACCCTTTTATATACTTTCTTTTTGAATGCATGTAGGTCCCCATGTATGCAGTTAAAAACAAGTAACAAACAATATTTAAGAAAGTGTAAAAGAGGACTTGACTTGTGAGCCTGCATTGAGTGGATGCCCATACAAAAGAACTGAAACTCTGTCAGCCTTTATAGGCAACATGTAACCACCTCCGCAGGCCACATTAGGAATAATCAATTTGAAACAAACCGAGTATATGAAAGCCTAAATATACCTCTTAAAGGCCTAGAATGTAAAGAAAATAATTGGTGCAATGAAACATTCATGTGTAATATATTATATTATATTAACATACTCTGTTTCAAACTGATTAAAGAACAAATATCTTAAAAAGTACGTAAATGCACAACCCCTCCCATGTTTCCTAATACTAGCATAATAACTAAACATATGGTAAAAAGTTTTTTTTAGAAGTGAATGTTTCCCTTTAAGCTTTTCAGTGAAGTGTCATAAGCTAATGAAGACTTTTCAGTGATGTTTCATATACCAATGAAGCATTGTGATGTACCAGGAAGTTTTCAATTTCCCCAGAAATAAAAGTATGACTGACTATCTCCTAAACTATACATCTGCTGTCATTTTGACTACTAGGACAGTTTTTAATGCAGTTTTCAAATATGCCAACTTAAATTAAGTTGAAATTACTTAAGGCAAGTCCGAAGAAATAAATATAACGTAACCACTCGGATGTGAAAGATGCATTGTAATGAAGAGATCTCTAGCAATTAAAGGGTTAAAATGCCTCCAATTATTACACTCCAAGCTGGCCTGTAAGTACCTTTACTCAGTGGATCTAGGTGCAATACCCCAGCACTTAATAAATCCTGGGGTGAATCAGTATTTCCTTGGTAAATGTCAGCAGATGTATGGTTTAAGCGTACAAAAGGACGATGAGGGGGAAGAGGGAGGTGGGATGTGGGAATGCACAAAATCTCTTGCAGTGCGAGTGCCAGATTGGAAAAAAGAAAGCATCAAGTGGAAAAAATGAAGAGGCTTTGCCAAGCTATGAGCAAAGTTCTGACAAACTAATTTCTTGCTGTAAAACTTATTTTTCTTTAATTCTTTAAACATGTTTCTGTCACAACAAGGTCTGGTCTGGTAGTTTTGGATCTGTTTGCAAGGATTAACAGAACCCAACACAACTGAGGGGGTTAGCTAACACAGACAGAGAAACTGGTGACTTGCCCTATGAAAGGTGTAAGCATTTCCAAGCTTCAAGGACTTGCATAACCTAGCATCAGGCTGCATGTGCTTGGAAAAAAGATCCAATAGCTGAAAAAGCTTTAACACCAGTGTACGGGAAATGGATAATTAATGTATATTATGCTGCTATATTCACATTCCTAGGCCAAATCATATCTGTTCTTTTTCTCTGGACTTCACAAAGAACTGTAGAAATACAGCCATATATGTGAAGACCCAAAAAAAGGTGCATATGTCAGGGTGGCCAACCAGTGGTACTCTCTATCTACTTTTGTAATAAAATTTTGATAATTTCTGCCTGAGCAGGATTATGGGAGCTGTAGTGCAACAAAAGCAGCAGGTAGCCCTCCCCTTTAATTTGCCTACAATGAGACCACCAGCTATGAATAAGCAAAACTCAAGTCAAGTGAACCTGTCACAGTATATATAAACAAAATTGCTGTCACGTGTGAGGTCATCAACAAAGCATGTGGTTTTAAGTCCATAGAAACGTAACCCCACCTTTTCCAGCTTGTTTTCCTTTGTTGGCATTTACAAAAGTTTTTTGCCTTGTAATATAAAGAAAGCCCTAAAGATGATACTTAGGGCCATATACTGAAATAATCTGAAGCAATTCTGGGGCAACCAAACAGGACCAAAGGGGACCAATAAATATTCCTCTTGATTTAAATAACAGATTTAAGCCCATCAGAGCTAAAGGTCTCCTACACATTGCTTTTCAATGCATTGAAGACCTCACTAGCATTCTAGGGGTTTTGTTTTCCTCAGAAAAGGTACTCTTTACCTTTGTGCACAAGGTCCTTGTAAGAGACTGTTTTAGAAAATGTGAAGAATGTCCTGTGGGGTCATGCAATGGATTACCATCCAACATCTTAAAAACCCATTTAAATGAACGGGAATGCTAGTTTATTCCCTATGGTATAATTGGATTGCCACCGAATTTCTCCACTTTCGTCTCAAGTATCTCAGCATATCAACCTTTGAAATGTGTTACTGTTGGACAACTCGGAACTGGTCTGCATTTCTGTCTTTTCTCTGCTGTATCTGCTATGGAAACAAGATTACATCAAGCTAAAGAGATGCACTTCCGGGGCAAACCATGTGCATTATGCAGCTGGATTTCAGCAAATTCCCAAGGATTAAAATGGTGCATTTAACCCCATGAATACCAGAGGTCTCCAAGACACTGCAAAGTAATGAGTTTCTTCATTAATTCCCACTAAACTGAAGCTAACACTATGGTGCAGTTGGTTTGTTCCAGAATTTATGTACTCTCACACAGTTGCAGATGGTCAAAGTACAGCCTGAGATATCTGATGAGGCAACTACAGAATATGGTCTTCTGGAAGAAACACCAGCCAGAAGAGTGTCAATCTTCATACCGAGAAAGTGAAGGACACAGGACGGAACAATATACTATTTCTTGAAACTGAGAACCCAATCATGTTACCAAGAACAAACATGCAAATCTGAAGTTGCAAAGTGTCCTTTGAAGAGGCCTTCAGTAGAAGGCCATCCAAGAAGGGAGTCAGAGAAATTGCTAGTGAATGAATGTGAGCTGCCAGAGCTGTCATAACCTTTGTAAACATCTGCTGAGCAGAGGCTGGCCCAAAGGGAAGGCAGGTAAAGTGAAAAGCATCAAAGCAGAAAAAGCAGGAGGGGCGCTCCTAGTGTAACACAGCAAGGTAGAAATAACCGTCACCAAATCACCACCATACTTACAATATAAACAACCACTGACGAGTGGTCAGCAGGACAGGTGAGGGATTCAAGACTGCCCTCACTCAGTCACTCCAAATGAATCAGGATGCAGCTCTCCAGCAAAAAAGACCTCTCACAAGATCCTTAAACAAAACAAAAACGACAACCAGCAGGGGCGCAATCCTCCAATAATATAAAGAAGAAAAGTAAAAATAATGCTCACTTATCAAAGTCAACCGGCCTATAATCATAGAACCGGTCAATATAGCATGCAGGGAATAAACTATATAACCTCCAGTATAATAAGACAGGTCCGCTTGTATAAAAATGCAAATTTATTATTAAAAAATCATAGATAAGCTTTTCAATAAAAATACAATATAGCAGTAAATCTAAGCCAGAAAAAAAAAACGCTCAACGCGTTTCGAAGCATACAGCTTCTTTATCAAGAGCAATGGCTATAAATTATAAAAGAAAAATTATATAATAATCGTGAAGCATCAACCTTACCCGTTATCAAATGGTCCCTTCATGATGCCAAAAGCCGTTATGATCCGGAACTGAATCACAGCTCCAGCCCGCATCTCATGCGAATCTCGCGAGCGCACGCCAAAGAGAAAACAGAATCACGTATAAAAACACTGAAGCAACAGTAAACATCTAACGTGAAAGACGTCTAGTATGGCCACAGTACGTATAACGTTCCGGGCTTGAAAATCCACATAGATGTAAGGCACAATAGAAAAAATTTACCTAGTGCGTGCGCATCATGAAAAAAACGCACGCATGTGCTCTATAATGATATGAAGCCTAAAATAGGCTTCCATAAATAGAAACTGACCATCTTCCAAGGCCATAAACATAACGGGCCAGGGATACATACATTGTACATAAACACATTACAAGCGGATATATAAATAACCAAAAATTAAATGTACACACACATATATATATAAATAATAGTAAATATAAATAAAATATGAAAAAAATAATTAAAACAAAATAAAAAAAGCATATATAAAAAAAAATATAATGAGAAAAAATAAGAACTTGGAAAAAATAAAAATGAAAAAAAAAAAAGAGTAAATTAAAATAAAAAACGTGTAACAATACAAAATATTTATATATATATATATATATATATATATAACACCTTTCGTGAAAAAATAATTATATAATAATATCAAAAGTAATTAATAAACAATTGCAGTGCATTCATTCAAACCACATGGAGTCAAAGCTTTACCTTTGAGATGCTGAAGTCTCTTCACCACCAAACCATCTCCCGCCTTGCGGATAACATTACTGGAATGCTTTGAGTCACAAGGTTTTTTCCTCCAGTAGGAAGTTGTGAGCTCTTGCCCAGGGCTCTAATCTGGACAACCGAGGAAAGGTTGAACAGTAGACTCTTTGGCTGACTGATTTTTTTCTTTGTATGAAGCTTTGGATCTTCTGCCATAGTCTCACCTTCCATTCTTCTGAAAGGGAAGCAATGCCCTGGATCCTGCTGAAATTGATACACAAACCAAAAATACCAACTTCTGGGATGGAAATATTTGGCTCATGTTCAGGTTGCTTATCCAGCCAAGGTTTGAAAGAAGATTCAGACAGAGCTTCATGTTTTGGAACGCTTTCTATTCTGAGTCTTCTATAAGCAGAATGTTGTCCAGTTATGGAACCCAGCAAATTCCCTTTGTCCTTAGGAAGGTCATAACCTTTGTAAAGACCCTTGGAGCTGAGGCAAGCCCTAAGGGAAGGACCCTGTATCAGAAGTGATGGCCGAAGATAGCAAATCTTAGAAATCTTCTGTGTGAGGGTATGACCTGGATGTGATAGTATGCATCCTTCAGATCTATAGAGGTGAGAAAGGCCTGAGGTGGGATGGCTCTGAAGACTGAATTATTATGAACATTTTGAGCCATTTGAGGTCCAGGATCAATTTTAAACCACCTGAGGATTTCTGAACCGGAAAAAGAACGAAATAAATTCCCAATCTCCCTGGCTCTGGGGAACTTCTTCTATTACCCTGTTGGTAAAAAACTCCTGAAGAAGTGTTCTGATCTCCTGGGCCATTTTCTTTTTCAGAACATGGGATCTTATGAATCTTGAGCATGTTGAAAAAGTATTGAATTCCAATGGATACCCCATCTCTGCGATTTGCTGTTCCCATTTTTCGGACTGAATGGTCTGTTAAATGTGCAGAAATTCCTCCAGCCTGTTCCCCACTGGAGAAAGATATGGGGTCCACATGATCTCATTTGGAATTTCTAGAAAATTGTGCCTTCCTAGGGAACCCTCTACTAGTTTTGGCTCCTTGTAAAGGACCCTTCCTTTTTTGCTCGTAGCCTTGACCTGGTCTATAAGGTCTGGCATCCCGAAAGGACTGCTTCTTGATGATCATGGAGGTGAAGATGGGCCTTGTCTCTCCTGGGGCAAAAAGGTACTCTTATCACCAGACGATTTACGGATGAGCTCTTCTAACTGATCTCCAAAAAGCATCTTGTCCAAAAAGGATAGGAACACAACCTGTTATTAGAGGATGCATCTGTCTCCGAGAATATAATCCATAAAGCCAGTCTGGCCGTGACAGATAAGGCAGAGGATCTAGCAAGAAGTTTGATGGAATCCAATGAAGCATTGCATGAAAAATATACTGCCTCTTTAATAGAGGCTACTTCCTTAAAAGGATAGTAATGTTTCATAATAAAAGCAGCTCTAATTAATCATCATAGTATTTGGACTTTGGAGAGTGTTATTTCAATTCTGTCAGAGTTGTAGTTCCAGAGTAATTCAATGACAAATTGTCCCCCTCCTGCTCCTTTTACTGATGTCACACTGTTCAGCCAGAGCAGAAGGGAGGTGCCCAGGGAGACTGCAGAGAGGGACAATCTTCAATTAAGATAAGGGAAAAACCTGAAAAGCTTGTCAAGGGGGGCAGGGCTTTCATTGTTTTCATAGGAATAAGAGTGTCCCCTTCTGTTATCTGTCTGGTCTATGGACTGCATTCCACATCTGAGAAGAGATTGCTTACACTAGGTAAAAGGGGCGGGAGGGGGAAACTTTGCTTGTGAATATCTCATAAACCATAAAGGTTTGAGAGATAAGAATTATATCATTCTTCATGTTTTTTTAATGCCTACAAAATAAAATAAAGTTAAAATGAAGTATTACTATCCCTTTAAGAAGCCTGGATCTGGATACTGATGTTTCTATCTTTTAATTCTGTCAACCAAATCCTTAAGGTGTAAAAAATAAATGCTAATGCAGTGGTGGATTTGAGGTTCTGTCAACAGTAGCAAATTGTTTCTTGAGGACGCCCTCTGCTCTCTTATCCATAAAATCCCTTAAAGTTGCACCATCTTTCAGGAGGATAGTTGTTCTATGTGAACTTGGGCTACTGAAGCATCCACCTTGTGAGGGGTGGTCCAGGCTGCTGTATCTTCCTCAGTAAAAAAGATACATCTTCAATATACGTCTTGAAATGAAAGTCCATCAGGCTTCCCTCGTCTTCCTGCTCAGGAATAGTAGAAGGCCCTTCATCTGGGTCTGATAACCTCTGTATCTTCTTAGCGGATTCTTGCATCACTGAAAAAGTCTCCTGCATAGAGCGTCTCATCCAGCCCAAGAAATCCTTGAAATGGGATGGAATGTTACTGCCTGCTATCTTTTTTAAACATTCTGAAAACAGATTTGCAGAATCTGCTGGGGATAGTTTACAATCACAACCAGCACATATTTTAGGTTTCTGGGCACTGCATCGGGAGACTGCTTGGGTTTTCTCACCATGAACATTCTTAGCAGAGGAGGACTTAGCTTATGCCAAACAAATGAGACAATAGGCAAAAACACAAATCTTGAAAATATATATTAGGAGAACTTACATGTATGATCCGAAAAATGCTCCAATATACAGTGGATATAAAAAGTCTACACACCTCTGTTAAAATGCCAGGTTCTTGTGACATTAAAGAATGAGATAAAGATAAATCATGTCAGAACTATTTTCACCTTTAATGTGACCTATGACGTGAACAATTCAATTGCAAAACAAAATGAAATCGTTGAGGGGGAAAAACAAAAAACTCAACCTGGTTGCATAGGTGTGCACACCCTTAAACTAATACTTTGTTGAAGCACCTTTTGATTTTATTACAGCAATCAGTCTTTTTGGGTAGGAGTTTATTAGCATGGCACATCTTGACGTGGCAATATTTGCCCACTCCTTTGCAAAAGTGCTCCAAATCTGTCAGATTGCAAGGACATCTCCTGTGCACAGCCCCCTTCAGATCACACCACAGATGTTCAATTGGATTCAGTCTGGGCTCTGGCTGGGCCATTCCAAAACATTAATCTTCTTCTGGCGAAGCCATGCTTTTGTGGATTTGGATGTGTGCTTTGGGTCGTTGTCATGCTGAAAGGTGAACTTCCTCTTCATCTTTCTAACGGACACCTGAAGGTTTTGTGCAAAAATTGCCTGGTATTTGGAACTGTTCATAATTCCCTCCACCCTGACTAAGGCCCCGGTTCCATCTGAGGAAAAACAGCCCCAAAGCATGATGCTGCCACCACCATGCTTCACTATGGGTATGGTGTTCTTTGGGTGATGTGCAGTGTTGTTTTTGAACCAAACATACCTTTTGGAATTATGGCCAAAAAGTTCAACCTTGGTTTCATCAGACCATAACACATTTTCCCACGTGCTTTTGGGGGACTTGATGTTTGTTATTGCAAACTTCAGCCGGGCTTGGATGTTTTTCTTTGTAAGAAAGCTTCCGTCTTGCCACCCTACCCCATAGCCCATTCATATGAAGAATACGGGAGATTGTTGTCACATGTAGCACACAGCCAGTACTTGCCAGAAATTCCTGCAGTTCCTTTAATGTTGGAGTAGGCCTCTTGGAAGCCTACCTGACCAGTTTTCTCCACTTGATGATGACTGTCTTCACTGTGTTCCATGGTATATCTAATGCTTTGGAAATTCTTTTGCACCCTTCTCCTGACTGACATCTTTCAACAATGAGATCCCTCTGATGCTTTGGAAGCTCTCTGCAGACCATGGCTTTTGCTCTGAGATGCAACTAAGCAAATGTCAGGAAAATCCTACTAGAACGCCTGAACTTTATTTGTGATTAATCATATATATATATATATATATATATATATATATATATATATATATATATATATATATATATATATATATATATATATATATATATATATTATACTGGACTTCTGCAAGCCACCGCACTTCCTTTGCAAAGTAATCAAAGTTGGGGGGGAAACAAACTATGAGCCGAGGTAAGGTGGGGAGGCCAGAGGCTCAAAAGGAGGCCTCTGAAGGATGTCTAAGAACAAACTGAGATCCCACAGAGGTGCGAGATCCTGAAAAGAAGGAAAGGTGTGAGCTTCACCTATAGAAGAGCCTTACCATCTGGGATGGCAGCAATTAGTCTCTGGGAAAAAAAAAAAAAAAAAGAGAGGGCGAAGGTCAGATTCTTCAGGGAACTCAAGCGGAGACCCTTGTTGACTCAATCCTGAAGGAAGGACTCCACCCTGAGAAGGTCAAACACCTGTAGGGACACATTCTTGTTTTCACACCACCAATGAAAAAGGGACCAGACCCTGTGGTAAGCCTTAGAAGAAACAGCCTTCCATGTCTGGATAATGGTGGAGATGACATCACTAGAGAATATTTTTCTCTTCAGAATGGTGACCTCAAGAGTTATGCCATCAAGGCCAGCTCTCCATGACCTCGAGCCATAGTGGACACTGAAGTAATAGATCTGGTCTGGGCAGCAGAGGATTGGATCTTGTGTGAACTGACTGCAAGTCATGGCCTCCTGGGTCAGAATAGAGCAATTAAGATAAAGATTGCATTGATCATCCTGATAAACCAGATCATTAGAAAAAAATAATTACTTGAGGAGCACACAAATAATAATCCCTAAATTGGCCTAACTAGACATATCATGAATAGGGTGCACCAATCCCTTATATAACCAATTATATAATTTTTTAAGGGTATAATCTGATATACCAGATCACCCTGGGTGATGAGAGGAATCAGGGAAAAACACAGGACAGGTGGAAACTCCATGGAATGGTCATGGCATCCATTGCAAAGGCTAGAGGATCTCTCGCTCAAGCACAGCCCCAGACCCGGTGAGTGGGACACCCATCCTCACCAACCCCTTTGTTGCCCCTGACCCACTGAGTGGGACCACCATCCTTGCCGGCTCCTGTTTTGCTCCAGACCTGGTGAGTGGAACCGCAATTATCACTGATCACCCTGCTTTGCCTGCACTGGTGAGTAGGACTGCCATCCTCGCCAGCCTCCTTGTAACCTCTACCCTGGTGAGTGGAACAGAGGTCCTCACCAACCCCATTGTGCCCCCTATTCTGGTGGAGGAACTGTATGGGAGTCTGCATAACCATCATATCAGGGTGAAAGACCTGAAAAGGAGGCTTACAAGATAAAGCCAAGACAAAGAATGTCTTGAAAGTCAAGGAACAAAAGAAACCAATGACAAGTACTCAAAAGCAGCCTTTTGAACAAGGTTCAAATATCAAAGGGCATGGGAACATGAAAGTGCGAAAAGTGCTGTCCAGCTTTCTTCTATCCCAGGACCTTATTCTGCTTGCCTTTGAGACAATGGCAGAAAATGTGGATCTTGCCAGAGGGAAAAATTTGGATCTGATCTGCTGTGTCAAATATCTAGAAAGGACAAAGATGTTCAGATCCTCTTCAAGGCCCTTTATTATCCTCTCTGGATTCAGAAACAGAAAAGCTGCTTCCACAACAAACATTAGCAGGTGGATTATATCTGCCATTTTAATGGCCTACCAAGCCAAGAAGTTTCAATTTCCACAGAACATCAGAGCACATTCAGATAGAGCAGTCTCTGCTTCACGGGTGGCTGAAGCGGACTTTCCTGTGGATGACACCTGTACAGCAGCAACCTGGTCCTCAGCTAAGACATTAGACATTGTCTACCTTTGCTTATTGGGTGATTAAGTATTGGTCTTCATAACAGATGATAATAGGATTTTAGTCTTACCTGTTAAATCCTTTTCACTTAGTCCATACAGGTCACTGGTACCATGGGATGTGTAGTCCCCTTTAATAGGCAGGAACAATTATGCAAATAATTTGCAAGGGGCGGAGCCTCCCCTCTTACTTAAGCCACCTTCTGGCCAGAGCCACCCATATTGATTTGAGACCCTAAACTGACCCCAGGTAAGCAAAAAGAAAGACTCCTGTGAGCATGCCCGAACGGTCTCCCACTGAATGCCACAGGAGAGCCAAGACTGGTCCCTTGACAGGGTGGGAGACCAGTGACCTGTATGGACTAAGTGAAAAGGATTTAACAGGTAAGACTAAAATCCTATTTTCACTGTCGTCCAATACAGGTCACTGGTACCATGGGATGTACAAACATTGAGCTGATCCAGAGGCGGGAAGTAAGGCAAGGACCAGGCGCAAGGCCCAAGTCACTAGAACTGTTAACCAGTTGATAACATAGCCCAAACTGTAAGTGTCAACGGACACCAACCAAGGGAACAATCCCTGAACTTAACACAGCACACGGAACACGAGCCAACCGGGCTCAACAGTAAGGAAGCACTAAGGATCACAGAGCGGAAGACCTACACAGGCAAGACTGCCTCCAGGACCTTCCTTCCAAAGCTGGCATCAGCCGATGCCAGTACATCAACTCGGTAGTGCTTTGAAAAAGTGTGCACAGAGGACCAAGTGGCCGCTCTGCACAGTTGATCAGCAGAAGCTTGATTCTTGTAGGCCCAGGAGGCCCCAATAGATCTGGTGGAATGGGCAGTCACCCTGAAGGGAACATGCTTATTCCTCAACTTATAGGCTTCACGGATGGTAGCCTTAATCCAAGAGGCAATGGTAACTTTGGAAGCCGGTCTTCCTGCCCTAGGCCCCTCAGGAATGACGAATAGAGCGTCAGACTTCCTGATAGATTCGGTGCGGTGAACATAAAACTTGAGGCAACGCACCACATCCAACAAATGGAGATCTCTTTCCTTGTCAGATGAAGGATTAGGGCAGAAAGAGGGAACCACAATCTCCTGATTGATGTGAAACTCAGACACAACCTTGGGTAAGAATTCCTTGGTAGTGCGAAGCACAGCCTTATCCCTGTGGAACACCAGGTAAGGAGGTTTACAAGACAAGGCCTGTAACTCTGCCACCCGGCGTACTGACACAATAGCCAAAAGGAAGGCCATCTTCCAAGTCACAAGACGTAATGGAATGGAAGCCAAGGATTCAAACGGTGGTCGCTGAAGAACTCCCAGCACCAAATTGAGATCCCACTGGGGAGCAGGACTCTTGAAGGCAGGTCGAACATGAGTCACACCTTGGAAGAAGACTTTCACATCAGGAAGGATGGCAATCCGTTCCTGGAAAAACACAGACAAGGCAGAGGTCTGAACTTTGAGGGAACTCAGGCTGAGCCCCTTGTCCACACCGTCCTGCAAGAAGGCCAGGACAGTGGGAAGATGGAAGGTAAGAGACAACTTCTTGTCAGAGCACCATGTCACGAAAGTTGACCAAATGCGATGATAGATCTTGGAAGACACAGGCTTACGAGCACTGAGCATCGTCGACACCACAGAAGGAGAAAAGCCTTTCTTAGCTAGAATCGAGGATTCAACCGCCATGCCATCAAACGGAGAGAGTGAACATCCTCTTTCCACAGATACCCCTGAAGAAGCAGGTCCGGACGGGCTGGAAGTGGGATTGGATCCTTCACTGACATGGCCATCAATTCCGGAAACCAGGACTGGCGAGGCCAGTTTGGAGCAATCAGGATGACAGGACAACGTTCTCTCTTCAATTTCTGAATAACTCTGATCAATAGAGGAAGAGGGGGGAAGATGTAAGCCAGGGAGAAGTCCCAAGGGATCGACAAGGCATCCACTGCTAGAGCAAGGGAGTCCCTCAGGCGGGAGCAAAACACCGGAACCTTCCTGTTGTGTCTGGTAGCCATCAGATCCACCACTGGCATCCCCCACCGTTGAGTGAGCATGTGAAACACCTCTGGGTGAAGAGCCCATTCTCCGCTGTCGACGGTGTGACGACTGAGGAAGTCTGCCATGACGTTGTCCACGCCTGGAATATGAACTGCAGAGATGACAGGCACGTGATCTTCTGCCCAAAACAAAATATCCTTGACCTCCCACCAGGCGGAACCGCTTCTTGTGCCGCCTTGTCTGTTGATGTAAGCCACCGCCGTGGCGTTGTCGGACTCTACTCTGACTGGAAGACCGGTCAATTGAGACTCCCAGTGCCTCAGGGCCAGCCGGACAGCTCGAAGTTCCAGAACATTGATGGAGAGCATGGATTCCTCCAGACCCCATTTCCCCTGAGCACTGAAGCGACCCCAGACTGCACCCCAGCCCCGAAGGCTGGCATCCGTTGTGACTGTGGTCCAATGAGGAACTTGTCCAGAATCCCAGCCACTCTGACGGCTATCTGGTGAGCCACGTCCTCTGGAAGAAACACCATGCATTGGCGAGTGTCGAACAGGAGACCCAGGAACAGAAGCCTCTGAGAAGGAATCAAGTCCGACTTGTCCAGATTCAGGATCCAGCCGTGACGGTTCAGGGTGTGCATGCACCTCTGCAACTGCTGGTGGAGAAGCTCCGCTGAGGAGGCCTTCAGTAGGAGATCGTCCATGTAGGGTGTCACTCTGATCCCATCCTGATGGAGCACCGCTATCAAGGAGCCCAGCACCCGCTGGAAGACTTGAGGAGCTGTAGTCAGTCCAAAGGGGAGCGCTGTAAATTGAAAGTGTCCCCTGTGGCAGGCAATCCTGAGATACTTCCTGCTCTCTGGATGAATAGGGATGTGAAGATAAGCATCCTGAAGATCCAGGGAGGCAAGAAACTCCCCTGGAGACATTGCTGCAATCACAGAGCGCAGGGACTCCTGGCGGAAGTGGGAAGTCACCACATAGGCATTGAGATCTTTGAGATCCAAGATGGGACGGGCTCCTCCGTCCTTTTTGGCTACCACAAACAGGTTGGAATAAAATCCTGAACCTGTGTCCCCCTGCGGAACCGCCTCCAGGACCTCTTTGTCCAAGAGATCCTGAATAGCGTCGTCGAACAGACGCCTTTTTGAGGGTTCCTGAGAAGGACGAGTAAAATGGAACCGAAAAGGAGGAAGGGAAGAGAAAGGGATCCTGTATCCCTCTGACACCACCTGAAGAACCCATGGGTCCGCCACTGACTCCTCCCAAGTCCGGCGAAAGATGCGGAGACGACCGCCTACAGCCGGATGCGGACCCGGGTTCGGCGAGTCATGCCGAAGCAGTCTTGGAGGTCTTGGCCTTGGAGGCAACTTTGGGCCTCCAGGACTGTTTGGGCTTGGAGGAGGAGCGCGTAGTGGGAGGACCCGTTTGGGCCGAGGAGCGTGTCTCAGTCTGAAAGGAACGAAAGGACCGATTGCGTTTGGCTGGAAACTTTTTCTTAAAGACTGAGGGTAAAAGAGTACTTTTACCGCCAGTAGCCTCACTGATCATTTCTTTGAGCTCAGAGCCAAAGAGCAAATTCCCCTGAAAGGGCAAGGAAAGCAAGGCTTTCTTAGAGGCTGTATCAGCAGACCAAATTTTCAGCCAAAGAGCGCGTCTAGCCACCACAGAAGAAGTGGAGGCCCTCGCCATCATGCGCACAGCATCAAAAGCAGCATCAGCAACATAGTTCTGAGCTTCAGTGATATTAGCAAGAAGCTGCAACTGTTCAGATACAGGCGCATCCTGGCGAACCGCTTCAGTCAGTCGTTCAGTCCAGGCTGCAATAGCCCTATTAACCCATGCCACAGCAAAGGTGGGGCGCATGGCAGTGCCAATAGAGGCAAAAACAGATTTAAGAGAGAGCTCTAATTTCTTATCCGTCCAGTCCTGCAAGGCAGAGGCATCTGAGACAGCCAAAGCAGTAGATTTGGATAGTCTAGACACAGGAGCATCCACCTTGGGAGGATGAACCCATTTTGCCAGCTCCGCTTCAGGAAAAGGGTAAAGTTTGGCAAACTTTTTGGAGACAGAGGAAGATCTATCAGGATTCTTCCATGCCTCAGAAACCAGACGGGCAAGAGTAGGGTTAGTTGGAAAACAAACAACAGATTTAGATGGCTTTTTCTGAAAAACATCAGTAGGATCATAAGTGGATTCCTGAGTCAGAGGAAGGTTGAGCGTATTCAGAACCGCTCTGATCAGACCCTCAGCCGAAACTTCAGGGTCACACTCATAGGGGTCCCCAATGGACCTGTTAGATTCAATAACAGTACGTTCCTCAGCATCAGAATCCTGTAAAAGTTCTTCTTCAGAAGAATCAGTGATATCAGGAGCTCCCTGTGGCTTAGGCAGGGAGGTCCTGATAGTAGAGGGGGTCTGCCAGACCTGGAGAGCCCCCTGTACCTGAGAGGGAAAGAGTTGAAGCGTGGATCTGAGATCCCTAGTGGCAGCTTTAAACTCCCTCACCCAAGATGGCTCAATAGCGTGGCTGGGAAGCCCAGGGTTGCTATCTTTATCAGTACAATTAGGGCATAGATCCCCCACATTATCGCAATCCAGCCCAATGTGGCAAGAGGAGCAAAACGCCATGGGGGTAGAAGACCCCCCAGCCTCCTTAGTCTTGGGTCTAGCCCCTAGCTCCAGTGAAGTAGACATGCTCACAGCGTCAATATACCCCACAAAAAACACTATCACCCAGAAAAGTGTTAAAGATTAAAGTTTCACCCCAGAAAAGGTCTAAAAACGGACTTATCTGGCCAGCGAAGGGTTAATCTGGTGAGGAGAGAGAAGGCTCGGTCCCTGCGTAGTGTACTCGCCTTGGAAAAGTACCACAAAATGGCGGCCGTCATGACAGCCAATCAGAAACAAGCGCGCGCTAAGCGCTCATGGGAAATGTAGTTTTCCCCCATGCAAGTACCCCAAACAGTGCCCGAAGCCCCCCTGAACCCCCTACATTAATAAAACACCAACCGGATGATAGAGCAGGAGCCTAGCATTAAAATGAGCCCACTCTGAAGTTGCTGTGACAAGCGGTTTCAGAGATATGTCCCAAACTGTGAATTCCCATAGAGAGTAAAGGAGCTCTGCTGCTGAGCGGGAAAAAGCCGCGCTTAAAGGCGCGGAACACCATTTTTAATAAAGTTTAGAAAAACATTAAAAAGTGCCCAAACAAGCATGAAATACATGAGAAACATAAATAAATGAATACCCAATGCTCCAAAACTCAGAGAATAACACAGAAATTGCATAACTAGTGATAATGCAATAAGAACACCCTATGAGTGCTGGAGTGTATTAAAACTCCCAAATACAAGCCCATCAAAGGGACACTGTGGGGACAAGTGGACCTTCAGCACTCAATGGGTGACTCACCTTTCTCGCAGACTTCTGTCTTCAGGTGACCATGATAGGGAGGGAAAGAACCAGAGGTAATTTCCCCAACAGGGGAGCTGCTTAACACAAGCTGTCCCCTCTTCAGGTATAGGTCCACAGAAATCCCTGGAAGCTGCACCAGCCACTTTGAAGAGGGCAATTCACAGCCATGGTCACCCTCCTAATGGTGGTATTCCATATTTGAATAAAAAATAATAAAACTCTAAGAAGCATAGCTGTTCTCTGCCTGGTGTGCAAGCACACCAGGAACAAATCAATATGGGTGGCTCTGGCCAGAAGGTGGCTTAAGTAAGAGGGGAGGCTCCGCCCCTTGCAAATTATTTGCATAATTGTTCCTGCCTATTAAAGGGGACTACACATCCCATGGTACCAGTGACCTGTATTGGACGACAGTGAAAAACAGTTTTCTGCAGCACCTTCTGTTTTATGGTGTGCCTCTACTGCTTGAATCGCTGTCATGGATAGCCAGAAAAATTCTGCTTCCATTTTCTTTTCCTGGCCATTTCCAGTGGCATCATTCACCAAAATTTTACCACCCTCCTTTAGCTTTGAAACCTACACATCTGAAATATTTGGGGGCTGGGCTTTATACTTATGATTTTCTATCCTGGAGTATGTATGGAGACTTAATCCTTTGATGAATGCTGCCATGGGAAATGGCCTGGAAAAGAGAGTAACAAGACGCAGAAAGAATTTTCCTTTTTTCTGAATAAGCTGCAAGCATATCCATTCTCTAAGGAACATGAATGACATAATCAAAACGTTGTTTTAATGAGTAAATTGGGAAAAACATTAAGGGTTTGTGAACAAAAGAAGCCAAGTTATCTTTATCAGTGTTGACTTTCTTTGGAGGTATACAACTTACTTTAAGATGTTTCAATTTTTGCAAATGCATATTTCAGAGAAGCCCAGAAACGCTACAAATGTACATCAAAAGGTTAAAAACTATGTTGTGAAAAACACAGGCAATATTAATGAATCAAGAGACTAATTTTCTCTCTAGTAGGATTAAGATACATAAATCCAATGGAAAAGCATTAAAGGGATAGTAATACTTCGTTTTAACTTTATTTTATTTTGTAGACATTAAAAAAACATGAAGAATGATATAAGTCTTATCTCTCAAACCTTTATGGTTTAAGAGATAGTCACAAGCAAAGTGTCCCCCTCCCGCTCCTTTTACTGATGTAACACTTCTCAGCCAGGGCAGAAGGGAGCGGCCCAGGTAGACTGCAGAGAGGGACAATCTTCAATTAAGATAAGGGAAAAACCTGAAAAGCTTGTCAAGGGGGCAGGGATTTCATTGTTTTCATAGGAATAAGAGTGTCCCCTTCTGTTATCTGTCCAGTCTATGGACTGCATTCCACATCTGAGAAGAGATTGCTTACACTAGGTAAAAGGGGCGGGAGGGGAAACTTTGCTTGTGAATATCTCATAAACCATAAAGGTTTGAGAGATAAGACTTATATCATTCTTCATGTTTTTTTAATGCCTACAAAATAAAATAAAGTTAAAACGAAGTATTACTATCCCTTTAACATTCAATCTTCTTTAAAGGAACATGAATGACAAATTACAATTTGCGTTTTGTTTGTATAAAAGTTCACATTGTAACATTCAGACACATTTGTAAGTTTTCAGATCTCTGATAAGACACATGATGCAATATATTGCATATAAAGTTTTGTCAGGAGACTGGGTAAAGCACTCACCAATTCCAGGTCAGGAAGCTAAACAGAAGGGCAATAGAAAACAAATTCCCTCAAGCTGCTGAAAAACAGAACATTCAATGGAACTAGTCAACTGTCAAATTACCAGTTGTTGGGGACTACAACTCCCATCATGACCAAACTGTCTTTGGCTGGTTGTATATTTATAAAGAAAGCATGGAGCAATTTTGGGGCAGAACATAAAAAAAATTCCTTTTCATGTAAATGGAGTTTTTAACTTCTTGAGTGCTAGAAAAGTTTACAACAGCAGTGTGTTGGAGACATCCATAGCATTCAACTGGTTAAAGCTTCATTTACATCATTGCAATTTTTCCCCCCTATTGTGTAATTGATTGCCTATATAATTGCTTCAATTTGTCGTTATACATAAGACCCTTTTCTTCTACATATGCGATTGTTAAAATGTGCTCTTTACAAGATCAGCTTAAGTTTCAGCAGTTATGTTCCTTTATCCCAGTCAGTTACAGAACGACAAGTCGGTCCTCTAAATGTCCTTCAGTCAGATCTACAGTTAACAAAAAGCAAAAGAAGACAACATCATGCAGAGCAGACAAAGCTGAAACAATAAATAGCTAAGTGAGTAGGTAGCATTCCCATTGTGAAAAAAAAAAAAAATCTTAGTATGGCCCTTATAAATGCATTAGCACAGCAAGACTCCTCTTTGGAGAAAAAGACAGGAAAAAAAAATAAGACATGTCAATGTCAAGTAACTATGGTCAGTGTTACAGAAGAACGAGCAAAACTGTGGGAATCATTTTGGTGTCTTGTATAGATAAAATGTAAAATAAATAAATAAATAAAATAAAATTATATTTATATATCTAGCTATCTATACATATCTATATATGCATATATAGAGCTCCACAGTTCTATCCTACCCAAAGTACCTGGCAGAAGTGGGCAGAATCGGGAAACTCTCTCACGTCAATGAGAGAGTCTTTCCCTCATTGACGTGAAAGGATTTTTCGATCCCGCCCACTCCTACCCTCTATCGATTGGCTGGGAGATCAGTTGCTTGAGGGTCCTTATTTCCCATGACAGGGTCTCACTGGGTTTTTTTTTTCTGTTGACATTTCCTGTCCATGGTAAACATAGTTGTCCACTTCTTCAAGTTCTAGTCCATCTACAGTGATTTCCCTTGCTATGATACATTTGTTAAACATGACTTTTTGTGCTGCTATTCATCTTCAGACCAACATTTTTTGATTTCCTTTTGTAGCTCTTCAATGAGTTACTGAAGTTCTTCAGGACTGCAAAGAGTATGATATGGTCTGCAAAATGTAATAGATGTAGGCATTCTCTACATATCTTAAATCCTTTTTTCTCCCAATTTAGTTTGCAGAAAATTTCTTCTAAACAAGCTGAAAATAGTTTTGGGGAAACCGTGTGTCCTTGTCGGACACCTTTTTCTATGTTGATCTGGACTTTAAGATGGTTTACCTGTATTGATGCAGTTGCATTTTCATATACTGAATGGAGGATATTGATGTAAGCACTGTCTATTCCTTGGCTGATCAGGGCATCAATTATTGCTTGCTTCTTCACTCCAAGGTCTAGTCGTTCTCAATGAAGGCTACGCATAATGGAAGGTTGTATTCATTATGTCGCTCTATAACTTACTGCACTGTCTGGATGTGGTCCATTGTACTGAAACAGCTTCTAAAGCCTATTTGTTCCTTAGGTTGTGCCGAGTTAACTATTGTGTCCATTCTTCTTGAGAATACCTTTGTGAAAATATTACACACCACTGGCAATAGGCTTATTGGTTGGTAGTCTTCTAGATCCTCCTTATCATCTTTTTTTGCGCAGTAGGATGGCTTCTGCATTTTTCCATGTTTCCAGCACTTTGCCTAGTAGGCATTTTGAGAATAGTTTAGTTAAGGTTTTGAATAAGGGTTGACCTCTGTCTTTCAACATTTCAATAGTAACTTTATCAGATCCAGCTGATTTGCCATTGTTCATTGATTTTATTGCAGGGTCTACTTCTATTACCAAAACTTCTGGCATAGCTTCACCCCCTGACAATGCATTCAGTTATTGTCCTTCACTCTTATAAAGATTTGATTAAAATTCTTCCACTCCTTGTAGCATTTGTTGTTGAGTTTTTGCTGTTGTCCCATCTTGAAGCTTTAATGCAAACATTTGGCTCGTATGTGTAGCTATGTTTTGTTTTGCTTTTTTTTTTTGCCCTTGATTTTCTTCCAGCGTCCTTTTGATGAGCTCAACATTGAACTTCCCTGTTTATTCTTTAATGCACACTTCCTTATGGTATTGCACATTTCTACATATTCAACCCTGTTTCTAATATTGCTGTTTTGCTTCATTTCTAGTTGCTTTCTCATCATGGCAATTGTTTCTTTTGATAATCGGGTTGATTTTTCTTGTTTTATAGTAGATGTAAAAGCATGGGCAGTGTCTTCGATAGTCTCAATAACTTTCTCATTGTTGGTTGAAATGTCTGTGCCTGGAAGGTCTTGCAAAAAAATGAAGCGATTTGACAGTGCTATCTCAAAATTTTTATTATTTTTCCATAGCTGGCTAGAGTTGATCTTCACGTTTGTTGATTTTATAATTTTCTTTCTTTCTTGCAGTCAGTTTAGATTTTTGCTCTTACTAGAAGAACCTTGAAGTTGATTTGACTTTCTGTGTTTATTTTCTGTGGGCCTTTTGGGTGTAGAATGAATTCATGATGTTCAAATTTTGTTCTTCTGCAAATTCGATCAGCTGGTTGCCTCTGTCATCTCTTTTTTCCAGTTCCATGTAGTCCGATTGATTTTTCTCCAATTTTTTCC
This sequence comes from Rhinophrynus dorsalis, assembly GCA_037306005.1. Taxonomy (NCBI): domain Eukaryota; kingdom Metazoa; phylum Chordata; class Amphibia; order Anura; family Rhinophrynidae; genus Rhinophrynus; species Rhinophrynus dorsalis. The sequence continues at coordinate 371,158,888 of CM074719.1, forward strand.
CAATTCTTGCACAGAAAGCCCCAATTACAAATTTCTAGTGTTAATTGTCCTGTTTGTAGAGGCATAATGAATCATCATAGAATTCTTCAACTTCATCACTGTGGCTTCTTGTAGGGGCATAAACCTGAATGATTTGTAGTGACTGTTTAATTTAACACAGGAAGCAATTCTTTCTGAAATATTTTCTACTTTTACGACTGAGTCTGTCAGTCAAAAATCTGATTCTTCAACATCGCCCATCATTGGTTCCTTTATAGTATAGCCAGTGTCCATTTTCTAATTTGACTAAATCTTAAAATTTTTTACGAGTCTCATATAAGCTGTTGATATCCCAGCTAATGTGATTTAGTTTTTGTACAGGTTCCTCTAAGCATGAAACCGTACTCACAGATCAAATGTTAAGCGCTCCAATGTCTAAATACCAAAGACAGCCTGGTAGAACCCAGTGATTCTTAGCACCCACTGCCACTGAGCTGGTCTTCCCACTGCCGTAGGAAGTAGCTCACAAGCCTCTGGATAATTAGGACCATTGTTTTTGTTGTAAAGCCATGCTGAGGGAATGGATCGTAATCTGCCACACTGGTCCAGTGCAGGTTGGCAGATTTTTAATCAATTTAGTTTGGCGTCTTAGCTTTGATCTGTCCACCTTGGGTGACCCTGCCAGGAGCATATGCTCCCAATGGCATAGTTATCGGCTTTATTGACACACGCAAACAATCCCGCTACAATATGGAATCGACCCATGGGAGTGTATATTATATATATATTGACAATGTCAGAGGAGTAGAAGTGGAAGGAAGATATCTAGGACCCAGAATCCTACACGGTTTATACCCACTTTAGGGTTTACAAAGAAAGGGTGAAATTTACTTACCGATATTTCCTTTTCTTCTGTGTATCTCCCCGACACAGGAAACAGTGGGCTTTATCTCCCGCCTCCAGCTGGTAGGACCGAATTATTTTCTATAAAACCATACTCCACCCCTTCCGCTCCAGTTATCTTGTATTAGCCAAGCTGCTTGGTCTTAAAAAGAAATTAACATGATTAAGGGTGGGTGTGTCGGGGAGATACACAGAAGAAAAGGAAATATCGGTAAGTAAATTTCACCCTTTCTTCTGTGTACTCCCCGCCACAGGAAACAGTGGGATATACCAAAGCCACTCACAGGGAGGGAATGATCAAGATGCTATATCCTGAACTCATATATTTACTTATATATCTATACATATATATATATATATATATATATCTATACATATATATATATATATATATATATATATATATATATATATATATATCTATATTCCCTTATCTACAAGCATACATACTCATATAACATAATTTGTATGACATAAGCCACTTCTTACCAGAAATTAGGAAGGAATTACTGCTTGTAGTACTTGATGTCCGAACTTGGCTTCAGCTGACGAGCTTACATCCAATCTGTAATGTCTAATAAAGGTAGACATGGACGTCCAAGTTGCTGCTTTACAAATCTCTACAGGGGAAGCACTTGCCCTGATAGCCCATGATGTAGAGGTTGCTCTGGTGGAATGAGCTTTTATCTTAATAGGTGGAACTAAGTTCTTTTCCTTATAAGCCTCAATTATACATTGCCTAATCCACCTAGCAATTGATGGCTTTGAGGCACCTGTACCCTTTCCTTTCCCCTGGAAGTGTACAAAAAGGGAGTCAGAGGATCTAAATTCCCTAGTCCTGTCCAAATAGGCTGATATACACCTAACCAAGTCTAGGGAATGAAGCCTAGCTTCTTTATCACCTGACGGATTATTACAAAAGGAAGGCAAGATAATCTCCTGATTTAGATGGAAATCAGAAACCACCTTGCCCCTGAAACTAGGTTTCATCCTTAGGACCACCTTATCCTGATGTAAAGTTAGGTATGGACTTTGACAGGAAAGAGCCTGAAGCTCATTAACCCTTTTTGCAGATGTAATGGCTGTCAGGAATACCGTTTTCCATGTCAGATGCTTGATAGAAATCTTATCCAGAGGTTCAAATAGATGAGAATCTACCAGTTGATTTAATACAATATTTAAATCCCAGGATGGGATTACTTCTCTGATTCTTGGACGAGTTCTCTCAACCGCTCTGATGAATCTCTTTACTATGTCCTTTTCAGCCCAATGTTTTACCAGTACTGCTGAAAGGGCTGATACTTGTACCTTCAGGGATGCAGGACTAAGACCCATGTCAAATCCCTTCTGTAGAAATTCTAATATTGTTCCAGTGGATACATCCTGTTTTGATATTTTGTTTTTAATACACCAGCCTCTGAATGTCCTCCATATCCTATCATATATTTTATTAGTGGAAGCTTTCCTACTGGCAATAATAGTGTTTGCTACTTTTCCTGAGCAACCTTTAGCTATTAAATGCTGCCGCTCAGCCTCCATGCTGTTAAGTGGAAAATATCTGGATTCGGACAAAGGAGTGGTCCCTGATGCAGAATGTCTCTCCTGTTTGGAAGTCTCCATGGATCCTGGCATGATAATTTCACTATTTCCGATAGCCATGACCTTCTTGGCCAATTGGGGGCGATCAATATAATCTCCGATTTTTCCATCTTCACCTTTCTCAATACTTCCCTTATTAAGGGTATGGGTGGAAAAACATAAGCCAAGGAGAATGTCCATGGGTATTTCAGTGCATCCTGGGCTATTGCTTTCTTGTCTTCCCACCTGGAAAAGAATTTCTTGCATTTTTTGTTTTTCTGTGTTGCCATTAGATCTATTATGGGTGTCCCCCATTTTTCTATGATCTGTAGATACACTTCTTGATTTAGGGACCATTCTCCCGGATCTATCCTTACCCTGCTTAGATAATCTGCCTTGATGTTTTGCACTCCTGCGATGTGGGAGGCAGACAGTGCCTTTAGATTTCTTTCTGCCCATCTGAATATTGGGTAGATTTCCCTGTTCAAGGTCATGCTTCTTGTTCCGCCTTGGTTCTTTATATACTGGACGGTTGACATATTGTCGGCTCTCACGTGCACTGCTTTGTTTTGTAGAAGTTTTTGGAAGTGGAAGAGTGTGTATTTCACCGCTCTTATCTCCAGAATATTTATGTGTAATTCCCTTTCTGCTGGTTTCCAACTTCCCTGTACTATTCTGTGTCCCAGGTTCCTCCCCATCCCCTGGGACTTGCATCTGTGTATATAATCTCCCAATGATGGTCTACCAGTGGGGTGCCTTTTTCCAGATTTTTTCTCTTTGTCTACCATATCAGACTTCTTCTGACTTGTGGTGGAATGAGGATTGTTTGATGGATGTCCTGCTGTGCCGACCAATTTCTTAGAAGATGAAGCTGTAATCGTCTTGTGTGATATCTTGACCACGGAACTATTTGAATAATTGATGTCATCAGCCCCAGGATTTCCATTATTCTCTGGGCCGTGTGTCTCTCTTTTTTCTTGAATTCCAGAATTCTTCTTATAGCGTTCTGGATCCTGTCTTCTGAAAGAGTTGCTAGGATCCCTAGGGTATCTAGTCTTATCCCCAGGAACAGAAGATTCTGAGTGGGGGAAAACTGACTTTTTTCTGCATTTATTATCCACCCTAGTTCTGTTAGGTGGTTGATCACCCTCTGAGTCTGATGTCTTGCCATTTCTTCTGACTCTGTGATGATGAGAAGATCGTCTAGGTAGGGTATGATCTGGATTCCTCTTACTCTTAATATTTCCAGAGCAGCTGCCAATATCTTTGTGAATGTTCTGGGAGCGGTTGATAGACCAAACGGTAGACACCTGAACTGGTAATGATTTCCTTCTATTGCAAACCGGAGAAACCTTCGATCTTCTTCCCTTACTGGAACATGATAATATGCCTCTTGTAGGTCTATCTTTGTTAGGAAGTTGTTGGGGCATACCGACCTGATCACTGTATTTATTGTTTCCATCTTGAAACGCCTTTGTCTCATCTGGCTGTTGAGTGATTTCAGGTCTAAGATTATTCTGTAGGCTCCTGATGGTTTCGGTACTGCAAATAAAACGGAGTAGACTCCAGAATGTCTCTGATCCCTCGGTACTCTCTCCACAACTCCTCTGTTGATCAATTTCTGTATTTCCAACCTGAAAAGTTTTGCCTTCTGAGGATTTCTTGGCATTCTGGACTGTCTGAAATTCTGTTTTCTGGGGGTTTCCTTGAATTGTAGCGGATATCCTGTCTCCAAGATCTTGTTTGCCCATTTGTCCTTGGTCTTCCAAAGATGCCTGAAATTGTGAAGACGACCCCCTACTTGACATGGAGACAGGATTCTTTTTTGAAAGGCATTTTCTTGGAAAATTCTTTTCTAAAGGATCCCCTAGTAGGTTGGTTTGACTGCTGTCTTCTTCCTTCTCCTTGTCTACTTTGATGGTATCTTCCTTGGTTCCGAAAGGAATAATTTCTGGATCTGTACTGTGAGGAACGTACTGGGGATGATCTGTGTTTTTTCGCCTGAGGTAGAAAAGCACTCCGTCCCCCTGTCAACTTTTTTATTATTTCCTCCAACTGGTCTCCGAACAGCATTTCTCCTTTAAATGGTAAGGAAATTAGCTTGTTCTTTGAAGGAACATCAGCTCCCCATGATTTTAGCCATAGTGCTCTACGTGATGAGACTGATAAGGCTGAGGTTTTTGCCGCCAGTCTAACTGAGTCCAGAGAGGCATCACATATAAAACTATTAGCTTCTTTAATGATGGCTAGTTCTTTTAATAGCTTTGATCAGAATCTATATTTTCCTCTAAGGTGTTTAACCAGATTCTCATGGTTCTAGATACCGATGCTAAAGCTGTAGCTACTTTGATATTATTACCTATAAGGGCATATTGCTTTTTTAGAACTGCTTCCATCCTTTTTTCCATTGGATCTCTCAAGGCTGAACCGTCCTCTAATGGAATAGTGGTAGGTTTGGCTAGACAAGATACCGCCGCATCTATCTTAGGGGGATTAGACCAAAATTTTACATCTTCTTCCAAGAAAGGATACATTCTGGAAAATCGCTTAGTTACAGTAGTTCTTTTTTCTGTTCTTTTCCATTCTTCTAGAACTATATTAGAAATAGATTTATGAACTGGGAAAAAGGGTGTACTCTTCTGATTCCCCAAAAAGGCGGCATCCATAATATTTAGGTCTTTCTGTTCTTCTTCAATACCTAATGATTTCCTAATGTATTTTACAAATCCGTCTATTTTTTCCAGGGAGAAGGATCATGTTCCCTCAACTATCTCTCCTTCTTCTTCTTCGGATGAATATTCAGATGCGTCCTGGCTATTTCCTTCCTCCATATCTTTAACGGATGATGTACCTTCTCCTGGATCCTCCGTTCTGCTTCTTTTTCTAGGATTTGCAGCTTCCTGCATGGCTGAAAAAGTTTCTTTCATAGACGTCTGCATCCATGATATAAAGTTTTGAAATTGCTGTGGTATTTCCTGTCCTGAAGCCTTTTTTAAACATTCTAGGCATAATTTGGATCCTTCTACTGGAGGAACCTTCCTGTCGCAGCCCATACAAACCCTGGTTTTAGGAATCTTTGTATCAGGAAACACTAGATTCCTTTGGGGTCCCAGAATCTGCTTTCTCCTTAGAGGAGCTAGTTTTAGCTGGGGTGGACATTCCTAGCTAGTTCTACAACTTAAAACTCTATACTTTATTAAAACTAAATTAAAAAAACTACAAAATATGTGTAGAACTTTCTCCTACCTTGTCTTCATCCTTCTGTCTGTTATATAGTGTCTGTGTTCCATCAGTGGAACGCACGCTGAGTGGCGCCATCTGTCTGCAGAAGGGATAAAGCCTGTCTGTTGCTGAGCCCTTCTTCTTGTCCTCTCCCTCGTTTGCAGCTGTGATGATGCGGCCTGTCCTCTGACATCATCCAGCCGCATCCCGCTTCAGCCTTGCTACTGTGAGCGAACAGGTACTTGGGCTTGTATGGGGGAGGAAACAAACACTGTGCGCCCCGCCGTTCATCGCTTCACCGGTGCCTCCTATTCAGCCTGGTTGTGAAGGTAGGGGCACCGGAAGCATCCGACGCTGTATGTGCTTCCTCTATTCTCCTCTACACAGGAAACATCGAGGCTGCTCGCCTCGCGTCCTCCAGCTGGTAGGACCGAAATAACTGGAGCGGGAGATAACTGGAGCGGAAGGGGTGGAGTATGGTTTTATAGAAAATAATTCGGTCCTACCAGCTGGAGGCAGGAGATAAAGCCCACTGTTTCCTGTGGCGGGGAGTACACAGAAGAAAAGGAGGATTTTAGTCTTACCCGTTAAATCCTTTTCTCTTAGTCCATACAGGTTACTGGTAAGTTTGGGTAGGCGATCTGCCCCTTTAATTGTAGGCAGGAACAATTCTAGAATTGTATGCAGGGGGTGGAGCCTACCTTCCTTCCTTGGCTGCAGCTAGCCAACCAGCTCCAGAAAGATTTGAGACACTAAGATGACTAGTAGTAGAAGGGAAGAAGACTCCTGTGAGCATGACCCCAAAGGAGCCACAGGAGAGCCAAGCATGGTCTCTTGACAGGGTGGGAGACCAGTAACCTGTATGGACTATGCCTCAGCAATGTTGGCAAGGATGCGCAACATATCTGAAGTAGGAGCACTCTGACTGACAGCAAGGGTGAGCTGTTCAGTCCAGACCACAATGGCCCGGTTCACCCATGCTGCAGCGAATGCTGAACGCATGGAAGTACCAGGTGGCAAAGATGGAGTTAAGGGAGACCTCAAGTTTCTTGTCAGTCCAGTCCTTTAGAGCAGACGCATCAGACACTGGCAAGGCAGTAGACTTGAATAGCCTGTAGACAGGAGCATCCACTTTGGGAGTATGAACCCTCAGAGAAGGGATAAAGCTTGCCAAATTTCTTGGACACAGAAGGTTTCCTGTCCGGAGACTTCCACTCTTCAGACACAAGGCGGTCAAGAGTGGGGTTAGGTGGAAAGCAAATAAAGGGCTTTTTAGGCTCTTGAAATACATCAGAAGGGTCAGAAGGAACTTCCTGCACTAAGGGAATGTTTAGGGTATTTAAAACAGCCCTGATCAGGCCCTCAGCGAGGTTTAAAGGAGCAGTACTCAATTTTTACAAATATTAAAGTAAAACATAAAAATGTGTAAAACATCCACAGAACATGTGAGGATACCCACAAAACACTAATCCAGTAGGAAAAGTGCCGACCCCCCCCCCAAAAAAGTGTCAAACCAGCAGTTAAAGGGTTAAGTTACCACATACACCTGCTCCAAACGGACATACAGATATACCCAATGAGTGCAGGAGTGTGCAGTAAGAACTCCAGAAATACAACTCTGTGTGGAGAGGCACTGTGGGACAAGTGGACCTGCAGCACTCAAAGGGTAGCTCACCTTTCCTGCAGATCTTCTGTCTTCAGAAGAAGTACCTCTGTGGGTAACTCCTGGGGAAGCATTTGAAAACAAGATTTTCCCCCTCAGGGCTTAACCCCTTAGTGACAAATGACTTACCAGGTAAGTCATGAAAAAATTTCAGTTAGTGACAGACGACTTACCTGGTAAGTCCAGGAAGTCATTCACTATAATGGAAAAAAAAAAAACCATTGTCATTAAGTGCCGGCCACGTGCGCATGCGGCCGGTCACTAAGGGGTTAAGGTCCACAAAAAAAGCACCTGGACACTGAGCTAGTCACATCTAAGGGCATTTGTCAGTTATGGTAATCCGCCTATTCCATATCTAACAGAGAAATAAAAAAGATTCTAAAACTATAGCAGAACAGTTCCCAGCCTGGTGTTGTCTTCATCGAGGAACAAATATTTCTGGAGCTCATTGGCTAGCTGCAGCCAAGGAGGGAAGGGAGGCTCCACCCCTGCATACACTTTGAGAATTTGTTCCTACTAAGGGGCGGATCACCTGACAGAGTTACCAGTAACCTGTATTGGATGACAGAGAAAGAATATGAACATTTGGTGAAATTGCTTCTTATGTAGCAATTAGATTAGTAGTCTAAATTGCACTCATGGCTGTTTAGGAAATATATTGCTAAAGGGCCTGCTGTGTATGAAACACACAAATGTGCACACTCCCATCTTAAAAGGGGTAGTAATAATCTCTTCATACAGCAGCACCACTATAAAAGGGAATAGACTGGAGACTTCTCTAGGTTTCGAGGCGTTAAAAGCACAATTTAAATCAAGCAAATGTTGTGCATATACTCCCAAGGGATACGTTGTTTTCAGAATTGCTCCTCTTATCTTTGTGCATATAGCCCCTTGTCTATCAGACAGCAGTTCTACCCCTTTAGTAATATGGGGTTCCATATTGTCTGACAGGTCTTTCACATGTGCTAGTTCTCAATGGCAGTAATATAATAGCCTGGAAAACTGGATTTACAATAGTCATTTACATTTTTTACAGGAAAATGGGAATAAAACAAAACAACAAAAAAAAATATCCTGCAAAGGGTCTATGACTGCTATAAATTTAGAAAGAGACGTGATTACATTTTCCCAAGTGCTTCTCTCACTTTTGTTTTTTTCATTTCTTCCCGTTCTCTCCTACTTCAAGAGGCACTATTCAGTCCTGTCAATGGGGCCTTTCTAAGTACTCTGTTCTGTTGTTATGGAAACTTTAAAGTGTGGGCTTGCAATGTTTAAGCGAAGCTGAGCTGGGCAGGATGCTGCTGCCTTGGGGGAAGTTCTCATGATACTATGGAACATAATTTGCACCTTCGTATTGCAAGGCAGGTCTAGACATGAATTTCATCCTCAGTTCTATAGATGTCAGCTGCTTCCTACCAAGACTGCTTGATGACCTTGAAACACGCATGACCCACTGGGGGCATTATAGAGTTGGAGACCTCTCTGGCCCTCAAGAGATGAAGGCTAATTTACTAAGGTATTTAGAACCGGAGTAGGTCTGAGGCGCATCAACTGCACCTTAGTGAGCAAATAAAATTGTAAAGAAGTCTCCAAAGAATTGAGAAGCAAGGCACTGGAAACATCTCTAGCATCCAGGGGGGTTAAAAGCCCCATTTAAATCAATTTACATTTTGGAAATGTTTATTTGTCCTGTACAGTGCATCTGGTTTATTCCAAAATGATTCCAATTCCTCTTAGTACATCAGCCTCAATGCACTTTAAGAGAACTATTAATATGTTGATGTTCAGCAAGGACTGCTATTCAGATAAGGCATTCTTCAGCCTCAGTCTACTAATGTATTGACTTTAAACCACAAATAATTGTAAATTAATACTCCACATCAAGCTCAATATCCAATGTCAACCAATCTCAAAAGAAAAAAAAACAAAACAAAACAAAAAAAACCAAAAAAACACAAACACAGATTTTAAGTGTTTACTGGTACATTTAGGTGGGGGAGTTGCTAGATATTGGCCAAGGAGGGCTTGATTCCCAGGTCTCATGTTTAAAGTGATTTGTCACCCTCAGTCAAGTTTAGTTCACTTTACAGAGAATTACAAACTGCCTATATGTTGTACTAGCAATTTTTCTGTAATTAAATCATTTTAGAGATTAACCTTTGGATTTTGACAGCAAACTGTGGCACTGTATGCAATTTCCCTGTACAGTATGTTAGTTATGTTCTAGACCAAACTTATCACTCACTGCGCCAAAAGAAATACCCCCAGTGCAAGAGCTCTGCCTAGATTTATTTACAGCACAGTGTATAATAACAATGGCCTGAACAAACTACTTAACGTACAGTGCCACATATTACCATCAACAAAGGAGAATTTCTCAAAAATAAAGATTAAAAATTATATTACAAATAAATGGCTAATACCTGATACAGACTGTTTTTATTTCCCTTTTAGATTAAATGGACCCTTCTCCCTAAGATAAGTTAAAGCTGCAGGCCTCATACTGCTAGTAATGTAACAAGTGTAATATTATTCTAATCACCTTAATGGTAATGGTGCTATTAGGCTGAGCAGCACATTGAATATACCTCACGTTGGCCCAACTACAGGTGTTTTAGGAGGGGGATAGCAAATCTGAACAGTGCTAGCTACATAAATGCCTGGAGAGATTTCATACATATTAATTATGCTGTGTGTGTAAAGTATTTGGCATTGATTAAAGTGCAACAAACAGAAAAAGGCAGATACATGTTCAGTCTTACTAGTTAATCATGTGTATTCTCATCTCAGAGTAATAGCATTATAAAAATGTGCAGCCCTCAGCATACAGGTCAGTCACAGACTTCACTTCCAAAGAAGTAATTATGTGGACTTTGCTGATTATTCCATTTGGCTTCTGTGATATTCCACCCAGCTGTATAACCAATAAGAATGAGGCTTCAAATGACAGCTTCAGCTAATGATGGAGATGGGACAAGAAGCTGGGGACAAACTTGTACAATCAGGGTTACAAATTTTAATGATACCATTCCCAAAGCTGGGGTAAGCAGATATTAACTAATAAACCACTGAAAATGTTTCTCACGTTAGCAGCCCTTTAAACCCTCGAATGGCAGATATATCTCCAACACATTGTTAAGCATTGCGATGGAGATGTCCCAAGCATTCAAGCAGTTAATAAGGAATTAAAGAACACAATGTTCAACTAGTTTTCCACTTACTCAGTTCTTCCCTGTGCCTTTCTGTCTCAGCAAAGTACTGCCGCAGTTCCTCTGTGATTTCCATGTTACTTGTGTCACATTCAATTCCTTCCCCATCAGAATCAGATGTCTCTTCTTCTTCACACTCCATTTCAGACTCTATTTCTTTTGACTCTGATACCTTTAAACATGGCCGTGCCCTTCTGGCCTGCACAGCCAGACCGTGTGACCTTGGGTAGGTGTCCGACTGGGATGGTTCTCCCACCTCTTCCCAATCAGCATAGCGACAGTTTTGAAAGGTTTCGGCTGGATACCATGGAGGATAGCAGAGAGATGCCATGGCCACTGTGTATGCTCTTTTGTGCCTGTAAAGCCAATGCATTGCTTGGCTATAATGTTTCCAGTACCTGGCATACACCCGCCCTGCATACCAGGGCTCAGGTTCTCGATGGGACATGCTTGCCTACAACAAGAGAGATTAGAGTAAATGTTCTGTCAGTTTGGTTTAAAGGAAATAAACCCCAAATTATATAAAATAATACCTCCTCATAATAAACCACAACTCAGTCAAAGGACCACGTGGCTACTGCCATCAGCATCATTTTGATGACCAAAAAAAGAAAAACTACAGAATGACTACTTACAATCCATACTAACAAGTGCATTATAGAGTGGAGACTGTAAAGGTATCTGTCGGTATTCAAACTCAATCACAATTAAATACATTGCTTTAGAATTTTAAAGGGGAACATTCACCTCTTAAAAAGTTTTGAGCATAGGTTTAGTTATTAAAGCGGAACTTTCACCGAAACACGTGTTCTTTAATTCACTTACATTGCTGATTCAAGCTTTGCTGGGTTTCGGTTTTTAAAAAAAACTCAATAGAAATTAAGTTTGAGGGTTAACTTTATCCCTCTTCTCCTCATTCTGATCAGCACCATTTTGCCGATGAGAATGCAGGAGATCCTCCTCCCAGCTGGTCCGTCAGTAAGTTGGAGAACTCTCATTGGCTAGATATCGATCTCTACCAATGAGAGTTCTCCAGCTTACTGACGGACCAGCGGGGAGGAGGAACTGTTATGTATTCTCATCGGCACAAAGTGTGCCGATCAGAACGAGAATATGTGAAGAGGGAAAATGTAAACCCTAAAACTTATTTTCTATTGCGTTTTTTTTAAAAACCAAAACACAGCACAGTTTGCATCGGTAATCTACGTGAATTAAAGAAAACATGTGTTTAGGTGAAAGTTCCCCTTTAAAGTAGTTTTGGAAATGTGTGATTTTTCCCCACTTACTTACTTTTAAAGATATTTAATCTTCTGTGCTGTGCACTTCGGATAATGGGCAAGCTGAATCTTCAGCACAGCACTTCTCCTCCCACCTCCCTCCCAGCTGCCCCAGGGAGTGTGTTCACCCTTCCCTTCGGTGTGGTGTGAATGGCTTCTATTGTTACATCAAGATCAGGTAAGCATTATACCGAGGTTGCAACCTCAGTATAATGCTATACGGAGCTTGATGTAATGATAGAATCCATTCACACCACACCGAAGGGAAGCGTGAACGCGCTCCCTGGGGCAGCTGGGAGGGGGGTGGGAAGAGAATTAGGAAGTCAAGAAGAGCTGTGCTGGAAGTTGATCGTGCTGCATTATGCAGACCGGCACAGCTTGAAGTCTTTAAAAGTACCGAAGTGGGACCCCCCCCCCCACACACACTTCCTAAAACTACTTTAATAACTAAACCTATACTAAAAACTTTTCAAGAGGTGACAGTTCCCCTTTAAGGCTATTTTAGAAAGAGGAACAAAAAAAACAAAACCCCCCATAATTTTCTAGTCAGATTTACTGCTCTAAAACTTTAACAATTTGGAGCGTATTTCTAAATAGGTCTAAATTAAACTTTAAAAAGCAGTATTATTTCATATGTCACTGTACAGCCTCCACATGTAAAGACCCCTTTTTGTAGTAATATGTAGCAATCAAACATCTGCTCACTTTCTTATGAGGCAAAGGGCTATTTAAATTTCCCATACATCCATAAATGTCTAAGAGCCAAAACAAACATCCCCTGAGTTCACTGGGGACCAAAAAGAAAAACCTGAGAAATCAGCTGCTTCCCCAGCTGTCCAGCTATGTATAATATTTGTGAAGTAAATGTGTATTTTGATAAAATAAGATTTCAAGATTAGGAATTAAGTAAAAGGGGGAAATGACATTTAGGCTACTCTGTGTAACTTGTGCATAGAAAGTTTAAGCAGGGTGCAGAAAAATGAATATTTTCATGAGTTTCTTTCTGATGATCTGTGAGAAGGGTTAAGCCACAAGTCCCACTGGGTGTTGCTGAACCAGTGAGAAAAGCAAATACTTTTCATATGGATAGATGGGAAGGCAGCTGCAGCCTTTGAGAAAATTATAGTCTTTCCTGTCACCCACTCCAAGTTATTATTCTGGAAGTGGAGGGGGCTTCAATTCTGAATAATCTATAGATCTTGTCTCCCAATTCAAGGACAAGACTGATACAATTAGACATGAAACCTCAGCAAATAGAGCTTCAGTCACTAAGACTAGCTCTCTACTCCTTCAATTATCTATGAATTATTGACTGTTTCACTGGCTAACATATATTTGCCAGTGGAACTGTTGCATTTTCACCTCAATGGAAAATGTGGGAAATGTCAGTGATTGACACAAATCTCAGGGTCTCATGGTGAGAAGACAAATTCTCAGGGTGACAGAGAGTCCAGGGTTATCTACTACATGACCTGCACCAGTTACCTGCTTTATTATTCTCAAAAACAATTTTCTTTTGAATAAAATGGCTTATATAAATATAAAAGTTTTTAAAAGCTCTAACAAAAAAATCACCTAGGACTGTTATTAGTTACATAGTTTTATGAAAAAATATATGCTGTAGGGTGTTTCCTGTTGAGTAAAATAAGGGTACTCACGCTGCTGAGAAATGCATATTTCTAGAGGTATTACCATTTAAACCTGTGCTTTTTTACATTAGCAGTGCCCTCTAGTGGTCAAATTCCAATGAGTATTCTGTTACAGTCTAATGGAGAGGAAAGTCTGTGACGTACAGATCTCCAAAAATGTGATAGAAACTATCAGGCGACTACTTCCTGTCAGTTAGAACTTTCACGAAGTAAACACACAGTAAATTTACTTCTTGATTATTTGAACTTTTAGATCATTTGAATAAAACAACTGACAGCAGTGAAAGTACTTTATAACATATATAACATATGAGCAGGATAATATACAGGTTTTTATTAAAAAAAAGTTTACTGCTCTTTTAAATCACGTTTTTTTAAATAAATACATTTTGTTTTTTGGAAATTATAAACAAATTGTAATTGAGATAAATCATAACTCAAATATATTATCATGGAATAGGGATTACACAATAGAATTTTAGAACACGAGGCAGTATATTCATTCAGTACTGTGTAAGAAAAAGTTTAGAATAGGAGTTTCATTAGTTAATGAATTAGGGATCCAATCAAATTGGGTTTCAGAGGCAACTGTAGAGAGTCTCTACTGAGCCTGATGGCTTCTGACAAACACACACTTAGCAAATTATTATATAGGATACTTACCATGCCTGACAAGCAGTCTGAAAGATGCTTTCACCAACTGGTAAGAAAAAGAAATGGTTATTGTCTAAATGGAGAAATGTCCTGCTGTGCACTATTAGAGTTCAGACTACAATAAAAAGGAAAGCTAACACCTAAAAATCCAACTGGCTATTGTGTACTAACAGCTACCATCTGTAAAATGTATTCATTGTTTTGTCAGATCCTCAAAATATAATCCTAAACTTGATACTGTAATGCAGGTGAACCCTCTGAGTGTCCGAGGAGTACACAACACACTGCACTGTACACCCCTCTGGCACTCAAAGGGTTACAACAGTCTGCTCAATCTGTTCAGACAGCATTTATGTAATGTTTGTGCTCTCTGTAATGAAAGACCACAGCTATCAATTTACCCTTGAGAGAGGGGGGATTTGCAAATATTGCTTTGTAATTCACTGGACACCCTTCTGGTTCTCAAGAGGTTAACTTATTCAGATCAGCACCTACCACTCTATTCAGATCAGCACCTACCACTCTTGCATTTAGAGAAGCTGTTACCTTATTTCAGTCCATTTACAGTATTACTTCAGAGATATCCTATCATGATTACTATGGTAATGGTAGTCATGAAGTCCTGTAACAAGTAAAAATGGGCACCTCCATAGACAAAGTGTAAGTCTACATCTTAGGCCTCAGGAAACAGATAGAGAGTTTAAACAGATGCTAGTGTGGAGTGCACTGCATTAAAGTGTGTGTGTGCACGTGTCTATCTATCTATATCACACACACATATCCTATAATATAAAAGGACAGAGGTATGTTTGTCCGATACAGTCATGCACAGTAGAGACTGCCTGAATGTCAACAGACCACAAACTCAGTCTAGAGCAGGGTAAGTTTAAAGTAGAACTACCACCCAATAAAATCATTGCCCCATATAATTGCCCATCTGGCGAGTAGCTGCTCAGTAGCGCTAGTCGCCAGAATTATTACCAGATTACAGAGAATTCGCTATTCTTCCCAGACTAACAGCAGGACGGAGCGCGGACATCTTGCCATAGTGACGTCTGCGCGCCTGCGCTGTCAGTCCCAGCCGGGTCTAGGAGGCGTTGCTAGGATCCGTTTGGGTCTGGAAGGGACTGACAGCGCAGACGCACGGATGGCAAGATGTCCGCGCTCATCCTGCTGTCAGTCATGGAAGAATAGCAAATTATCTTTAATCTGGTAATAATTTTGGCAACTAGCACTACTGAGCAGCTAGTTGCCAGATGGGCAATGTTTTTATTGGGTGGTAGTTCCGTTTTAAAGTGGGTCTCTGCGCGAACGCTGGCCGATGCAGTCATGCGCAGTACAGACTGCCCGCACTTTGGCCCATGTACACGAGCTTTTACACTAGTATGTGTATTTTATATATATAATCTCCTATATAATAATTCGCTAGGATATTTGTCAGAAGCCGTCATGCACAGTAGAGACTCTGCACGTTCGGGCAGTCTCTACTGCACATGATTGCATCACGTGAGTGAGGCGAAGCAAGACTGCATTGCGTGGAGCAGTGAGGTAGCGGACTCTTAACCCTTTGAGTGCCAGAGGGGTAAGAAACGCATTTCAAAGCAATGCGTTGAGTACACCTCTGGCACTCAAAAGGTTAACATTACCCAGACCTTGGCCTGCGTACGCAGGCTTTTACACTAGTATATATTTTATATATATATATATATATATATATATATATATATATATATATAAACACCTCAGATCATGTTCTTGTTCTTAATAGTGCTATGTGATAAGCAAAGTATACTTCTCTGGAATGAACATGGTTTTATTTGGAACAGGTCCTGCCAACAAATCTTTTGAGCTTCTATGAAGAAGTGTCACAACCTAGATAACAGTAAGTGTATGTAGTATAACTGAATGGTAAGTGGATGTAGTATAATGGAGAGTGGATGTAATATATCTGAATTTTTTCAGTCGGAACTATCACCCTAAATAAAGTCACCCCCCCAAATAATTAGGCATATAGCGATATGATTAGAAATAGTGCTATTATTGAGCATAAGTACCGCATTATTAAGAAATCCTACTTCTTCTGAGGCTGGTAGCCAGGCATGCGCATAGACCTCTTGGCTTAGAGACATCTGAGTGCCTGCGCTGTCCTTCCTGGTCTCCTTCATTGTACCTTAAAGTCTTAGTAATGTCCCATAAACATTTTTATAGATTTGTAGAGGGAAAAAATAGAAACTCATTGCCACAAACCTCATCTCTCAAATCGCTATGGTTTGAGAGATATTGGCAATCAAAGTTCCCCCCTTTCCCTTCCCTTTATGTCAGCTGTAAAGCTGACAGAAGGAGATCCATGTGGCCGACACAATGAGGCTCTTCAGCAAAGCTGAAATCCTGTTATTAGAAAATAACTACTTCATTGGAACGGTCTACAAACTGTGCTTGCAAACCAGGCACACTTTGTAGACCTTTCCAATTAAGTAATTATTTTCTAATAACGTGATTTCAGCTCTGCTGCAGAGCCACCGTCTGGTCCCCGGACTGGGATCTCCTGCTGTCAGCTAGATGCTGACATCAGAAGGGGAGGGAAGGGAGAACTTTGATTGCGAATACCTCTCAAACCGTAAAGGTTTGAGAGATGTGGTTTGTGGCAATGCGGTTATTTTTTTTACCCTCTACAAGTCTATTAAACATTATTTTTGGACATTACTAACACTTTAAGGTAAACAAGAAGCCTGGCCTCCAGTGTCAGAAGTAGGATTTCTTAATAACGTGGTACTTATGCTGGATAATAGTACAAATTCTAATCTTATAGCTATAAGCCTAATTATTGAGGGGGACTTTATTTAGGGAGATAGTTCAGGAGACTGGGGTATAAAATAAGGAAATTGGGGCTAGGGATCTGCAACTGGATAGAAAATTGGTTAAAGGACAGAGAAAAGTGTGTTGTTGTAAATGGAGAATTCTCGAATACAGATAACGTTGAGAGTGGAGTACCTAAGGGTTCAGTAATTGGGCCACTTGGAAATAGGTATAGAAAGCAAATTTTCTGTATTTGTAGATGACACTAAATTATGCAGGGTAATAAATTCAGAGCAGGATGCTTATTCTCTACAGAGGAATTTACATAAAACAACAGGCTGGGCAAACAAATAGATAATGAAGTTTAATGTGGGAAAGTGTAAAGTTATGCATTTGGGAAGAACAAATCTCTGCGCTACTTATGAACTTATTTACATCATTTTAGGAAACTTGTTGCTAGAGAAAGGAGTTGGGAATCCATGTAAACTACAAACTGAGAAGCAGTGAACAATGTCAAAGAGCAGTATCAAAAGCAAACAAAATCTTATCTTGCATAAAAAGGGAACTGAAGCAAGAGTGGATAAAATAATTTTGCTACTGTGCAAATCGTTGGTAAGACCTCATCTTGAATATTGTGAGTGGATTTAAGCACCAGTTCTGAAAAAGGATATTTTAGAACTGAAGAGAGTACAGTGAAGTGCGACACAATGAATTAAGGGAATTGAGTATTTGAAGAATAAGGGACTTCTGGACAAAGTATATGAAAGGTCAATACAAGGACCTCTAGTAAGCTTTTCATTCCAAGGCTGGATCAAATAACCTGGGACCACCCCTCATGATTAGATGAAAGGAGGTTTCAAATTTAACAGTGAAAAGGGTCTTTTACAGTAAGGTCTGCTAAATTGTGCAATTCCTTGTCCAGGCATCTGGTAATGGCAGATTCAGTGGATACATTTAACCTTTTGGGTGCCCTTAGAGGTATCAAGTGCATTGCCTAGCAATGCACTGAATATCTTCTTGGTACTCAAAGGGTTAAGATTAGATGAATTTCTAGAAGGGAACATACATGGTGACGAAGGCTGAATTTGACTTGTGTCTTTTCAACCTTACTATGTAAGTGTGTGGTGCTGTATTACCAGAAATCCACATGGTAGTGTACTGGTTTAGATTCATCAGCTTCTACATAAAGTTATTCCCACTGACTTCCATTGTGAGCACAAACATAAATATGTAGTCATTTTCACCATGGAACCAACGTGACGTAACAGAAAATCTCCGGCAATGCAACCAACATGACATAATGAAAACATTTCCAGTACTGTCGTTTGAAAAAAAAAAAAAAAAAAAAAAAAAAAAAAAAAGGAAGAGTAACGCTAGTCATAATGGCACATTACAAGGCAAGACTCTGTTTTCAGATGTTTCTTGATGTAAAAAGAGAGAAGATTTTCACTGACAAATTAAACTGATAATCAGTGGCAAACATAATACTTTAATACCTTAGAGATGTGCAACGTGCCAGGACCGGTGATGGTGGTAGCACGTCAAGGAATTCTGCCACTCTGCCATCCCAGAATTCACCACTCAAAAAAAAAAAAAGAGCAGTGGTCCTTAATGGGCCATCTCCTGCAGGACTGGGCGGTCGTTAAGGGGTTAAGGATGAATGGGTGCACAACATACTGCAAAGCAATGAGTTGCATATTTTTCTGACCCTAAAAAGGATAAATAAACTTTATTCTGGAGTGGGAATAATCACAGCAGGATCCTAAAAAAATATTTTTCTGGCTCCAAAACAAAAAGCATTTTACATACACATTTGTACTTGCACCTCTTCACTGGCTCCTAAAACTCCTAGGGTCCTACTTCCCAAACAAAACTTGAGTAATCCTGGGAAAAACCAACTATACCACAGGGAACAGATATAAACTCCTACTGATCTAAACAGCCTTTCACCCCTTACATGCCAGAGCACCCAACACATTGTGAAGCAATGCATGAAGATCTCTGTAAGCTTTCAAGGTGTTGAAGTCCCATTGCTTTAAATATGGCTTTTCACAATGTGTAGAAGATCTCACAAGCATTCAACTGATCAAAAGCCTTTTTTGCATCGATGAGAATTTCTGTTTGTCCTCTATGGTGCAGTTGGTTTGCCCCAGAATGACTCCAATTTTCTACTGAACATAGGGATGTTAGTTGGCTCCTGATAATTCTGTCTGGCTCCAAAGTTGTTAAAATGTCTGTCCACCTTTGAGTTAAATGTATTTTAAAATGCAAGATGCACAAAGTATGAACAAATGAAACTAAACTGGTAGAGTTAGACAGACAAAAAACTAAGCTGAGTGGGTTCCCAAGCAAATGCAAATCATCTTGATTTGTGTACAATACTTCTGAATGGAGCAATTGTGTCCAGTACTGAATGACACTGAGGCTGAATTCATTATACATTGTAACCCACCCCAGTAGAGATGGATGCCTTTGTGTACCAGGATCAAGGTTATGTGTGGCGTGGTGTCTGGTTTATCACACTGGTGTCTCCTGCAGCATTACAGGACAATGCACAAACTCCAGATAAGCAGCTTCCAAATGTCTTCAAGTTTCAATTAAAGGACCATTTACACCTAAAATGATCTCAATTTATATACCAATGATGAACAATCTGAGGGCACACACAAATCTCAGTGTTGGAGAAAGAAGTACAGTTTTTAGTATCTTGCTGAGAGTTTTCCCACTCCAGAATAAGTTTATTAAGCCTTTGAGTGCCATGCTCTGTAATGTGTTGTGTTCCCCTTCTGGCAATCAAAGGGTTAACCCTTTTAGGGACAGACAGGCGTATAACTCACTGCTTTGCAATATTTTTTGAAGTATGCCTTTATGACCAGTGTTACTCTACCTTCCCCCCCCCCCCCCAATCTATAGTACATTGCTGGAGATTTTCTAAATGTCATGTTGGTTTAGTGGTGGAAAATGACTAGATATTTATGTATGTACTTGCAATGGAAGTCAGAAGGAATAACTTTTTGTAGAAGTTTATGAATACAAAACAATACACTATCATGTGGATTTTCGGTAATAAAGAACCACACACTTACATAAGAAGATCGAAAAGGCACAAGTCCATCAAATTTTACCTTTGCCACAGTATAACCACGAAGGTGAGAATTAAGTCTTCTGGGCCCCTAAATGGGTATTACTCTGTTTACCAGAACTACAATTCCCATAATCCTTGAATCTTGGAAAACATGGTGTGGGGAGGCCCCAAGTTGCATATTTCTGTTATCTACACTTAAAGCAGAACTACCACCCTATATAAAGTGCCCCCCCAAATAATTAGGCATATGGAGATTAGCTGTTTAATAGTGCTATTATCTGACACAAGTATCAGGATAAGAAGTAATTCTTTTTTTGAGACTGACGGCCAGGCTTCTTGCTTTAGAGATGTTTGCGCCGTCAGACCCTTCCGGTACCTTAAGGTACCATGCGCATACCTGGGAACTTTCAAGATGAGCTGACCCTGAGATCTTTGAAATATTAACCCTTAAAGCTTCCCATAATGTAGATTTTATGCGATATGTGCCTGCTTGCTCTAACACAGAGGAGCTCCGGTCCGTGTGCGAGGGACCTTTAACATGCTAAAGTTTGGATAACTCACTGTCTGAACACAAACAAGACAAGCAGGACATCTCCCACTGTCTTTCTGGTACTAATGGCACCAGTTTAGAGGATAAGGAAACATTTAATTGGGGAAATTCATTTAGTAGGAGACACAGACCTCTCTCACCCTGAGAATTTGTCCCTTCACCCTAAGACCCTGAGATTTGGGTCAAAACCCCGAGTGTTCCCAGGCATGACCATGCGATGCTTCCTAGAGGAGACCGGGATGGACAGTGCAGGCTCGCAGAAGTCTCTAAGCCAAGATGTCTGCTTGCAAGCCTGGTCGCCGGTCTCAGAAGAAGGAGGATTACTTCATGACCTGGAACTTGTGTTGGATAATAGCACTATTAAACAGCTGATCGCCATATGCCTAATTATTTGGATGGACACTTTATATAGGGTGGTGGTTCGACTTTAAATACTGTGTACTCCATGGGGTTAAAGTGGATCTAACACCCTTTTAAAAGTTATGCTCATTAGTTAGAGCATTTAGTGAATAAGCTTATAACGCTATTATTTTCTTTTTAAAAAAACGTTATGTGTCTGAAAATTAAGATTTAACGTGTGTCCTGTACGCTACTTCCAGGCAAACTGCTCTTGCCGCAATTAGCCGGTCTGCTTCTTCTCACGTCCCTCTACCCACCATCCTCCGATGACTGAGCCTCTCTCTCTCTAAGCTGGAGTGATCTCATTGGCAGAGATCGATATTTTTTTTTTTTTTTTTTTTTTAAGAAAATAGCGTTCTAAGCTTATTCACTAAATGCTCTAACTAATGAGCATAACTTAAAAGGGTGATATAGCCACTTTAAGGACATTTCAGAGTTGTGAGTACATTCTTCTACTCCAAACAGACTATTTATTGAAATTAGTAAGGTACAAATGGGAAATACTCAGGAGGAATAGGGGAGACATACAAAGAAAAAAGGGGGAAAGGAAAATAAAGGGAAATAAAAAGAGAAAATGAAAAAAAATAGGAAAGCAAAAATCAGGAAGAATAAACTGATAACCAAAATTCACAATAATGAAAAATAAAACCTGTGGAGTGAAGGGAGAAAGAAAATAAATAAGCCTTGTATCGCAAATCCCATGGAAAGCACATTTTTACATTTAGCATAGTATGGAGAGAGGATTCTTTTAGGGACTGCAACATTTAAAATGATAAACATATATAATATATTTTATTCACATGTTACTGCAGTTCAGACTTTCATTTTTGGGTCCTGAAATTGAAGGTGGCACTGTTGCTACAACAGACTGTGTACAGCTATGCTCAGCTGACCATAGACCTCATGGTTGCTATAGGAATGGCACCACTGAAATTGTCATGCCAAGGACGTATTATACCCAGAAATACATGTTTGAGCTGCATTCATTTTTGAATAAAATCATCTAAGCAGTGGGACTACCCTTGTTTTACTCACCAGGATAACCTCCACAATATGTATATTTTCCAGTATAAAGCATTAGTTTTCCTTTCATCTAAATAGCAAGAGACTTTCCAGTCCTTATTAAGTTCATAATGGTACCAGATATGAAGAACAAAAATCAAAGGCCATCCTTTTGTGAAGAAAGTCTTCCCACTATGGAGTTGCTGTTGTAGTGGATCATAGTTTATGCAGGAATATGTGTAACTACCCAACTCATACCAGAGGGCCTGGTTACTGTAAGGACCATATGTGTCCCTTTTACTGCTGGTCACCCTACAGGAAATGATGCTAAATATGGAAATAGAAGAGAGAAATTGGGCCTTAACACAGAAAGCAAAAGTATGAGCAATTCTATGACAGGGCACAAATACAAATTCCCATTTATTTAAACTGGACTTCACAATTTGAATGCTAAAGGTCTCCAACCTCATAGCAAATCAATGTTCTGGACATGTCTATCATTCAAAGGGTTAAATACTCTAATAAAACAAATGTATAAAAAGAAAGATACCTTCTGCAGAAAACAAATGAGGAATGTTTCTGGAGAAGAACAGCTTCACCATAAGAGCTCCAATGGGAATTTGGGGAAAGGAAGATATAACTGTTGTAGTGATGATGGAGCAAAGTGCTGGAGAGCACACAAAAGGCACATTTGCTAACCACTGAAGGATCAGAGGTGTGTGCAACACAATGCAAAGCAAAAACCTTTGGTGCTTAAAGGGTTAATGAGTCTTGCACATTTGTAAAAGTAATTTTACAACTAGTTTCGAGCATGTATAATCTGCACTCAAGTACCACTAACAGGCCATGTCTTTAGAATTTCTCTGCTTGAGGCTCAGTCATTTTAATTAAAGTAGGGTGACCACGCGTCCCGGAATGCCCGGGACTGTATCTTAATTTTGTGCTGTGTCCCTCTTCTCGAATCATCCCCCACCGGGACAATAAAGAGTCCTGGAATCAATTTAAAGCAACTGCAAAGCCCATTGTGCCTGTGGGGCCAGCTCAGTGACAGCCGCCTACTGTAAGTAACATGCACGCTGCACGCACCAACTACCAGCCAATGAATGGAAAGTATTTGCACAATGTTTCTCTCCTCATTGGCTGACTAGCTGGTCTGTGTGCGTGTGAGGTGGTATGCATCGTATGCCATGTGAGTGAGTGAGCACATCGGAGGAGGTGGAGTGAGTACATCGGAGGAGGTGGAGCGAGTGACGGTGTCTAAGGTCTCCGGGAGCAGTGACAGGTGGCTGCACGGAGTCTGGACAAGGTTGGAAGTTACAGAAGAGGACTAGAAGAGAGAAGACTGGAGGAAGAGTGAACAGAGTGAGTCTGAGACTTGATCATTTTAATTTAAACATAGGGTGACCACATGTCCCGGAATGGCAGACTGGAAATTTGGTCACCCTAAATTAAAGAGGATCTTTACTTTTGTTGGGCTTTGCAGGTCTTGAATATATACAAGCTTAGAAAGAGGAGTGGGACTGTGGGAGTGGTAAAGGCACTTCTCGCCTCCACCCCAACAAACTCCAAAAAGAAGACTGGTTCAAAGTCCTTGCTAGAATTGCCTGGACTATTTTGTCATTAATACTTCACTTTTATTTTGACACCATTAAAACACTGAATATGTTAGTATATCCTTTGTACAACAGGGAATTAAAATAAAAACATTTGGATCATCAAAACCTTTGATTTCCAAAATATTAAAGCGGAACTTTCACATGATTAAAAAAGCTCCACAGAGCATAGTTACATTAGCGATATAGACAGGTTTATGATTAAAAATAAAACAAATTCCTTCAGTAATGAAAAAAAAAAAAAATCACCTTTTAACTAGGCAGGCACTGGGGAACAGCACAGACATCTTGCAGAGCCGGCATCTCTGTGTCTGCGCTGTCCACCCCCTTCAAATCCAGGATTGGTGGTTGACTGCCACTGAACCATATGGTACGGGAAAGGACTTACAGCGCAGGCACAGAGAGCGCTTCCTGTAAGATCCCTTGCCGGTGCCTGCCTGGTTAAAAGGCGATTTGTTTTAGTTAATGAAGGAATTTGTTTTATTTTTAAGCATAAACCGGTCTATAGCGCTAATGTAACTATGCTCTGCAGAGCTTTTGTAATCATATGAAAGTTCTGCTTTAAAAACAAATACCTTGGCTATTTGAGTATAAAGATAGAATTCAAACTAATGTGAGGTGCCTTATTCGTTTTGCTCAGATCGAGGTATGGTGATTTCTGAGGTTGCTATTGAAATTCTAGGGCCCTTAGTATTTTTAATTAGGGCCTATTGTTTGCATAGCCTGCAATGACTTAAGGTTAGGATGGATACTGCCCTATCAAGCAAGTTTCAAATAACCTGTAAAATGTTCTGGACTGTTGGTGCCTACTGGTGTTAGTATTCAACACTTAAAGACCTGAAGAAAAAGGCCTTTAGAGCTTTCAAATGCTTTGTCTGTGTATTTTATTGTTTTTATATAAACAATCCCTTTTTATATTTGGATATTGGGGGGGGGGGGGAGGTCATGCACTAAGAAGTGATAAAGTGGCAATGACTTCTCCAGTTTTATCACTTCTTCAAGTCCTATGTTATTCTATGGAGCCTGTACATTAAGATCTCCAAAGCTGGAGAAATGTTAGTGCATTGGCTCCCTAGAATAACACAGGAATTGCAGAAGTGGTATCAATGGAGAACTGTCACATCCCCCAGTTGGTTTATACTAGAATTGCACCATCCTATATAATAATTTGCTAGGATGTTTGTCAGAAGCCGTCATTCTGTGCTTTCGGGCAGTCTTTACAGTGCATGACTGCGTCGGCGGCAGGACGCAGAGCAGGACCGGCCTCTTAACACTTTGAGTGCCAGAGGGGTATGCAACGCATTGCAAAGCAATGCATTGCTACCCCTCTGGCACTCAAACAGTTAACATCACCCGGACGTTGGCCTGTGTACACAGACTTTTACACTAGTTTTTCTATAAAACATATGGCCCTTTGAGTGCAAAAGGGGTGCCCAACTCACTGAGAAACAATGCATTGGACACGTTACTGGAGATAAAAAGGGTTAAACAAAACATGCATAGAAGATAAATATACACAATGTATTGTGCAGTTTGAGAGGTGTACCTCCAAAAGGTTAAAAGGCAGGTCTGAAGTAAAAAGGTGTCATATTACTTATTAAAGTAATTTTAACATAGGTTTAGTTAATAAAGTAGTGTAACGGATCCTACCCGTTACTGGGAGCTCTTGTCTGGGCATGGCATTTATTCACCCCTGGGCCCAAGGATTATGGATATTGGACACTCCTTTGTGCCCTGGCATACGATCTCTCAGGCCCTTATCCTGGACTAAGAGACTTTGGCTAGCCTTATGTGGATAGGCAGCTGTACCAGAGGCAAGAACAATTCAAGGCTTGGGTGCTGCAAACTCTTCTGACCTGCAAAGGGTTAATCATTTGAGTTTGAGCATGTTTACTTTCAATATGTATTGTAGTCCCCCAAGCCTTTTGCTTAATTACTCAAGTCATTGTATTGAGCACTGTCTTGTGGCCCCCTGCTGTGTGATTAATCCAATCATGTCTGCCCTATTATGTTTCCCTGACTCATTTGTTGTTGGTTCTTGGACCCTTTGTGGTGACTGAATTATCCCTGTGACTACTCCATTGTATTCTGCCCTACCATTTGCTGTGTCCTATTGATGAACTGTGATTGAATTAAGTCTCCTGTACTGTGCTCCAAGTTAGTGTGGTTTGAAACTGTATAAATATGTGTGGTTTGGTTCAATAAAGAGAGTTCTGTTTTGGAGTGAACAAGGAGTCCTGGAGTCTTGTATTGCTTATGGTCTAAAGTATCCACTCTGATACCCATCTGCGCCAAGTATCCTGAATCGCCGACCG
Source organism: Rhinophrynus dorsalis (assembly GCA_037306005.1). Taxonomy (NCBI): domain Eukaryota; kingdom Metazoa; phylum Chordata; class Amphibia; order Anura; family Rhinophrynidae; genus Rhinophrynus; species Rhinophrynus dorsalis. Next base: position 371,184,782 of record CM074719.1, read on the forward strand.
CCTGCTGCCAGTTTCCTGCGACCTAACTTTGTGGACTGTCAGGCGGCGACGTGGACTCTTCCCTGCTTCCCTGCTTCCAGCGATCCTGTGGCTGTGTCCAGCGACTGTTCATACGCCAACTGGTGCATCCGACGGCGCTTATCTGCGTCGAGAAGGAGAGACCCAGGAACGACGGCGGAAGGTGACGCGGTCCCTTCTCAGCTTCCGTTACATTGGTGGCATAGCGGTGGGATTTCTCCTTCATTCATCGGTTGCATCAAGTGAGATATGGAGGATGCTTTTGGGTCATATGAGGATCGCTTTGAATTAATCCGGTCTCAGTGGAGTTTCTGGCTGGGCGATATTGTAAATGACTTCATTCCAGAACTGGGTGGTTGCATCACAGAGGAGCTACGGATGCAAGATGCCTACTGGATGCTGGTAAATCACATTGAACAAGAGTATGGCCCCGTGCTCCCAGTAACCTTCTCCCCGGCCCGCTTGCGATGTAAGATCCAAGGGCTGGTATGGGATGCTTATCTGTGGGATTCGAACTTTGGCAGTCCAGAAAACGACCGTTTCTTGGAGCTTTTGGCCAAACGAGAAGATATGCTAGGGGGGTACGTCCCCATGAGCTTGCAAGAGGACTTGAGCGACACAGTCAGTTGGGAGTGTGAGGTGGAATACATGTATGCCAAATTAGTGCAAGAAATTCGGGAGGCCCTAGAGGAAGAAGAAAACTGGGGGGGTCACTCATCTGAGGAGGGCCTCAGTGAAGCTGAGGACCTGGATGGAGCTGCCCCTGTTCACTCCACACTGGTGAGTGGGAATGCGTTCCTCACCAGTGCCCCTGTTGCCCTGCCTGATACCCCTTTGCCCCTGGTCTGTTTGTTGCCTGAGCTGAGGGGTGGGAATTCGTTCCCCCTCAGTGAAGAGAATGCCTCTGCATCAGGGGATGGGACGGACGTCTCCCCTGATAGGCATATTGCCCCTTCCCCTGTTTTCCCAGCTGCGGTGGACGAGACGCAGGTCCCCACCAGCAGCAATTGTATGCCCCAACTGATGGATGGGAGAGAGCCCATCAGTCCCTGTGAACCCCCTGCTGTGGTGAGGGGAGAAGAGCTCACCAGAAGCCCCAGAATGATGCCCCCTGTTCTATTGGAGAATGCCCTGGGAGAGGAGCAGTGTGTGCACCCCAGGGCCATGGATGATGCCGCCTTGAGGGATGGGACTGCGGTCTCCCTCAAGGCAGAAGAAAGGCCTATGTGTAATGGCCTACAGGAGGAGGACCCCAGTGGGCTGGGAGAAAACAGTGCCGCTGGCCCTCCTAAAGATATGGACTGTGAACTGATGGGTGGGAGCAAGCCCATCAGTCCCCCTGAGGCCCCTGTTGTAGTGGGTGGGAGAGAACCCAGCAGCAGCCTCAAGATGTTGCCCCTGGTGGGGGTGGAAGATGCCCTGGGAGCAGAGCCGTGCGTGCACCCCAGGATAACAAGTAATGCCACCTTGAGGGATGGGACTGCGGTCCTCAAGGCAGAAGAAAGGCCTATGTGTAATGGCTTACAGGAGGAGGACCCCAGTGGGATGGGAGAAAATAGTGCCGCTGGCCCTCCTACAAATATGGACTGTGAACTGATGGGTGGGAGTGCGGTCCACATTAACCCTTGTGAATCCCCTGCTGTGGTGTGCAGGAGTGAGCACACCACCCCTTGTTGTGCCCTGATGCTGGTGAGTGGGAGCAAGCACACCAGCAGCCCTAAAAAGATGGTCCCTGGTTTGCTGGAGAATGCCTTGGGAGCAGAGCCGTGTGTGCTCCCCAGGGTCATGGATGCTGCAGCCTTGAGGGATGGGACTGCGGTCTCCCTCAAGGCAGGAAAAGGGACTGTTAAGGATGGCCTACCAGAGGAGGACCCCAGCAGGCTGGGAGAAAGCAGTACTACTGGCCCGCCAGAGGAAATGTTGTATGAACTGATGGGTGGGAATGTGGTCCCCATCAACCCTTGTGAATTCCCTGCTGTGGTGTGCAGGTGTGAGCACACTACCCCTTGTTTTGACCTGACGCTGGTGAATGGGAGCAAGTGCACCAGCAGCCCCAAGAAGGCGCCCCCCACCAGTCCCCCTTTGGCCCCTGACTTGGTGAGAGGGACCACAGTCCTCAACAGGGATGTTACTGGGGCCCCTGAATTCCCTGAGTTCTGCATGGGGGGTGGGAATGTGCCCCAGAACGTTGCCCCAGCACAGGGGAGTGGGACAAACATCCTCTCCTGTTCCTCTGGGGCGATGGCCCAACTAAAAGGGGGAGATATGCCCCTCTCCCCACATTCTGATGCACAGGATCCAGAGACCCAGTTGCCCCAGGGAGATTCCCCGTATAGATTGGCTCTGGACCCTGAGCCACTGGCCCCAGACCCAGGAACATTGGACTCCAGCTCTGAGTGGAGCATAGCCCAGGAGAGGCCGCCCAATTTGTTGATTGCCAGGGCCAACAGGCACCAATATCCCTGGCCCAGGATTAAGAACCAAGACTGTACCCCTGGTTCAGGACAAGGGACTTGTTTCTATTACCAGGCCCGGACAAGGGGCTCATGTTTTCTACAGGCCCAGGACAAAAGGACTGCTCATTGTTTCCCTGGCCCAGGACAAGGGGCTTCCCATTTGAGACTGGCCTAGGACCAAGGCCTCCAGACTAATGAACTGTCCAGACAAGGAGCTCACAGCAGCAATGCTCTCTTACAACTCCAAGCCAGCGTTTACTATTGCAACCGCTGGCTTGGTACAAAAAAGGGGGAGAAATGTAACGGATCCTACCCGTTACTGGGAGCTCTTGTCTGGGCATGGCATTTATTCACCCCTGGGCCCAAGGATTATGGATATTGGACACTCCTTTGTGCCCTGGCATACGATCTCTCAGGCCCTTATCCTGGACTAAGAGACTTTGGCTAGCCTTATGTGGATAGGCAGCTGTACCAGAGGCAAGAACAATTCAAGGCTTGGGTGCTGCAAACTCTTCTGACCTGCAAAGGGTTAATCATTTGAGTTTGAGCATGTTTACTTTCAATATGTATTGTAGTCCCCCAAGCCTTTTGCTTAATTACTCAAGTCATTGTATTGAGCACTGTCTTGTGGCCCCCTGCTGTGTGATTAATCCAATCATGTCTGCCCTATTATGTTTCCCTGACTCATTTGTTGTTGGTTCTTGGACCCTTTGTGGTGACTGAATTATCCCTGTGACTACTCCATTGTATTCTGCCCTACCATTTGCTGTGTCCTATTGATGAACTGTGATTGAATTAAGTCTCCTGTACTGTGCTCCAAGTTAGTGTGGTTTGAAACTGTATAAATATGTGTGGTTTGGTTCAATAAAGAGAGTTCTGTTTTGGAGTGAACAAGGAGTCCTGGAGTCTTGTATTGCTTATGGTCTAAAGTATCCACTCTGATACCCATCTGCGCCAAGTATCCTGAATCGCCGACCGCCTGCTGCCAGTTTCCTGCGACCTAACTTTGTGGACTGTCAGGCGGCGACGTGGACTCTTCCCTGCTTCCCTGCTTCCAGCGATCCTGTGGCTGTGTCCAGCGACTGTTCATACGCCAACTGGTGCATCCGACGGCGCTTATCTGCGTCGAGAAGGAGAGACCCAGGAACGACGGCGGAAGGTGACGCGGTCCCTTCTCAGCTTCCGTTACAAGTAGTATTAGGAAAGGCTTTTTTTTTTTTTTTTTTTTTTTTTTTTTAATATATTTCTAAATGTACATACTTTTAAATATATTTCATCTTCAAGCTGTGCACTTCCGCATAATGCGGCACACAATCTTTGGCACAGCTCTTTTTCTCCTCCCACCTCAAAGCAATGTAGCCCTCTGGCACTCAAAGGATTAAAACTATGTGCATTTAGGGAGGAAAAAAAAAAAAAAAAAAGAAAACAGCTTTCCTAATACGACTTTATTACCTAAATCTATGGTAAAAGGGAACTACCACCCCACAAAATCTTTACCTTAATCCAGTCCCTATCTGGCGACTAGCTGCTTAGTAGCGCTAGTTGCCAGAATTATTAACTGGTTTAACTGATTTTACACTTGTTCCGAGGCTGACAGTAGCAGGAAGCACGGACATCTTGCCATAGTGACGTCCGTGCGCCTACGCTGTCAGTCCCTTTTGGAGTCGGCACGCGGCAGTCACTAGAGGACCACGGAGCATTTTTTTTTTTTTTTTTATTTGTCCATCCGACTCAGGGTTCTCCCAGAACGGCGTGCAGCCGCGTGGGGAGCCCTGAAATCCATGACGGTCCTGGTACGTCATGGGTCGTTCAGTCACTTTTACCCATGACGTACCAGGACCATCAAGGGTCGTTAAGGGGTTAAGCGGTGGAAATAGAAAAACAAAACAACATGTATTTATTTCTAAAGCGCATTCTTATGAAAATATTTGTACACTCCTGCCTATGGGTAGAAAGGTAAGTGACACCCTCATTTGATGTGGGTGAATGTCTACTTTCCACAATCGTATACTTTGCACACCTTTCCTTTATATCTCTAATAGTTATGACCATTTTACTACAGACCGCAATTAAAAAAATAATGGGGTGTCATTTTTCTCGTAAGAGCAGTAGCTAATGAATACAGCTCGAAATTCCAGATATTACACCGTTTTCAGTCCATTAGATATGATGGAAATTTAAAAAAAATGCCAATTTTCCTTTAGCACCACCTTCTGGAAAAACATTTGTGCTACTCCAGGCTATTGGTAGAATGGCAAGTTACCCCCCCCCCCCCATTGACACTGTGGGATATTTACTTTCAGGAAGTATATAGTTGTTGAGCTGTTTTAGTATACTTTTTCCATGTAACCAATGTTCATAAAGTTGAAAATAAAATGTTGAGTTTCTGCTAGTTAGGGCTCTGAGCAGGCCATGAATATACATATTTGGTATTTTTATAATGGGGTTATTCAGGGCTTTTCAAATAACTGAAACACAATCAACATAGTTTAGCAGGATAAGTCATTTTTTTTTACTTTTTTTTGTAATATCAAAGTTTGTCGCACATTACAACATGTAAAATTTACTTTATGTGAGGTACCACACAAAAGCTCAATTAGCTCTGAAAAAAACCCCAAGAAAAACAATATATGGTTTTCCATATGTAACTCTATTGCCACCTATGGGAATCATACCTAAACTGATTGATAGCAAACATGCTGAAACATTTCTCTTGCCTACAGAGTCCAAGAAATGTACCAGGCCCCTGCCACTCAAAGGATTAATTCACTCCCATGTGCACACGATAAGAAATCCTGAATTAGTGATTCTTAGTTCCAGCCTTTGGGGCACAGCAACAGGTCAGGGTTTCCACCGAGTAATCCACTGATTACTCACCTATTATTAAGCAAGGAAATCTTGAAATGCTTAACTACTGGTGTGCCCCATTACTAAACTTGAGAAGTACGGTCATAAACATATGGCTGATAGATATTTGAGGATAGGGTTAATTAACACTGCCTTATGAACATGCAATTTATTATTATTATTATTATTATTATTATTGTTAATATTGTTACTACAGGAAAAAGTTTACTGCTCCTTTAAATTTCAGATGTTTACATCTTATGGTACTAATAGGGTCCAGGCCAATTGATATTTGACTTTAAATAAGTACAATAAAGAATACCAGGTCTGATAAGATACTGAAAGATCTGCCAGACTTGGAAGTTTATCATGAGAACACAGAACATGAGGTCTGTGGTACAGGACATAATGTCTATGCTCACCACTTATTGCAACTGGAGAACTGCACACAGTACTTATAAATCTTCCTGACGGGTTATTATCTTCATTAACAGTTTGCGTGCCAGTGCAATGTCCAATATATTGTTTCACAATGCATTGTTCACATGTAGGTCACTCAAAGGGTTAAGCATTTAATCAGGCATTAACTCATAAATCTAATATCTGTAACAAAATGTAATCTTAACTGAATTTTTTTTTAAATCATTAATATTCTGGGCGAGGTCTGTGTAACCATTACTGTACTTACAATGCAATTATGAAGCAATTCACTTTAGCAAAAGGGACTACACTCTACATTTTTTTTAAGTTACATAGATCCATAATACAGCTGACCAGATGAAATTGCAAATTAGTTTCAAGTGGGTTAAGAATCTTCTTTAACAATCATTTTAACCTATGGCTCCATCTAGTGGACACTTATGCAAACACTAACACAACATTCGGTTTCCATAAAAGGTACTTTTATTCTTAATAATGAAAGCGGAATACTAGGATTTCTGCTACCTACAACCATTCTACCTTTGTGACACAAGCATATCCCCTACCCCACAACTATACAAGAAGCAATCAGATATATTAGATAGTTGCTGATTTCTATGCAGCAAAAAATCAGTGAACAGCATGACCAAGAAAATTACAATTATTTAAAAATGAAGGATGAAAATGATCATCTTTAGACTGTATGAAAAGTTCAGAAAACTGGCCAATATGGCCATCCATGAGACTTGGTAAAACATTCTTGGTATGCTGTAAGTCCTCAGACTTTGTGTTCCACTAAAAGACACATGACTTGACATATCTACTCCAAAACATCTTTAAAAGTGATCAAACACATCCTATTTATACTTACCTTACTATGGCCAGAAAATCCTAAAAGAACTTGTGAATTTTGCCCTTAGTTCAAGGCATAATATTCAGTCAGTCCTGGATATCATATCCATGGAATTGAACATGACAGCTACTAGCAGGACCACACAATCTCAAACTTTGCTAACTGCATATGGAAATCTTAACCTTTTAAAGCTGCAATGTGTTGCATACCCCCTAATCTGTATTGGGTTAAGCAGATTCAAGTGCAACTCTTGCTTTGGTTTGAAAAGAAAAAATAAAATAAAATAAACAGCTGTCGTGTCCACCTCCATAGACATGACATTGAGGACTAATTGCAGATGTCTTTTCTTAAATAAAAGGCACTAGTGCAAAATTCTTACAGGCCATTAGGATTTTCAGGTTTTATTAAAAGTAAGAGGGGGTTATTATTAGGAGGTGTTGTTTCTACTTTTGTATACTATATACTACAATTAACTGTTTCTGCTGGAAAAAAAAAATATATATATATATCATAAGAAGTTTAGCTGGGAGAGACAGGAGTCTGCAGGTGGCTCCTAAAAATTATGTCTGGATCCAAGAGATTTCATATTTTGCCACAGCCAAATTAGACTGATATACCATATAATTAGACTGACATACCATTAGATTGAACCTTGGAGCACTCTTACCCTTTATCACATATGTGACCACTAAGGAAATCATTACAAAAGTAATTTATCGGACACCATTTATGAAGTTTGAATACTTGAAAACTTCATTAAAAAACTGTTTATGCAACATGCATACAATTAAATAAATATTCATTTTATTTCTGGACTTTAAAGGCTCTATATGCTGGACAATAGTAATTACAATCATTAGTGAAATGTGCACTTTAATAAATGTGTTTTATCAATTCAAATCTAGAATTTGTCTGAAACTTACCAAGGCCTTCAGAAACAGAATAGTCTTTTGAACCTGTCTTTTGAGTACTTACATCCACACACCGGTAAACATATCAGTTCCTGTGTAGGATGTTGGACAAAGCTTTTTTTTTTTTCCCCTCCCTTTTTGTGTTGCAGTCAGTTTTAGAGTTTTGATGGCCACAAAATACTTCTCATTGGATGTTTCATAAATTCTAAAGCATAACCTTGACAAAGACAACTGTGAATCCAGATGTACAGTTTGGCACTTTATGGTATTATTCTGGGTTGGGCAAATACTAATACTAATACTGTGCTATGAAAAATAGAGACAGAGCATGTGAACAGAACTAATCAGTGTTTGGTGCAATGAACTAGCTTAAAGTGCCACCAAAACAAAATTTACTTTCTCAAAAATTATTTATTTTACAGACAAAATAGTGAGTACAACAAATAAGCAGATTTTACTACTCTGCAAAACAAACTAAACTTACCTTGAGGTGATGGGTCCCCTTTAAGTGCCATAGTGGTTTTGTTAATTGTTTAATGATCTAATAACATCTATGGGGTGAAAGCAGTTGACATTGTCTAACATCTTTCCACCGTGGTACTGAAAAGGTTAGAAAAGTACAGTCTCCCAATATACAAACATCAATATATCAAGCTCCTTTCCTCTGCAATAAAGAGTTCTTACGTAGCCACTTCACATCCCTTTCTCCCCTGCAGGATCTTTCCATCATTTATATTCACCACAATACCTCCACCTCCCCTCAGTCCCTTTCGCTACTCTGTGTTTATCTTTCTCCCTCCCATTCACAACTCTGTTGTCCCCCCCAGACAGAAACACACACACACACACACGGAGTGGTGGGGAAGTAGAAAGAAAACATAAAAAAAATTAGTGTTTTCAAAAAAAATTACATATTAAAATAAGTGTTTTCTTTTATTTAATTTTATTTCTTAATAGCCTTTGAGTGCCAGAGAGGTGTCCAACACATTGTGAAACAATTCACATTTTGCACAATGCACAGTATGTGCCACAACAGCTAGTGGTCTATTTGAATGATGGAAAGCTCTTTCAGCAGAGAAGGGGGATGTGAATACAGAGATACACGCATCTGAGCCATTCCTTGCATGAAGTTCACACACCGGCGATGTTACATCCTGACAGCCACAATGTCTATGAAGTGACAACATGAAAGCTCTGCACAGAGGAGCCTAACAATGCTTCCATGCTCCATATGCCAAGGGGCCTCCCACAAAGCACTACCCATTATGGGACATGAAAGGAGGAGCTCCATCATCAGAAAGTGAGAGACCTAGTGCTGACCACGGATCTCCAGTGGACCCTTGGGGTAAGCTAAATGAAAAATTGATTCCCCAATGGTAAAGGCTCCCATCCTGGTCAGGAAACCAAAAGACACCTGGATTTTTTGGGGACTGGGCTTTATACTTTTGGTATCCTGTCATGGAGTATGCATGGAGACCCTTTGTTGAATGTTACCATGGATGGCCAGGAATCATATTTTATGATGGCCAATCCAAGCATGTAATTAGCTATTTTGCTCACACTTCTTTAAATTCATAGAACTAATATGATAATTTAGATTATATAAAATCACATCCACAAAGTCGGTCCTGTCCCTCTGTACATTACTAGTAAAACTACGTCCTAGCTTATTGCTACTCATATGCTTGGCCTGTTTGTAGTCCTGAAGGACCAACTGTCAACACCCGTGTTCAATACTTTTGAAAAGATGATATTGCAGGTGTTGTTTTTCAGCATCTTGGAGATTTCCTTTACAAGACTGAGTTACTTCTCACACCATGAAAATGGGTGTATACACATATATACACACATACACACACTAGCAGTGTGGGATGGCGTTGCACGTCTTTATTTTAAGGTGGTCTGCTTTGTTGTGAGAGGGAAGTGGATCGGCAGAAAGTACTCTGTATGGGTCTGGGCATGGGACTCCAGGCATGCGGCGACATTTGTGAGGCATCAGTCCAGTGAGTGTCCGCAGAAAATGGGGATGCCTTGTGACCCTAATGTATAACAACCAGCAAGAGTTGTCAAAGAAGTTGATTCAGTGAGATAAAGTGGATGAATTGTGAAGGAAGACGAGTAACACACAGTGGAGAAATAAAAATGGCCATTGATTTAAATGACCTTTTAACCACTTCCAGGTAGAGTTCAATGCTATATGTTAGGGTTCTCTCTGGCAACTAAGGGGTAAAAGGGGCATTTGAAACAATGGGGATTGTTATCGTTCCAGTTGCTTTTGCTCCTTTATCAGTGCTGCTTATTTCAATACATGAAACCCTGGAGCTGCAGACCTGTCTGGCACCCAACCGGTTAACCTCAATGAATGCTTTGAATGGCAGAGTGGTAGGCGTATCCCTATGCCATTAAAAATCTGCAGGAGCTCTTCGCAAAACATGTAAATGTAGGAGTCATGCATGGAACTTTGCTTCATTGTGCATGTACATGCAGCGGACACCCACAGATAGGATCCAGCAAATCACAAACGCAGCATGTTTTCTTCCATACCTGTGCTTTGTTTCCTTGGTCCTATTTCATGTAGCAGTCAATGGCTACATTCTACCTTTGTGAATGGAGCTACAATTGCACTCTATATGTCTATCTGTGTTTGATAATTGTTTCAGGTCCCCCTGCACTACTCTGTGCTCCATAACCTACTGAGTGGTACGATACTTTGCCACTCAGTAGATTATGGAGTACAAAGTAGTGCAGGGGGACCTGAAACAATTACCAAACACAGATATACATATGGAGTGCGATTCTACCTCCATTCACAAAGGCCGTAGGGTAGCTTTTGACTGATACATGAAATCGGGCCAAGGGAAACAAAGCATAGGTGTGGAAGACATGGTAGTGAAAAGCTTAAAGGCTACACTGAAACTCAATTGGAATGAGGTGAAGCAGAGTTTGTGGCATATTAACCTTTTGGGAGACAGAGAGGTAAGCAACACATTGGAAAGCAATGCAATGCGTACCTCTGTAGCACTCAGCAGGTTGAAGTCGGCAGGTCTGTGTAATACGAGTCCCGGTTAGTGTGTTTCAATTCATGAGATCCTGTCAGTGTAAGGCCAATGTGTGTCCAGAGTGGCTGTGTATATGTGTTCTCCCCCGGACTGTGCGTTAGGTCCCCAGTGAACTGCTGCAGGTGATGCAGGAGGTAGCCAAGGGTAGGATTTTGTTGGCATGCGGCGAAAGTCAGACACATATTTTTTGTTTTAGCGGGGAGATGTTGGGGGAGGTGCAAGTCCTTGCAGAGATTTTCACAGGAGTAGACAGGCACCTTCGGCCCCTGCCCACCCCTGTGAAAATCACGCCCCTCTCTATGTACAGATCTGGCAGCATGGAGGAGATTTAAATATCTGCTCCTTACTGACACCCCTGGGTGTGTGTGGCTGGAAACACAGGTTTTGTCACACACACACACACATTATATATATATATATATATATATATATATATATATATATATATATATATATATATATATATATATATATATACACACACACACACACACACACACACACACATATATATATGGAAAATTACAGTTCAGCTACACTACAGAAATACATGCTCAAGGTCCAAACAAATAAATAAAACCATACCACCCAACATCTCAAATGGCCAAAGAAGGTATTGCTGGGTGAGGGACATTACCAAGAATTTTTAGTTTATGTAACGGAATACACGATTTAGAGCAAGACCAAAGTATTTTATTTACACATATTAAAGTTTAAACAAACATTAATGTGAGTATTATTGCTAGAGCAATGTGATACACATATATACACACCACAACTTCTGGGGGGAGATTCACTAAACGGTGATAGGCGATAAAGTGGAGATGACTTCTCTGGTTTATCACTTATCCAATTCCTATGTACCAAGATTTCTTCAACTTTGGAGATCTTAGTGCATAGGCTCTATAGATTAACATAAGAACTGGAGAAAACATTTCTGCTTTATTGCTTCTTTGTGAATCCCCCCCAGTCTACTAAAAAGAGATAGAAGAGAGGGATTTGGGTCTCAAAGAGCGGCTGTCCCTCCTAAAGAGGGACACATGAGTATGTAAAACATAGACAGTAACAATATTCTACAAGTAACAATCAGCTAGGACAAGGTCGCATGAGATCACTTAACCTGTGCTGATGTTACTGCGCTACTTGTGCTTTTTGTCTGGAACACCACAGAGTTTTAAATGCTATGTGAGAAAGTGATGCCTTTGCAGAGCTACAAGAAAATGGCCTCCACACAAGAGGGAAAACTGAGCCCTACTTCTTGGTGTCAAACATGAGCTGCAGTGCCACTTTCTTGTAGCATATTATTATATTAAGGCTTGGTGGCCACTTTCTTGCTGCTTGGCACAGGCATAATTTTCCATCACAACAGCCAATGGGTATTTCGTCCCCTAGTGATTATAACTGTGCTCCAAAGTCTTCATTGCTGCACTGTGTATTGTCCTGTAAAGAGGGGCTACTCCAGGATAAGGAACACAGATTTAAAATACAGACTATCTGCTAGAGTGCCAGATTCAGGTTCAGTACAACTGGCACTCAGACAGCTGGGAATAAATCAAGCACCGGTGGAGGTTGCCATTCCAGTCCCCTGCTCCTGTCACTGACTAAATGTGAGCAGGAGACCGCTGCAGCTGTCTGTCCTCAATGCTGCTCACACCAAGCAGGTCATTGACAGTAAGGAACAGGGTGGATTTAAAAATCGATTTTTTTTGTATTTTTTTAGAGAAATAAAAAAAAAATAAATCTGATTTTTTTTATTTAAATCAAATTTATTTTAATGAAATGCTTTTCGAGGAAAAATCTATCTAAAGATAGTTTTCTATTTAAGATACATTATAGTTTAAAGGTTATTCAGCACGAAATAGAGCTTAGTTACATATGACTCCTTCACCTGTTTGCAAATATTGATGGTTTTAACTACCAGCAAGAATGAGTTTTTGCATTTAAAAGTTATGATTTAAATCGAGTCTTACTGACTAGTGATTTAAATTGACTTGATTTAAATCAAACCCACCCTGGAAGAAATGAATAATCATCAGTGGGGGTGAATTGCTAGCTCACTGCAGTTCCTTAACCCTTAGTGCCAGAGTTCCTCTCAGACTCATAAACTTTAATGTTTAACCCCTTGCATTATAGAGAGATCTGCAACCTGAAATCTCTCTAGTATTCAAAGGCTTGTGTGATTCCACCCAGAAGATTGCTAGCCCCCATATTGCTCAAATTCTTCCTCATGTATTTCTCCATCTTTGATATTCCTCTCCTTTTGCCCCAGCTCTTAGCTTCTCTCCCATGCCTCTTTCAATCCCTGAGTCGCTCAGTTTAACCCCACTGCCTGCTTCATCCTCTTGACCTTTCTCTCCTACCATTGCATCTGCAGAGGATCATTATGCCACTCTTCTCCTGTCCATTTACTCTTTTTCTCTGACATTGCTGGGCATAATTATCCTCTTATAAATAAGGCATATATTATAAATATGGCATAATTCCCCTTCAAAAGGTGTCTCAGTTTGTTTAAAAAGACTAACTAAAGGAAATATGTCCTTGATTAAGCAGTTAGGGATATCTATATAATTGCTGTAACAGAAGAACTTACCTAGGTAGGAGTCCATCATACTGTATTATCATACAGCTATATATTTACTGTGTGCAACAGAAGGACTTACCTAAGTAGGAGTCCATCATACAGCAACTACAATTTGAATTGCAGCACACACTATATATTCTTCGTTTTCGGGGTGCCTCCAACTTTTATATAGTAAACATGTATGAAGTAGTGGAGTCAGGGACACACCACATATCGATATAAAACTTAACTTTTAATATATTCCATCAAAATCCAACATTTCAGTCTGTTATGTGACTTTTATCAAGGGACTTACAGAAGCTATTGTTACTTGGCGTTAAATAGTGGTATCACTTTAAGTTTGGTGCCAGATGATCGTCACTCCGGCTGCCTTAGCAACCCAGTAGCGTCCATCCAGCTGTCAGACTCACAGCTCCGCTTCTCCATCGCAATCACATACACATAATGTGTTGCAACAGTAAAGCTCACTCTGTTTAGTTATGGAAGTTATTTTAAAAAATGAAATAAAATTAAACTTTTAAATAAAACCCTGTTCAAAACATTTCTTTATCAAATATAGCTGATTAAACTGAATTGTTCATTCAGTCCCTCCGGGGTTAGAGTTTTCAATGTATAAATCCAGTACATCTCTCTCCTTGTCAATTTATTCATCCTATCACCACCTCTGGCACTTTTTTTAACCAGTTCTATCGGGCAGCTTCTAAGATCCTTGAGTTTATGTTTCTCTGATGCAAAATGTCTGGCCACCGGAGTTTGTAATAACTCCTTGTCACTAAGGGTGCCATTCAAATTCCTGATGATGGATGATCTGTGTTCCCTAATCCGTTCTTTAAAAGGTCTGCTCGTTTTTCCCACGTAATATTTATTACATGGACACCATAATATATAAATGACAAAACACAGTGAGCTTTACTGTTGCAACACATTATCCATATGTGATTGCGATGGAGAAGCGGAGCTGTGAGTCTGACAGCAGGATGGACGCTACTGGGTTGCTAAGGCAGCCAAGTAACAATAGCTTCTGTAAGTCCCTGATGAAAGTCACATAGACTGAAATGTTGTTGAAATGTTTTGATGGAATATATTAAAAGTTATGTTTTATATTGATATATGGTGTGTGCCCGACTCCACTACTTCATAAATGTTTACTATATAAAAGTTGGAGGCACCCCGAAAACAAAGAATACATAGTGTGTGTGGCAATTGTAGTTGGACTATTGAGGAATATATACATTGCAGGCACCACATACTCTGATAGTATGGAGGACATTGTAACAACTATGAATGCTATGGAGTGTGGCAGTTTGATTTTGAATGGACACACATCAAGTACTTTTACACCGGATGAAATCTCCAACATTTTGTTTAAAGATTCGTGTGAAGAAGTGCTGGGTGAATCTACTGCAGCTGAATTATATCAGGAATTGTTGCAACTAAAAAGTAAAGAAGTTGAGCTGTTCCTACATGGGGTGATTCTGTTACAAAAATCATATGGTACCACGAGGATTCAGAATTCGCAATCAACCAACAATTGGGAGGAATAATATACAATTTTGTGCAAGTTGGTGTGAAATTCTGAATAGATGTTCCCTAGATCTTATGGTCTTGGTGATTAAAGAATTGGGGGCAGAACTTGGAAAATACCGGGATCGGTTGAAGAAATTGTCAGATGCCAGTCTTCCTACTTTAACAGCAGACACTCATACAATATGGCTGAAGAAACTTGAAACACAGGTCCAAAAATACAAGGACGAGTTGCTGGCATACAAAAGAAAAAAAGAGAAGACAGGTGGTCCAAGAGTAGGAAGCTACATCAATATACAAATGGACCTTAGGACAAACAGAAAACTATGACAAGTCACCGGGACAAAGGAGACAACGTCCCTGGAGACCGAGAAGACCTTTAAAATGATATATTCAGCTCAGGATCAGAAGGGGAATCTGATACAGTGGACAACAAATCTGCAGAGTCCTCCATCCCCATCCAACAAGGAACAACTCTGACACCACATTTTTTATGGGTCGACACCCGCAGCAAAGGCAGTGGAAATGTACAAGGAGTGGCAATAGAAAAACATGGATATGGCAAACCACCAGTGGGCCAGAGGAAATAGTGTTTAATTTATCTAGTTACATTTTAACCAAGGATGAACTATCAGTCCTTAATAAGGGTCTTAAGTTTTGTACCAACCCAGAGGTTAAATTTGACACAGAAATTGAACTGTACTGCTTTAAGAGGAAATTACAACTCAAGGATTTCTTTAAAAAGATTTGACTAACGTGTCCAAATATAAAGATAATCCATTTCAGGCGAGAAGCTCTTTTGATCCGGGGTCCAACAATGCCTGTCAAAACATTCAGCTTAATGATAGACCAAGTAAGGATGAACACACTGGAACAGACGAAACACCATTATTTCAACATGAATGCAGGAGAAAGGAAAGCACTGAGGGATTTGAGGAATAACGATAATATCATTATCCACCCTGCGGACAAAGGAGGAGGAATCATCATACAGGACTATGACAAATACAGCGGAGAGGTAAGGCGACAACTAAACGATCTCAGCTGTTATAAGAAATTGTCATGTAATCCAACTAATGTTTTTACAACAGAGCTAAATGGATATATAGATAGAGGCATTGAAGATGGGCTATTGGATGCGAAGATTGGGGAATTTATGAGACATAAAAGTCCTATAACTCCAGTTTTATATGGTCTCCTTAAAATTCACAAGTTTAATGAACCCTCAGGGAAGACTTATTGTCTCCTCGAGGGGATCATTAACTTATGCTGCAGCACAATATGTTGACTTCATCTTACAACCGCTTATTCAAAAGTTGCCGACCTTCATTAAGGATACTACAGATTTTCTTAATAAATTATCACAGATTAATCAGGACATTACTTGATTAACATTGGTTACAATGGATATAACTAGTCTTTACACTTGTATTCCACACGAGGGGGCTAAGGATGCAGTTTGGAAATTACTCTCGGAGAGCGGTACTATGCAATTGGAGGAAGTCAATTACATAGTGGGACTGATGGAATTCCTCCTGAATAGAAATTATTTTAAATTTGAAACTGATATATTTTTACAAATTGCTGGCACAGCTATGGGGTCTCCCATGGCACCCACATATGCTAATGCATATATGTGGGACTATGAGAGATCCCATATCATACAATCCAGTTTCTTGCAACATATATTGTTTTATACAAGATTCATAGATGATCTGTTTTTCATTTGGAGGGGTGATATTGCAACCTTACAGGAATTCTATGCACATTTGAACTAATTAAATACCCCTATTAGGGTTACTATGGACTATAGTGATTTGGAAATCAATTATCTGGACGTTGTAGTGCGAAAAACACCTATAGGTTTCCAAACATCCCTATATGCCAAAAGTACAGATAGAAATATTTTACTTGAAGCGCATAGCCAACACACTGCCTCTCTCAAAAAGGGTCTGCCAATCTCCCAATTAATGAGGGTGAAAAGAATTGAATCTGATATAAAGCAAGTACCTCAGTCTTTATAAGAAATTTATAGACAGAGGATATAAGCCACAGGACATCAACAGAGATATACAGACAGTGAATATCATGGATAGGAAAAACTTGCTATCAAAGACAGCCAAGGAAGATCGGGATTCACAAGATAGAATGATTATCACTACTAGATTCTCTGACACCATGAAAAGCTATAAGCAATCAGTGCTGGAGCATTGGGAAATTTTGAGTTCTGATCCAGAAGTGGGTCATTTATTTAAGAAGAAACCTATGTTTGGTTATTAAAGGGGCAGAAATATAAGAGGTCAATTGGTTCAATCCGACCCCGTGAAGAAATATTCCAAACAAAAATCTATAACAAGAGGCGGTATCACAAGATGTGGTCGATGTGTAACCTGCTCGCATATGATGGGAGGGATCAACCATTATGATGCCGCCTACAAATTACAGGATTGACATCAAAGAGAAATTGACATGTTCCACAGCTTTTGTCATTTATATATTATGGTGTCCATGTAATAAATACTAGGTGGGAAAAACGAGCAGACCTTTTAAAGAACGCATTAGGGAACACAGATCATCGATCATCAGTAATTTGAATGGCACCCTTAGTGACAAGGAGTTATTACGAACTCCGGTGGCCAGACATTTTGCATCAGAGAAACATAAACTCAAGGATCTTAGACGCTGCCCAATAGAACTGGTTAAAAAAGTGCCAGAGGTGGTGATAAATAAGTTAACAAGGAGAGAGAAGTGCTGGATTTAGAAATTGAAAACTCTAACCCCAATGGGATTGAATGAACAATTCAGTTTAATCAACTATATTTGATAAAGAAATGTTTTGAACAAGGTTTTATTTAAAAGTTTAATTTTATCTCATTTTTTAAAATAACTTCCATAACTATAACAGAGTGGGCTTCACTGTTGCAACACATTATCCGTATGTGATTGCGATGGAGAAGCAGAGCTGTGCGTCTGACAGCCGGATGGACGTTACTGGGTTGCTAAGGCAGCCGGAGAGACGATCATCTGGCACCAAACTAAAAGGGATACCACTATTTAATGCCAAGTAACAATAGCTTCTGTAAGTCCCTGATGAAAGTCACATAACAGACTGAAATGTCGGATTTTGATGGAATATATTAAAAGTTACGTTTTATATTGTATATGGTGTGTGCCCGACTCCACTACTTCATATTCGTCCATCATACAGCAGTCATGTATAACTATATTTACGATGTGTAACACAAAGACTTACCTAGGTAGGAGTCCATTATACAACGGTCAGGTATAGCTATATAATTACTGTGTGAACAGAAGGAGTTACCTAAGTAGAAGTCCATCATACAGCAGTCAGGTAGATCTGTAAAATTACTGTGTGTAGTAGAATGACTTACCTAGGTGGATATCAACACACTCACAAATTTTATAGAAATACTTGACTGCTATATGATGGATACCTACCTAGGTATGTCACGCAGTAATTATACAGAGATAACTTTAATTTTTACAATGTATTTTAAAGCGGAACTTTCATTCAAATTACAGTGCCCGCCAAATCATTATTTACACAGTGCTACGCATATCAATACTTGTATTACTCTGAACAAGTCCAACATTATTGAGAAATCAAACTTGTTCAAAGACTCACAGGCAGGCATCTAGCTGTAGCAGAATCTTTGCACCTGCACCATCAGTCCCTTCCTGTACCTTAGGTACAATGCAACTACCCCTCACCAATCCTAGAAGAGAGTAGGATGGACAGCACAGATGCACAGTTGCCTCTTTGGCAAGATGTCTGAGTCGATTCCTGCCGGTGAGTCTCCAAACAAGTTGTATTTCTCAATAATGCCAAACGTATTCAGTATAATACAAGTACTGATATGCGTATTGCTACATAAATAAAGATTTTGTTTTGGGGGAGCACTTTAATTTGAGCGAAAGTTCTGCTTTAATAACACAAAGCTGCCTCAAGTACAATGGGTTACAACAAAAAAATGGCAAGAGTTGAATATAAACTTGTTTTCTTCTTAATAATTTGCATTGCATTATAATTAATTTAGTAAAATTACAAGTTACATTGCGCGCGGAAAACACACTTATCACAACAGTGTTATCACCACTACTGCAAGCAGAGCACGCGCTGTTGAATTTTGCCATGGGCTCTAGCCTCCAGAACTTTTTGGAACACACACCCACCCACACCCTGTGGGGTGCAGGTGAGGAAATACCAGAGATGAAAAAACTGGAGTTATTGTGGAACAGGCAAGCTGCACCATAGTTGACAAATAGAAATGTCCATTGATTTAAAGGTATAGTAACACTTTATTTAATCAAGCGTTAATGTTGTTCATATTAAATAAATAAATCAAATGATTTCAGTCTTCTTGCCATAACTTTTATAATTTTCATGTAATATTGTTCTAAAGCTCCCGCCCCTTTTATCTACGCCAGAGCTCTAGCTGACAAACTGGATTCTGGTCCTGGGACCGGACAGCTCACCTGCAGAGCCGAAGTAGCATTACATTGAAAGAGAATCTTCATGAGAACGGTCTAAAAAGTGAGTCTGGTTCGAGGCAGGCACACTTTGTAGATCGTTCTCATGCAGATTCGCTGTTTCATCTGTTTCATTTTGAAATGGATTTTCACTAAAACAATATTTTCAACATAACGTACTGAGAATTATGTCGTGATTATGGTTGAGGACCAAGTACACGGCGTATGTTTATTTATTGTATTGCACACTGTGCGAGTATAATCTCAATAAAATATCTCGAAAATGATATACACATTTGAAATGTATTATGAGAAACATATTCGTACTTAATAGCATATTTTATTTAAATGGTGCCATACTACATATACAGACTCAATAAAATATTTTAGTGTAAAAGGATGCATAAGTAATGCAACAGAGTGATACGAAGGATCGTTATATGATCTTACCAGAGTTCAATAGCAGTGGAAGCCCAGCTCGGGAGCACGCATGGCACTTTGCACTAAATTGTCAACAGACCTTGGCTTTGTTCTTTTTTTAATAAAGTTGTTTGAAACCATTAAAAAGGTCCGCAAGTTTTCTCCTCATTTGCGGTTAGTTATCGTAATGCGCATGCTCAACGTCCTTGCCACGTACAGGTGGCGCTTTTGCCTCGTCATCATGGGAAGTGAACCTTGTTTCTTATTGGTTATTCTGGGTGCGTGACCTGTAGTGTAGGCAGAGAGCAGACGAATATCGTAAAAATCAGTGTAGCTGTCTGTAAGCCTCTTCCTCGTCTGCCGTGTGTACGGTGCTGGTTTTCCGCCCCAGAACATCTAAGGGAGCGCGAACCGCAGCGCGAGGTAAGAGATATGTCCAGGTACTTCTCAGAGGAGGCAGTGCGGGCTGGGCCGCTGGGTGTGGCGCATAACATAGCTGGGTCCTAGGGGCGAAAGTGCTTATTTTTACCATTTGCTGCTTTCCAAACAGATAATGGAGGGGTCTAATTCAACGATGAACAACCTGTGCCATGCAGTTGTTAGACTATAGTTCCTATTAGTTTAGGTATGTCACACAATATGTAACTCGTTTATAAAGAATTGTTGCAGTTAATCTTGCGCATTGGCTTGTGTATTGGTTGTCAGTGCTATAACACTTTCTTGATTGGCCATGGAGCGGTTCCAGAGATTTGGTTAAAGGGCGGCTCAACAAAGTCTGCTCTGGATCCAGATATATTAACATGGGTATTGCAAAGACACAATGGTGTTGATAAGCATTTGGTAGCAAATTACGTTTCTTTTCTGTAAGTATGGTTTATAGAAACATTATTTATATTCAACAATTAAAGTAACGCAATATAACATTATATTAAGCAAGGAGAGAATCCAGTAGCTCAAATTTCTGTACCATTATAGTCCAACTTTTCTCAACAACTGTATCCTTATGCCCGTGCCAGCCAGTCCTAGGCAGTGTCAGTACTGAATCCAGTGGTGCTTCAGTGGGATCAGTGTTCCAATAGACAATGATCTGGACAATGAATTTGCCGCACCCTGGCATGCAAAACATATGAGAGGCACTGCCCTAGTCAATTTAAATTCAGGTCCACTCCAACTTTGTAGTGGAGAAAAAAATGTCACTGACAAATTGTCCTCTACCTTTTGGTTCTTGTATGTGTCACCAAAGGCCAGCAGAATTAAAATACCTAATTGACACCTCTAATGATGTTTTTTAGTTTTATTTTTAAAGTTAAAGGATAGTAACGTTTCAAAAACACACCAGCTTCAATTAATCTTCATACTATTTGGGCCATGGAAAGTGTTATTTCAATACTGTCAGATTTGTATTTCAAGAGTAATTAGAAACACAGAATCTGATGGCAGATAAGAACCATTCGGCCCATCTACTCTGCCCATAATTGAATGATAAAGTATCCCCCTCCTTCCCCTTTATACTTAAACTTTTATAAAGTTTATTGTATGGCTAAATTTTAAGTTTGAAAAATGATGCGGGTCCTTACTTCAGGACAGACTTAGTGTACAGCTCTGAACTGCACTCTGTCAATCTGCCTCTGCTTCCCTCCACCTAGCGTCTCGTTCCAGCCTCCTCTGATGACGGAGGATTTCTACATGTCAGCTGGAGTGCTCTCATTGGTTAGAGAGCACTCCAGCTGACATGTAGAAATCCTCTGTCTTTGGAGGAGGCTGGATTGAGATGCTACATGGGAGGGGAGCAGAGGAAGAGTGACAGACTGCGGTTCAGAGCTGTACCCACAGTCTGTCTGTAAGTAAGGCAAAGGATCATCTTTAAACCTTTAATTTCAGCCAAACAATGTGTGTGTGCTTTTTTTTTTTTTTTTTTTTTTACATAAGTATTGCAGCTAGTCACTCCATTTAGTTTCTTTTTAGCCAAACTTGTATAGTGGTGATAGTTCCCCTTTAGAGTGCTATACCAAGTAAAGATGTGGTTATTGTCTTACAGGTATAATGTGGGGCTGTACCGGTTCAGTGATTTTATAGAACATATATAGTGGGATAGTGCTTAGAGAAACAGTTGCAACATTACTCACCCTCCTCTGCTAATTCAGTTAGGGACATGTGAATGATGTCTTATGGTATATGAATTCAAAAGCAGCATGTTCCACAGGAGAGCATTTTGAGAATATAAAGGTTTTAATGGTATTGATTCAGATAAAAAAAAACAAAAAAAACTCTTTAGTCTTGTCACTTTAAGAGTGAAGAGAGGCTAAGATATGATGGACAAAGCATGAGTGCTTAACCCATTGAGGACCAGAGGAGGTGTGCAGTGCATAGCAGAAACATTGTGAATGTTTAACCCATTGAGGACCAGAGGGGTGCACACTGCAATTCATTGCACACAACTGGTCCTAAAGGAATTACTCACGTTGTATGCACTATGCTTTGAGCACCCCCTCTGGTGCTCATGGGGTTAAGCAGTTACACTATGTTTGCTAGTTTATAGTTTGTCTCTTAAAGCAGGGCTTGACAAAACCATGTCGTCCTGGCGCCTAGGTCAGGGCCTGCAATCAAGAAGGGCAGGTCTGGTACAGTGGCAGGCAGCACTGCTTTGGAGGAGCCGGGGTTGGCCTGATTACCAATGGCTCTGGATTGGCCGTCACCTGCTAGAACTCAGTGGTGAGCACTGTGATGATGTCGCCATAGTACATTCAACTTTAATTGATAGCTCAGGCGGTGAGGAGCAGAGTAAGACAGGTAAGGTGCTAAGGTCCCAGTGGCTACATATTGGCATGTTTACGTTGGAATACGTTTGTGAGGTAAGAGAGAGGCAGGCATAGAGGAGAAATATGGATGGAGTAGCAGGATGAAGGGGAAAGGCAAATAATTAACCCTGTGAGTATCAGGTACCTTTCTGACACTCAAAGGATTAACCCTGCTTTGAATTCCAGTGGGGTGGCCATCTCTGCTTCTGATTCATTGTTAGTTTCAGAACCATGCTATCTGAAGGAGTAAAAAAAAAAACAAAAAAAAAACACAAAACACTTCACTGGTCCTGATTTGGATAAAACAAATCCTTTGACAGGGCTTGACAAATGTTGGTTTGATGCTAGGACCTGGACTCTGGATCACAAAGGAGAACCTACCATGGGTCTGTTGGAACAAGTCTGAGGAGAAGTGCATTTATGTGTTTTCTTCTTTGGCTGCCAATGGAACAAGGCTGAACTGTCAGAGAAAAGTGTGTAGCTCTGTTTTTACCAGCGGGAACAGGATGGAATGGGGGGAGGTCAATCAATGTATGTGGGGATCTGTGCCTACCAGCGGGCAGAGTAACAAAGCTAGTAGGTTCATTCACTGTATGTGGGGATCTAAGAATTCCAGTGGTCATGTTAACAAGGCTGCTTGCCCCATTAGGTGTATCTGGGGATCTGTGACTACCAGTTGGCAAGTGAAACAAGGCTGGAAAATCAGACAGTGTATGTGCAGATCTTTGGCCACCAGTGGGCAAGGGAACAAGGCTGGGTTGGTCAGACAGAGTATGTGAAGATCTATGGCTACCAGTGGGCAGGGGCCTAAGGCTGGTGGGGGTTGGGGTTCAGACAGTGTATGGCTGCCATAGGGCCAAGCTGGGGGTGTGATTATTATTTTTTTTCTTAGTATTTGTGTTTATAAGAACTCTGGTAGGGGGGGCATTGGGACCCCTTCAGATCCACCCCACCCTATGCTGCGACCGGGAAGGCTATCGCTGCCTTTCCTCTACCTGTCTACAACCTGACATTAAATGAACATCCTGGATAAGTAGGAGGATGTTCAAGGCCCACTTGCATCATGAGGGCCATGAAGGACCTCTTGCTTTTTCTATGAATGCCCAAGCAGCTGGGATGAAGAGGAGGAGGTAGAGGGAGGGTAACGATCACAGCATTGATCACCTAGGCAGTCTAGTCCCCCCATAATACCATATCTTATTCAATATTTATAAATACTTTTCTGTCATTAGCAGCAATGGCTACTCCTGGAGTCTCCTAAAATTTCAAAATAGCTTTATGTACTTGGTGGCACTGTAACATCTAAAACAATACATTTTATATATAATTAATAAAAACCAAAAACATGCAGCACCAAGTTACGACTTTCTATAACTTACACTTCATCCATGTAATGCAGCATAGATTCTATTGTGTTGCACTGTTACAATGCATTTAAATTGGACCTGTCACCTGTACAGTAATGGCAGATTTTTTTTTTTCCTGTTATTTACTGTCACACTATTTAATATTTACTATATGCAGAGTCATTTAGCTATTAACACCACCATTCCCTTACACTGATGTAGTTTTTAGAAGGTGGACTGACCTCACAGATTGAGCAGGTGCCATGGCAACCCTCCCGGTGCTTCACTCCCTTTGTGTGAGCTGATTTAATGCATCCTGTGCAATGACTGAGCTTTAGATCAGTTCACTGTAAGTATTAAAAGGATAGTAATACTTAATTATTACTAATCCCGATATTAAAGTCCTATTAAAAATAAATGTATTGCCCCCAGTGTCATCACTCAAACCTTTATGGCTTGAGAGATTATCGCTCCTAAAGTTGCCCTCCGCCTTCCCCCAAGTCAGCATTGTAGCTGACTGAAGGGAAATCCGGTCTTAGATCATCAGGCGGCTCTGCAGCAGAGCCGCGATCGCATTAATAAAAAAAAAAAAAAAAATTCACTAAAACGAAGCACCTGTAGAAGACCATTTCAGTGAAAGATTTCTTTTTTATTAAAGTGATTGCGGCTGTGCTGCAGAGCCGCCTGAAAGTTGTACGACTGGCTTCCCTGCAGTCAGCTAGAATGCTGTCTACGGGGAAGGGGGAGGGAGAGGGCTACTTTAGGAGCGATCATCTCTCAAACCATAAAGGTTTGAGAGTGACACTGGGGGCAATACGTTTATTTTTAATAGGACTTTAATATAGGGATTAGTAGTAATTAAGTATTGCTATCCCTTTAAAGCTACTCACACAGAGACAAATGTTTGCATGGTTGAACTGCTGGTTGGTTGACCATTCAGACAGTTCTCTGGAGAACCAGCTGACTTTAAGGAAAGGAGTAGATGGAGGTTAATAGCTTAATATCCGTGCAACTACTGATGATTGTTAAAATGTGGAACTGGCTTGCCTCTTTAACATTGTACTGTATATTGGCAATGTTGTACCATTTAATTTCTTTTTTTAAGAGGTATTTCTCATACTAGCCATTTGTTTACAAATGGTTTTTGAGAAGTAAACCTTTATTTGGTACAGCACAACACTTTTTTACTAGTTTCTGTATGTGTAAAGTAGTGCTACAATGTATTGTGAAGTAGAGCCCGCTCACAGGGATAATTTGTAATGGCAAATGAAGAGCGGGTTTGGCCTTGAAGCAGAGCTAACACTCTCAAACTATTTTACAATAATATGGCTAGTAAAACAGACATTTATTTTGTGCTCTGTAAACAAATTAAACTCTTCTTAATGTGACAGGTGAACTGTATCCTAAGAAAACAATTTATATCCTGTTTTTTTCTTTTGTAGTCTACTGGTCAGTTGCAAATTGTTTTACATTACGATTCATTCAGGTCTTTTGAAGACAATTGTTTCAACAGACAACTGTACTTGGGAAACTCCCAGATATAAAGCAGGATAAGTATATAGCTTGGTATTCCCGAATGCTGTTTTAATGGCACCTACCTAGGTATATTAATATGTTAAACTGAGCCACTTATTCCTAGGTTACATTTCCCCTTTAACTATATTTTCAAATATGGAATGCTACAATATTTAAATAGAGAGTCAAGAGCTGAAAATCTGCTTGCCTACTTGTGTTCATGAAAAGGCTTATACGTTAAAGTGGAACTTTCACTTAGTATAAAGTTACCCTCCAGTAATTAAACATATGACGACTAGGTGGGTGAGCTGCAGTACACAGCATAACAATTACAGTAGATGACATACTGTGTCACACATTCTTACATTTTAGAATAAGTAATGTTTGAATAGAAAAGCAGGTTAATGCAGTAACAGAACAAAAAGAAAGGTCTAACTTATTTTGTAGGTATAATAACTTTAAAGGGATAGTACTACTTAAGTATTACTTATCCCTATAGTAAAGCCCTACTAAAAAAAAACGTATTGCCCCCAGTGTCCTCTCTCAAACCTTTATGGTTTGAGAGATGGTTGCTTCTAAAGTTGTCGTCCCCCTTCCCCGTAGTCAGCATTCTAGCTGACTCAGGGAAATCCGGTCAGAGGTCATCAGGCGGCTCTGCAGCAGAGCCGCGATTGTGTTAATTAAAAAAAACTTTTACTAAAACGGTCTTCTACGTGTGCTTGCAAGCCAAGCACACTTAGAAGACCATTTCAGTGAAAGTTTTCTTTTTTAGTAACGCAATCAGGCTGTGCTGGAGAGCTGCCTGAAAGTCGTACGACTCTCTTCCCTGCAGTTAGCTAGAATGCTGACTACGGGGAAGGGGGAGGGAGAGGGCAACTTTAGAAGCGTTCATCTCTCATACCATAAAGGTTTGAGAGATGACACTGGGGGCAATACTTTTTTTTAAGTAGTACTTTGCTATATGGATTAGTAATACTTGAGTATTACTATTCCTTTAAATATCGCTGGCAAATAATTACAAATGTTTGTCAAAATCTAAGAACAAACATCCTGATCAACAGAAGGATAATGAGCCTAGTTTTCAGTTGGAGGTAATGGAACGTCAAATAAAGTTCTCACGCTTGACTTAGGAGGGAAATATTTTGTTAGTAATGAAACCAGTAAGAATTGTATCTTGACGTTTGTGTTAGAAGCATGCACATTAAAGCTTATGTATAGACATAGCTATCAGTGTGTAAATGTAAAACAAAATGGGTGTGTATATGTATGTGTATATATATTTATTGTAGAGCCAGAAAAGGGCAGATAAGTAATATATTTGAGAAAATAAGATTCATATTGTTCAGCATACCCAGCAACTTACATTTAACTGGTTGTTTTGCCAAGTCTAAAGCTAATGCTATTACAATAATTTCTTTTTAGTCCACTGTGGAACATAGCAGTCATGGGGTGAAGTACTCTCCTACCTGAGGGCAAGACACTTGAATAAAAAGAGCTCTTTGGTTTTATACCTCCCTCACTACTCCATTTTACCTCCCCACCAGACAAGTTCAGTTTTAAAAGTGACCTTGTTGGCGATGGTCAGGGCAAAAATTCTTAGCTTGCTATTTTTAGAATTTATATGGTGTTCAGTTCGCCATTAGGTGGCTCTCCTATTCCAGTTCCTTCAGGATGGATATGAAGCATGGAGCAGATTTTTTACAGGACTTTGGGTCTGCTTCAGGATGGCTTTCAGAACTTTATTTAACTACTCTCCTCCCTTCCTTCTCCATGTCATAGGAGACTGAAGACAATTCCAGTTTGAGTGCAAATATCTTGTGAGCATTCACCTCTCTGTGTGTAGTGTTTCTATAGTTTATTCTTATGTTTGCACTGTATTGGGCTGTGACATCTTTAAAGGGATAGTAATGTTTCATAATAAAAGCAGCACTAATTAATAATCATAGTATTTGGACTCTGGAGAGTGTTATATCAATACTGTCAGTCTTGTAGTTTGAGTAATTCAATGACAAAGTATCCCCCTCCTGTCCCTTTTACTGAAGTAACACTGTTCAGCCAGATCAGAAGGGAGGTGCCCAGGTAGATTGCAGAGATGGACAATCTTCAATTAAGATAAGGGGAAAAACCTGAAAAACTTGTCAAGGGGGGCAGGGCTTTCATTGTTCTCATAGGAAGAAGATTGTCCCCTGCTGTTATCTCTCCGGTCTATGGACTGCATTCCACATCTGAGAAGAGCTGGCTTACACTAGGTAAAAGGGGCGGGAGGGGAAACTTTGCTTGTGAATATCTCTCAAACCATAAAGCTTTGAGAGATAAGACTTATATCGTTCTTCGTGTTTTTTTAATGCCTATAAAATAAAGATAAAACAAAGTATTACTATCCCTTTAAGAACAGAGTACTTGCAGTCCTGGTATCTTGTGTCTTCTGTTGAGGTTCTTATTCAGGTAGTTTTGAAGACCCTTAAGGTTTCTAAGGTCTCTGACTCAAGTTCATTTTCCCCAGACATTTTTAAGAGTTGCAGGAGAAAGGTGGTACTTTTCCCTCCCTATCACTCGCTGGACCAAGTGGTTCTTGAAGAGTGGAAATCGGCTGATAAGAAACTGTTTTATCCCCAGGCGTTTTTCTTATATATCCCTTCTTTTCTATTGAGCTACAGTAATGGACTATCCCCCCTTTCCCCGAATGACCCTCCTATTTCTTTCCTTACTAAGAACACAGTATTTCCAACGACAGGTGAAGGATCAGGCATAGAAATACCTTGATTCCCTTCTTCAGACGAATTTCACAGCCTCAGGGACTGCCTTACGTTTAGCCTTTGCTACTGCATGGGTGACTAGGGCTATGACTGCTTGGGGGGTGCAGTTGTTAGATACAGTTCATTCGGATCCTGTCTTCCTAAAGAGGATATTATTCTTTCTGTTTCTAATATTAGTGAGGCTAATGCATACCCCCATAGGCTTGATTAATGAGTTTCCAATCCAACCTCTTTATAGCCCTCAAAAAGGAATGCAACTGTATCCTAGCCCTGTTCATGCACCTCTTTTCAAGATGGAGCCTTTGGGCTGTATCATTGTCATTCTGAGTCAAGGGGAATTTTTATCTTCTCTAGATGTAAGACTGTTATCTGCATTTCCCCATTTATGCAGATCATTAGTGTTTCCCTCACTTTGCTTTTCAGGACCATTATTCTCAATTCCCTGCCATCTCTTTTAGGGTGCTGTCTGCTCCCTTGTTTTTCACAAAAGTTATGGCAGGTCTTTGTGCCTACATTTGTTCACTCGGGATTTCCCTTACTCCCTGTCTGGACAACCTTTTACTAAATCTCCTACAGGAGATGCTTTGTGGCTTTAGCTCCAGTTGTGAGTGCCTATACTGGAGCTGCAAGACTGGTGATCAATTTAAAAAATCCTCTCTGGTTCTGTCCCAGGCTCTTGTCTACTTTGGCTTGAGATTTGACACTTCAAGGATGGGCCCTTCTGTTGAAGGACAAGATTCAGTTATTGTCTCGGTAGGTGTCTTGAGCCTTAACTCACACCAATACTGGAGTACATGAAGTTATTGAGACAGCTGGTCTGTCTTTGCAGCAGTTCTTTTTGCCCTATTCCATACTTAAGAACTGCAGCTGGAAATTCTCAGAAATTGTACCAGACAGCAGTGTCCTCTCCTGTGTCATGTCTTTCTCCAGTCAGCTGAAGTCAGATCTTTGGTGGTGGCTTCAGGTTTCCAATCTGACTCTGTGTTGTCTAGTGGTTATTCTGCACTTGTCTGTGGTCACAACAAATGCCAGCCTGGCTTTGATGACTCAGGTCCTTTGGTTCATCAGAGAGTCTTTTGCCCATCAATGTGTAGAAGCTTTAGGCAATTTTTCTTGCTCTTCTGCTTTAGTCCCAACTTCTCCAGGGCCTGCTGTTACAGATTCAGCCCAGCAATGCAATATCAGTGGCTTGTATCAACCACCCAGGAGGCACCATACGTGGCTATTTGGTCTGAAGTGTTAGAACTGGTAACTGAAACATTAGTTAAATAAATGTTAGAGATAAGTGAGTTTAACTCTAATTTCTAACAAAGTTAGCTTCTGGAATACAGGCGACATCATAAGAACAGCCGTGTCCTGCTACACCCTCTCAAGAATCGATGACATATGTGATATATTCTGAGAATAAGTTTTCTCTTGAAAACCATACTATATAAAACTAAGGTTGCCATAGCATGAGAGAGAGTTATACCATCAAATAGTATACATCCTCTGCGTATCAAGACAGAACCTTCTCTCCCTTCTATCTGTAAAGTGACACTACATGTGCATCCAAACTTTTAGGAATAATGCTTCAGCTTTTACAGCATGGATTCTGTTTTTTCAAGTAATTTCAAGGAAACCAAAATAGAATGGCAATGAAGGCTTATGACTGGAGTGCAGGATTAAAAGGAAATAAATAGCACATTGGTATGGATATATTTACCCTTGGTAGGAGTTTCACAAGAGGTTTGCCTGATTTTCGCATGTTCCAGCTCTCTCAGTGTGTGTATTGTAGGAGTAAACAACATTATGGTGGACTTTTTATTTAATTTTTTAAAGGGATAGCAATGTTTCATAATAAAAGCAGCTCTAATTAATCATCATAGTATTTGGACTTTGGAAAGTGTTATTTCAATTCTGTCAGAGTTGTAGTTCAAGAGTAATTCAATACAAAGTATCCCCCTCCTGCCCCTTTTCCTGATGTATTATGGTTCAGCCAGATCAGAAGGGAGGTGCCCAGGTAGACTGCAGAGAGGGACAATCTTTAATTAAGATAAGGGAAAAACTTGTCAAGGGGAGGAAGGGCCTTCATTGTTTTCATAGGAAGAAGATTGTCCCCTTCTGTTATCTGTCTGGTCTTACAACCAGATTCCACATCTGAGAAGAGATGGCTTACACTAGGTAAAAGGGGCGGGAGGGGAAACTTTGCTTGTGAATTTCTCTCAAACCATAAAGGTTTGAAAGATAAGACTTATATCGTTCTTCATGTTTTTTTAATGCCTACAAAATAAAATAAAGATAAAACAAAGTATTACAATCCCTTTAAGCTGTGAGTAGGGATTCTGGGAATTGGGAACTCAACCAGATATTCAAGTATGGGGGTTTCTGGCTGTTTTGATATATCGTAACTGCAAGGTTCCCATACGTTGCTCCAGGACCCAGACTGTCTTGCTCTCTTATTGGATGCAATGGCCATTCCGTGGCAATTTCTCCTGGCGTATGTGTTACCTTCTTATCCTCTGATTACCAGGGTAGGTCAGCATGGAGCAGGGAGCATGTAATCCTGATTACACCTTACTAGCCTCGTTAGGCATGGTGTTTGAAAAGGCCCAAATGTCTGTTTCTTCTAAAGTATATCATAGGGTCTGTGGTCCTTGATTTACAAGTGGTGTGAGGACCAGATGTTGTGGCTGCGTCCCATTAGTCTTCCAGTCATTCTGACCTTTCTTCAGGATGCATTTCAGATAGGTATTCTTTCAAGGTCCTGATTTTAGTTCTGTTTTTTTTTCCATAGGTGTATTGCCTTATTACCAGATAAGCAGACCTTTTTGTGCAAGGGGTTGGTGCAAGCTTATCAGGATCCCAATGCCCTGTGGGACTTGGACCTGGGTGTGCTTCAGAAGCCTCAATTTCATCTTCTTTTTAGTTTGTCTTCATTTCTTAACTCGAGATTGCTTTCCTGCTTGCAGCTGTGATGGAAGGGCGTGTGCTCTGGTGTTTTGTAAACCTCATTTCTTATCTTTAATTCTGATAGGGCGTATACCCTTTGGTTTCTCCCCAAGGTAGTTTCTGAATTTCACTGTTAGAAAAAATTAGAACTGGAGCACTGACAGAGTTATTTGCTACAAGAAGCCAAGTATTACTGAAAGAAGTTAGTAATGCCACTGTGCACCCATGTCTAAATATTGATATATACATAATGTCAGAAAAAATACACTTAGATATTTAACGAGGCACCCAAGCAATCGTGTAAATCTTGTAGTTCTATATATACATTGGCTTACGGTGAAAGTAATAAAACTTAACTTTTAATAAACAATTAAAATTTCCAATAAAGGACAATAAAAATATTGGATGTAAATCTGGAATGATATCCTATAGTTAAAAATAAGATATGTGTGTACCATGTATATTACACATTCCCCATTATACCCAGAGAACATGATCGTTTTAGTCCACTGGTTTGTCATTAGCCCTAATCGTTGGGCAATGACAAAAGGCAACAACCTCTTTATTACTGCCGGCAATTCTCCTAAACTCAAAATCAGCACTGTTGCTGACATATGGAGAACTAGCTAGTCCCTCGATTATTGCCTCCATACAAGGGTTGTGCACACTAGGATTATCAGGAGTCCAGAGTATCCATTAATTTAAAAACATTTTCTTCGAGCTGTGCTCTTGCCTATACTAGAACATCATTAGAAGTAACCAGGTTAATAATAATGTATAATGTATCTAAATTACTAGTATTTTTAAAGTATAATAGAAGGCATTATAGATAATGCCGACGTGTATTTCACCGCAAGGCTTTCTCAAGGCTGAAAACACTGTTGTCGTAAAGGGAGTATTTATACCAGTATCCACCAATCGTAGATCTATAAAGGAATTCAAATGACCAGTCAAGATAAATTAAAGTTGTTTTGCTCAAATTGAAGTGAAAAATGCATCCGCTTACTATTCTCTAAGAATTAAATGCTCTCTAATAGGATTCAACTTCAGAAAGGGATAATTTTATCATTAAATTCCAGCAAGAGGATTGTGATTCTAATTTTTCGCAACGTGTTATTTCAATACTCTCAGAGTTGTACTTCAAGAGTAATTGAATGATAAAGTATCCCCTCCCACCCCTTTTACTGATGTAACACTGCTCAGCTCAGAGCAGCAAGACTTTTCCGGATGCATTGCAGAGAGGGACAATCTTCAGTGAGCATAAGGAAAAACCTGTGAAGGGGGCCAGGGTTTTCCTTATGTTCACAGTAAGAAGATTGTCCCTTGCTGTGAGCTGTCTGGTCAAGACACCAGATTTCACATCTGAGGGGAGGTGGCTTACACTTGGTAAGAGGGGCGGGAGGGGGATACGTTATCATTTAATTACTATTGAAATAACACTCTCCATGGCCCAAATACAATAAAGATTAATTGGAGCTGCTTTTTTGTGAAACATTTCTATCCCTTTAACAGGAAAAATCCTACAGCAAATGTTTCCACGATTTGGGTTTTCTGTCTCTTTAAAGGGGAACTTTCACCCCGCAATAACTTAACGTTCGCTTGTTGCTCACCTGGCGACTAGCTGCTTAGTAGCGCTAGTCGCCAGCAATATTACCCGGTTCTTCAGATATCGGCTTTTTGCCGATGGTGACAGGAGCAGGAAGCACGGACGTCTCTTCACAGTGACGTCCGTGCGCCTGCGCTGTCAGTCTCTTTTGCACCACACGGTGCAAAAGGGACTGACAGCGCAGGCGCACGGACGTCACTGTGAAGAGACGTCCGTGCTTCCTGCTCCTGTCACCATCGGCAAAAAGCCGATATTTGAAGAACCGGGTAATATTGCTGGCGACTAGCGCTACTAAGCAGCTAGTCGCCAGGTGAGCAACAAGCGAACGTTAAGTTATTGCGGGGTGAAAGTTCCCCTTTAAAGGGATAGCTTCTCTTTCCTTACCTTTAGTGCAGTAGTTTCCATTCCTGCCATTGACGGATGTTTAACAGGCCACATCTTCAGATTAACCCTGCTTGTAAACAGCTGAGTAAGAGGACCAGTCCATTAACTCACCTGTGAACAAGCAGGGACAACCTGAAGATATAGCCTGTTGGGCACCCCTGAGGATGGGGTAGGGAACCACTGCTTTTCTACATTATCCCTCTAGCTCAAGCAAAATCTCACAAATCCGTTTCCAACATGACACGTTGTTCCTTCTTACGCAGCTTACTTCAGAGAGACTTCAAAAGCTGGAATTCTTTAAATGCAGTTTCTACTCCTACTGTGTCAGGATTGCATGTCATTGTGGAGAATTTTGTGCATTTCACCCAATGTCACTGCTGCCCTGTTAAGATTTCTGTGCAAGTAAGAAATATTTATTTAAGTCTAAAATGAGTATATACACACAGCAGGGAAATCCTGTCACCAAAGATCACCAGCCATTGGGAAATGTCACTACCCAACTGAATGGTATACAGTCTGTAATCATATTTTTATTATTATAACTTTATTTTTCCTCTTGTTGGTTATATAAGTATCGTACTTGCTGTGTCTCATTATTTTAAACTTTTTATTAAAGCTGCCTAAATTACCACGGAAGCCACCATGAATGGACAACTTGACTTGAGTGGCAAGCTGATTATTAAAGCTCAGCTGGGAGAGGACATCCGAAGAATTCCTATTCACAATGAAGATATTACCTATGATGAGCTGGTGCTGATGATGCAGAGGGTGTTCAGAGGAAAGCTCCTTACCAATGATGAGGTGACCATCAAGTACAAAGATGAAGGTAGCTATATTCTGCATGTGTTACTTGCTCATGTTTTAAGACCATATAGACTTATTTTTATTATTTATTTTATTTTGTATATAAAACTCATTCCACTTCACCTGAGGAGTCAGTGTGTGTTTATACACAAGGTTATATGGTAAATGACTTTCATTAAACTGTGTCCAGTCACCTACCCTTCTTGATGAATAAGAAACCTCTATGTTTAAAACACAAAATGCAATAAATACATTAAAGGGATAGTAATACATCGTTTTAACTTTATTTTATTTTGTAGGCATTAAAAAAACATGAAGAATGATATAAGTCTTATCTCTCAATCCTTTATGGTTTATGAGATATTCACAAGCAAAGTTTCCCCTCCCGCCCCTTTTACCTAGTGTAAGCCATCTCTTCTCAGATGTGGATCAGGTTGTATGACCAGACAGATAACAGAAGGGGACAATTTTCTTTGTATGAAAACAATGAAAGCCCTTCCCCCCCCCCCCCCCCCCCCTTGACAAGTTTTTCAGCTTTTTCCCTTATCTTAATTGAAGATTGTCCCTCTCTGCAGTCTACCTGGGCACCTCCCTTCTGATCTGGTTGAACAGGGGCGGGGATACTTTGTTTGTGAATATCTCTTAAACCATAAAGGTTTGAGAGATAAGACTTATATCATTCTTCATGTTTTTTTAATGCCTACAAAATAAAATAAAGTTAAAACGAAGTATTACTATCCCTTTAATAATATACCTAATAGTGGTGCCACTATATTAAATATCCTCAAGACATACTAAATGTCCCCAATAGAAAAAAATATATATTAATGAAGATCAGTTACTTCAATCCTGAAGTGTCACCCAGTGGTAGAACTATCCTAGCGTAAAATTCCAGATGCCCTCTCCCGACTGGTATACAAATAGATAAGAAGCTAAATGGTTAAGCTCACCTGTCCTGTATGCTCACTTACTGCAAGTGTCTTTTGGTTGCAAGACGTACCTCTCCAAGCTGCCATTAAAATATACGGATGCCCTTCCAGTGGAAGGCACTGAGGATCTTTTCCTGTTTACCAGAGTGCTAGTATCAGTGCCCTTATAGTGGCAAGTCAATATTGAAACAGCGTTTTTGCCCATGGCGCATACCCTGTGAGGTACCTATAACAGAGGTTTCCACCAGAGGGGCACATAACCTTACGGAGAAGGATCAAGAAATTAACAGCGTCTTTCATCGGAAGGGCATCCGTATATTTTAATGGCAGCTAGGAGAGGTACGTCTTGCAACGAAAAGACACTTGCAGTAAGTGAGCATACAGGATGGGTGAGCTTAACCATTTAGCTTCTTATCTATTTGTATACCAGTCGGGAGAGGGCATCTGAATATTTACGCTACGATAGCTCTACCATTGGGTGACACTTCAGGATTGAAGTAACTGATCTTCATTAATATTATATTTTTCCTCTGTGTCCGTTACACTGCATACGGTGGGCAATTGGCTTCGCCTCCCAGCTGGTAGGATCAATGGAATCTATAAATTTAACGTCAGCTCTCCCTCTGCAGTTATTTGGTCCTACCTAAGCTGGGGGACGGAGGCAATTGCCTCTCTCCTTACTCTACCAACCTTTTTTTTTTTTTTTTTTTTTTCCTGGCATTCATATGCCCTGCCTAACAGCGGCGCGTATTTCTCACCTGGGCCCTGCATGTATGCTGTGGCCGGGTGCAGTCGAGAGACATGGGCAAGTCCGGTGGAAGGAACAAGCGATGCCCTCTGTGTGTTCCGTTCCTTCAGCACAAACGGAAGCGGAGGTTTGGCTTTGACAGATCCTGCTGCGTCCCCAAACAACCGGAAGTCGGCGTGCGTTCCAGGCTGGAATACAGAAGCGGTACTCGCTTGCCAGCATGGTGCCTCCATTAAAGCAGCCCACTTTCCAGACTCTTCCTCCTTTGGGACCGTGAGTAAAGCAGTTATTACGTTTTTCTTAATAGCTTATTGTTCGGTGATGTTAACTTTATTTGTACTGCCAGTTGTCATAGACTTGGGGCCTCCTTTTCATGTCTAATGCTATATCTGCCACTAAGGATGTTAAGGGTGATAAGCAGAAGGGTGAATCATCCAAGGAAGAAAATCCTGTCAGCAAGACTAAGCCTTGTACAGGTTGTGAAAATAATATTCCCCTCAGTGACCCCGCCGAGCTGTGTACTGACTGCCTGTGGCGTGCTACTGGAAGTGAAGTCCCTGCACAATTTTCTGATTTTTTTTTTTTTTTTTTTTTTTAGCATGAATGAAATCCTCCATGCAGGAGACCTTTTCATCAATGCAAGAAGCCTCTCGTAAAAGACCCCGCTTCTCTGATCCAGATGAAGGTCCATCCAACCGTCTGGAAGAAGAAGATATTGAATCTGAAGGGTCTTCAGCTGAGGAGGGGGAAATTGTTTAAGAAACGGGTAGTTTTCCTATAGACAAGGTTGATTCCCTGGTTAAATCCATGCGAAAAACCTTACGTCTCACTGAGGTACAGAAAGAACTTAATGTTATGGATCC
The DNA here is from genome assembly GCA_037306005.1 of Rhinophrynus dorsalis. NCBI lineage: Eukaryota > Metazoa > Chordata > Amphibia > Anura > Rhinophrynidae > Rhinophrynus > Rhinophrynus dorsalis. The sequence continues at coordinate 371,221,042 of CM074719.1, forward strand.
GGCCTTCATTGGTTGCAAGAAGTCAAATCAACTTCTGCAAGTCCATAGCTCCATTCAAGAAATAATCCAACAGGAATGGAAGCAAGGAGAAAAAAAGATGTGCCACCTCAAAGCGCTTCCAGCTCATGTACCCTTTTGCAGAGGGAAGACACAGTTAATTGGACTACTCCTCCAAGAGTTGATGCAGCAATCTCCCAGACGACTAGGAGAACTACACTCCTCCTTGAAGATGGAACTTCATTGAGAGACGCCATGGATAAGAGTGGACAGCGCCCTAAGGAAACAATTCTCTACTATTGGTCAAAACCTCAAAACGGACACTGCTGTGGCTTCAGTCTTTCGCACCTTACATATGTGGGTTTCAGACCTAGAAGAAAAACTTGATTCTTCCGTTTCAAGATCTCGAATACTGAAGGAAATGGGTATAATCAAGGACGCGCTAAATTATTCCTGCGATGCCTCCTTAGATAACATTAGGCTGTTGGCAAAAGCCTCATCCTAATCTGTAACAGCACGCAGAGCCTTTTGGATAAAATCATGGGAGGCAGATGCAGCATCCAAGAACAGGCTTGTCTTGCTCCCTTTGTCTGGGTCCAAGTTATTTGGTGATCAGTTGGAGGATATCCTAAACAAATCCTTGGCAGGGAAAAGCCCCTTTTTGCCTCAAGAGAAGCATGGCAGAAGATCACCAGCACGAAATACTCCATCTCGACTCCGGTCCTTTCGTGATGCAAAATGATACAGGCCAGGAAAATCTTATGACAACAGGAGAAGGGGAGGACTCCAGCCTTCTCGAGGGGGAATCAGAAAGGATTTCCAGCAAAAGCCTCAATGCCACCAATGAACCAGGAGTGTCCTTCCTTCACCTCCAGCGGGTGTGTGTGTGTGTGTGTGTGTGTGTGTGTGTGTGTGTGTGTGTGTGTGTGTGTGTGTGTGTGTGTGTGTGTGTGTGTGTGTGTGTGTGTGTGTGTGTGTGTGTGTGTGTGTGTGTGTGTGTGTGTGTGTGTGTGTGTGTGTGGACTGGAGCATTTTCACCATTCATGGGCTCTGATTCACTCAGACAGATGGGTGATGGAAATTGTGAGGGAAGGTTACACACTAGAATTTCAACATGCCCCTCCGGGTCCTTGTTTCAGAACATCACGAATCAGGAACAGATGCAGAATATCACAGATGAAACAGGTCCTGTAAGAACTCCTTCTCCAACAAGTCATAGAGGAAGTACCAGCAACTCAGAGATTTCATGGATTTTATTCAATACTGTTTGCTGTCTTCAAACCTTCTGGAAAGCTTCGTCCGATCCTAGACCTAAAAGAATTGAATTGCTACCTAAAAAGTGCGGCATTTCAAGATGGAGACAGTCATTTCGGCAATCAAGTTAATTCATCCTCAGGTATTCCTGTCTCGGATAGATTTGAAGGACGCTTACCACCACATCCTAATCAGACCATCTCACCGACTGTTCTTAAGGTTTCACATCTTCAAGAACCATTATCAATTCAGAGCACTCCCATTTGGTCTAGCTTCAGCCCTGTGAGTGTTCACAAAAGTACTATCAGTAGCGATGGCAGAATTAAGAAGCACCCACCAGATAAAGGTCCTTCCCTACCTGTACGATGTTCTTATCATCTGCAGTTCACTACAGTCGGCCCAGGAAAACACGGTCACCTGCAAAAAAGTATTACAGGATCTCGGCTGTTTGATAAACACCAAGAAAAGCAGTCTCATTCCATCTCAGAATCTTCAGTTCCTGGGAATCAACTTCGACACCAGGCTGAACCTGGCAACTCTATCTGTAGAACGTCAAGATCGCATCTCAAGACAAGTAAAAATGTTCCTAAGACAACCAGTCCACTTAGCAAGGGCCTTTTCTCAGTTACTAGGTCATCTGTCTTCAGCACAGCAGATTCTTCTTTGGGGTAGATCCCATTCCAGATTCACTCTGCAAAATTTCCTACTGTATTATCGGAAGGATCCTTCCAACTTCAGTTTACGGATACCTGTGTTCCCCTCCACAAGACTAGAATTGAAATGGTGGATCCAAAAACGGAACCTGGAAAAAGGTCGCCAGATGTTGGAACACACACATGGCAGATCCTCACCACGGATGCAAGCCTGCACGGGTGGGGGGAGTTTGGAACCAACAATCAGTCCAGGGCACATGGTCACCTCAGGAGTCCAGGTTTCATATCAATGTACTGCAAATCCTAGCAGTCTGGAGATCATTGCAGCACTTCCACCAAGATCTGGCCAGGCAGGCAGTTCTGGTCCGCTTGGACAACATGGCGGCAGTCCAATATCTCCGAAACCAGGGCGGGACCAGGAGCATACAGCTGAATCGCATATCTCAAAATAATGTCATGGACAGAGAAACACCTAATGACATTAACAGCATCTTGCCTATCAGGACACCTGAATGTACAGGCAGACTACCTCATCAGAACAAAGCTGGATCAAGGGGAGTGGGGTCTCAATGTCAAGATCTTCCAGTCTCTGACCAAACTCTTGAACACCTTCAATAGACCTGATGGCCTCGGCCCAAAACAGGCAGTGCCAGGCCTACATCTCTAGGTGGTCCGAGCCTCAGGCAGTAGGACAAGATGCTCTTCGCATTCCCTGGGACTTCAGTCTGGCATACATCTTCCCTCCCATTCCAATTATAGCAGAAGTAATCCGAACGATAAGAAGAGAACAAGCAAGCGTCATCCTCATAGCCCCAAATTGGCCAAGGAAAATGTGGTACGTGAACCTTCTACAGGTGTCCATCAGACCCCCCCAATACCTCTTCCGGACATACCAGACCTGCTAACCCAGGGACCCATATTTCATCCAAATCTGGCCTTCTTCCAACTAACGGCCTGGAGGCTGAAAGGGAGTCTTTAACCCTACAGGGTCTTGCAGATCCTGTGATAGACACTATTCCGAAGGGTAGGCGCCTATCTCTTCCACCAAAATCTATTATAGGATATGGTCTATATTCCATAAGTGGTGCTCTTCGCGGGGTCTGACCAGACAATCCATCCCTCCCCCAGGATCTTGGATTTTCTGCAGTCTGGTTTCAACAAGGGATTAAAACAAGCATCTTTAAAGGAATAGTAATACTTCATTTTAACATATTTTATTTTGTAGGCATTAAAAAAACATGAAGAATGATATAAGTCTTATCTCTCAAACCTTTGTGGTTTATGAGATATTCACAAGCAAAGTTTCCCCTCCCGCCCCTTTTACCTAGTGTAAGCTATCTCTTCTCAGATGTGGAATGCAGTCTATAGACCAGACAGATAACAGAAGGGGACACTCTTATTCCTATGAAAACAATGAAAGCCCTGCCCCCTTGACAAGATTTTCAGGTTTTTCCCTTATCTTAATTGAAGATTGTCCCTCTCTGCAGTCTACCTGGACACCTCCCTTCTGCTCTGGCTGAACAGTGTGACATCAGTAAAAAGGGCGGGAGGGGGACACTTTGTCATTTAATTACTCTGGAACTACAACTCTGACAGAATTGAAATAACACTCTCCAAAGTCCAAATCTATGATGCTTAATTAGAGCTGCTTTTATTATGAAACATTACTATCCCTTTAAAGGTCATCTTTAAACGGCAGTATCAGCTGTTATGGCCACTCCTTATGCAGACAATTTTCTTATAAAAAAAAAAAAAAAAAAATTCATGACAGCGGTCTCTAAGATCAAGCCTACAATTCGTGAGACTGTCCCCCACTTGGGACTTAAATCTAGTCTTAACTATCATCTCATCCATTCTTTGAACCTTTAGAGTCCATCTCTATGAAACACCTTACTCTGAAGACAGTTCTGCTTACAGCAGTTACATTGGGTAGAAGAGTGGGGGAACTTCAGACTTTAATGTCAGTTCCCCCCATCTAGTTTTCCACCAGGACAAGGTGGTTCTCCGTACTCGCAGTTCTTCTTTCAAAGGTGGTGTCTCAATTTCATATGAATCAGGAAATTCTTTCCTTCTTTTTGTCCAAATCCTAGTCAGGAGCTAGAAAAACGCCTTCATAATTTAGACATTGAAAGGTGCTTACAGATATTTCTCAAAATACTTGCAAATCAAAGTCACTTTTTGTTCATCACTGCGGAAAATTTAAGGGCTGTGCTGCATCCAAGCCCTCCATTCCAGGGAATGTATAAAACTTGCATATGAATCGGCTGATATTCTGCCTTCTCAAGGGTATCAAGGCTCACTGTACTAGGGCTGTTTCCACCTCCTGGGCTCAGAAAGCAGCAGCCTACCCTGAGGAAATCTGCAAGGCTGCCACTTGGTCCTCCGTGTCAACCTTTGCCAAGCATTACAGACTAGACCTCCTTGCATCAGCAGACGCCAAGTTTGGCCGAAAGGTGCTGGAGGCAGCCTTACCTCAATAGTTCTTCTCCGTACCCTCTCTCGTGTGACTTGGTACTGCTCTGGTAAGTCCCACCGTATGACGTGTAATGGACACAGAGGAAAAGGTGAAATTTACTCACCGATATTTGTTTTTCCTCTGTGTCCTTCCACGGCAACCCATCCCTAAGGTATTGGTATAAGTATCGTTCTCAATTTGTTAGACAATATCTAGGGATATTATTGTCATTTACCAAATGATAAATACTAACAGTTCTCTCTCATTTCAGCTTAGTCAAAAGTATAACTGCAGAGGGATAGCTGACGTTTAAATTTATAGATTCTATTGGTCCTACCAGCTGGGAGGTGGAGCAAATTGCCCACCGTATGCTGTGGAAGGACACAGAGGAAAAACAAATATCTGTGAGTAAATTTCACCTTTTTTAAATTGGGGACATTTAGTATGTCTTGAGGATTTTTAATATAGTGGTACCACTATTAGGTATATTATCAATGTATTTATTGCATTTTGTGTTTTAAACATAGAGGTTTCATATTAATAAAATTGTACCTTATTTATTGTTGCCATATGCTCATTGAGAGGGGGGGTTATTATAGTATTTATTCAGGGCTCAAAATTTCCACTTGCCACTAGCCAATGGTGAGTGAAAATTTAGACCTGGCGAGCAGAAATTCAGCCCTGGTGGGTATGTTTTAGCTTGCAGTGGCTAGTAACTTTTCAGGTCTGGCTAGTAGCAAAGGACTTAAAATTATAAGCCTTGATTTATGTATAGGTATAGCGCTCTCCCAAATTTCTATATTTGTTAAGCTTTATTGTTTTATGACCATACTCACTGGTCTAGGGATTGTAGACGCTTTTTAGGGATACACCCCAGTAGAACCATTTTGGTGTCTCTTTGTTATTTTAGAACTCTTATTATTTTTCAGTATTTTTATGTAATTTTATTTATTGATTAACCCTTGAGAGTTTTACCAGTTGAGCGCCTCATTTCCACAAAGATTTAGTTTCCAACTTGATGAATGCCCATAAGAGTGTTCGTTTAATCTTCTTTACAATTCCATAGAACAAAATTAATGTTGGCTAGAGACTCTTAAAATGCTTTAAACATATTTAATATTGGGTTAAAGCAGGATTGTACATTCCTCAAGGGCCACAGACAGGCCAGGATGTAAGGTTTTATCTGCTTAAAGGGATAGTAATACTTCGTTTTAACTATATTTTATTTTGTAGGCATTAAAAAAACATGAAGAATGATATAAGTCTTATCTCTCAAACCTTTATGGTTTATGAGATATACACAAGCAAAGTTCCCCTTCCCGCCCCTTTTACCTAGTGTAAGCCATCTCTTCTTAGATGTGAGTCTGGTTGTATGACAGGACAGATAACAGAAGGGGACAATTTTCTTTGTATGAAAACAATGAAAGCCTTTCCCCCCCCACTTGACAAGTTTTTCAGCTTTTTCCCTTATCTTAATTGAAGATTGTCCCTCTCTGCAGTCTACCTGGGCACCTCCCTTCTGATCTGGTTGGACTGGGGGGGGGGGGGGATACTTTGTTTGTGAATATCTCTTAAACCATAAAGGTTTCAGAGATGAGACTTATATCATTCTTCATGTTTTTTTAATGCCTACAAAATAAAATAAAGTTAAAATGAAGTATTACTATCCCTTTAAGAACAGATGAGTTAATCAGTGGTGTGACTGACTCACCTGTGCTTAATTAGGGAAATCCTTAGATCCTGGCCTGTTGGTGGTCCTTGAGAACTGAGCTCGGACAGCCCTGGGTTAAAGGCGCACCAATAAATGAAAGCAGTTGATGCACTTTTATCATTACTTCATGTAAAAATGATTTCTATATCATTCAGTGTGGAACACAGAAACCATGGAGTAAAGTCTCCTCCTCTAGGAGGGCAGGTAACTTCAAACAAGGCCTCTGAGGTGGAGACACCCTTCCACTTTACCCCTGCCTGCTAAGATCTGTTATAGTGACCTTGTGATCAAGGAAGAAGTAAGGGCATATCTCTCTTGACCTTCTTTTTCATTTTATTGCTTAGTATATGCCTTTCTGTAGAGAGTTTTTGAATTTCAAATGCAAAGGAAAAGGAGTAATTCTGGAGCAAAACAACTTGCACGTTGGGGGGGGGGGGCGTCAAATAAAAATGCCCGTCATTTTAAATGGAGCTTTAACACGCTGAATGTTAGAGAAGTCTCTAATGCAGATACACTGCATACTTTTCTAAATAGGTTAAAAGCCTATTTAGATCAATGGCAATTTTTATTTATGCTTTGGTGCTGTTGGTATGCCCCAGATTTGCTAATCTTTTGTTTTCTGCATATACCCATCATTGACCAAATGTTTCTTCACATATATGTCTGTCGTCATTACTGGCATATGCTTCAGGTGACAAAGTAATCAGGTGAGTTTTTCTATCCATTGTGTTAGGAACTTACAGCGCTACTGCACCTATCCCTAATCTTCTTTGGTGGTCCCTCCCCTTTACCGGGGGGGATATGATCGCCCTTCCATTTCACCACAGGGTGTCCACTCCCCTTCACCATGGGAGATTAGTAGTTGTGACGCAGGGGAGCAAAAGAGCTCCCCTGTTTCCTTCCTAAACAAACTACAATGTAAGAGTGGGTGAGATCGGGAGACTTCATCACATCAATGTGGGAGGCTTTTCCTCATTGTCATGAGAGGGTTCAGGTAGGATGGAAGCAGGGGAGCTCTCTTGTTCCCCGGTGATGCCTCTGTTGAGCTTGGGGAGGGGGGACATCAGGAGGGTTCCTGTTGCCCCGCCATGGGGTCTGGCAAATAATAAATAAATCAACTCTTTGTGTGCCACACTGTGCATTGCAACCCAATTTGTTGGATACCACTTGTGGTTTCACTGTACAGGTGAAGCAGCACCACCACTGTTAGTGCTAGACATATGTACATCCCCTTACACTGAAACTGGGTGTATGGGGATGTTTTCACAAATAATGTATCTTCTACCTAAAAGGAAGATGTAATGTAACATCCACATAGGTGTTGTTTATAGAGACAAACAAATCTGTACATATCAAACACCAATCCTTAGAGAACAAAATGATTACAAAAATCAAGACAATAAATTTGAACAGAAGGATAACTTGAACTTGCAAGTATTAGAATAAATTCATCCCCCAAAAAGGTGGGGGACAAACTGACACACACTATCCAGTTTATTAATTGTGTTTATTATTGCATTATTGTGCGTACTAGTTGAAAAGCCAGTGTACACGGGCCACAATGTCACTCAGCAACCTCGCTGGTGGCCGGATCCTGTTGGCCTCACTGCAGTCATGCGCAGTACTGACTGCCCGAATGTGCCGCAGCTGATAGTGGAGCAGGGCGCTCCGAATTCAAAGCGCACCCAGGAAGGGGCGAAGAGAGGACTACGGTCTGAATTCGGAGCGCCCCTCTCCATTATCAGCTGTGGCGCGGGCAGTCTGTACTGCACATGACTGCAGCACACACAGCCATCTCTACTGCGCATGATGGCTTCTGACAAACATAGTTGGCGAATTATTATATAAGATTATCTTTTTGCTTTTTAATTTTTTTTGATTGCTAATAATTCCCCAAAGGTGAATTTAATCAATAAAAAAAAAAAATAAAAAAAAAAAAAACTTTTAAGAATACTAAAAATGGAGAACAAATGCAACCCTTTTTGAATTAAATTGTTTCCACATTCAAAGAAGAATTGCAGATCAATTCCACCATCTGTTCAGATCAACGATGTAAGTGTTCTGTGACTGTGTGCTTTGTCTCTTCAAAATGTTCCCAGCTTATTGTACCCTAGCATTGTGTCTGTGAACTTTCATTTTGGGATATTATTACCGTAGCACCACTAAAATACAGTGTTTCTCCAACTTGTGTGTTTGTGGATGCAGCATATTCAGTTTTATTCTGTATGCTGTATTTTAAATACTATGTAAAAAGTATAGTTGCCAACATTGAATGGCTTGCCACATCTTTCAGCTTTTATGTTTATATTCTGCAGAAAGAAAGTAATACATATTACCACAAGGTGGGGCTAAAATCTCAGACTACTTCAGTGTTGCTGAGCAAATGTTTTCTTACATTGGACAGTGAGTCTGAAGTATAGAATTGGAATTATTTTGGGGCAGACCAGCGGCACCATAGGGTACAGATTAAAATGCCTTTTGATTTTAAATGGTAATTTTAATCCCTTGTATACTTGATAGGACTCTAACCCATTGAGAAGACCATTTTTCCATTCAAGGAGTTAAATGTCAATCTGTGACTTTATTTCCATTCTGTGGAGCACTTGATGAAGTACTCCAGTTATTCTTGTTACATTGGCCTCAGTAGCACCTTGAGCTAAAATTTATGTAAAACAAACTTGTAGGTCTAAGTGCTTTCCTTTTTGGGTAATTGAACCATTGTACTTCACTAACACCTAGCATAAATACAAACAAATGTCAGTTAAAGAAATTGTAATATTGAGATAAGTTAAGGTTGGTTATTCATTATACTGTCCCTCCTTGCGATCTGTCCAGTCAATCGAACTGCTTTCAGATCTGAGCAGACGCTGTATGACTTAGGGATAGGAGGGGTGGGAGGGGGAAGCTTAAAATAAAATTACAAGAATACGACGATTTGGACATTTACCAAAAAAAAAAGTATAGTTAATAATCAATCTTAACTTTAAATCCTGTAATTACTATCTCTTTAATAAGTTAAACATGTTTTATCCTTCTCTCCTCTCTAATATGGACAAAGAATACACTTTTGCTCTGCTCATAAGTTATTCTAATTTGTAAATACTGAAGTTGGCATTTCCAAAACTGATTATACAAGCTAGTTTGAATTATGACCTTTTTTTAAAAGTTGGATAGTATCCTAGGCCCAAGGCTAGTTTGAAAGCAATTGTAATTCCTTCCACTCTTAGACGTAAGATGTTTAATTTGTCTGGCTTTTAGGTCCTATGTTGTCCAAACTGCTGCAACTCTCCCCCATTTAGCTCTGCATTATTATCTGTGAAAAAAAAATAAAAATAAAAAAAGTAAAGCGAGAGTGTGTGTGTGTGTTTTTATTTATTTCTTTCTCTCAACATTACATTTGTGATTCATTTATGCCTAGTCAATAAACAAAATGATGGCAAACTGCAAAATTAGGGGCTCCTGAGACAGCTGTAAAGTGAACTTGCAGCACTATAGCACCTCTCCCTTCTGTCTTTCTAGCAGTAGTGTTTAAAGGGATAGTAATGTATCACAACAAAAACAACTTTGCTTAATCTTCATTGTATTTGGGCCATGGAGAGTGTTATTTCAATACTGTCCCCTTTTACCTAGTGTAATCCGCCTCCCTTCAGATATGGAATCTGGTCCCTTGACCAGAGAGATTGCAGCGAGGGAGTGAGCATAAGGAAAACCCTGCCCCCTTGACAGGTTTTTCCTTATGCTCACTGAAGATTGTCCAGATGGATCGCAGAGAGGGACAATCTTGCTGCTCTGAGGTGAGGTAACATTCAATTACTCTTGAACTACAACCCTGATGATATTGAAATAATGCTCTCCACGGCCCAAATACTGTGAAGGTTAATTGGAGCTGCTTTTATTGTGAATCTTAACTATCCCTTTAACCTCAGTGTCTCCCATGATGTCTTCAGTAGTAAGAGGGGTCTGGGTGCACATTTTAAGATGTATCTTGTCCTGCATTGGGTGATCTCTTCAACCCGATTATGTCAGCTGCTACCTAGAAATCCACTGGTCTGCTAGGGGAATAGCAAGGTTGGTGAATGAAAGGGGGGAGGGATCTAATGATGCTGATATTTTGCTCCCTCCCTGCATGCCACAAACTTGTGACCACTTTTTCTGGAAAGGGGAGAGTCTCTCTTTTACAAGGCAGACATTAAAAGGATAATGTCAGGTGATTGCATAATCACCATGCATATCTTGGAAAGAAGCCATCTGGGGTCCCCCACATCATGAATTGACTTATGTCATTACCATTGCCCTGTTCCCACCTTGGTGGAGTTGGTGTGAAATGTTGACATCATCACATTACATTGATCATAACAGGGCAATGGTAATGACAGAGTCTGATTCATGATGTGGGGGAACTTGCCAGCTTCTATTCTAAAATATGTATGCATGTTTTTTTTCTTTTAATAGGGAGAATATGCAAGTCCTCCCTGCTGGCACCTTACATCAGCATGTGGGTGAACATATCTTCCCCTAACAAAGTTAGACATGAAAGGGTTAATATGTGCTCACCTGGAGTAAACAAAAATGAATGTAAGTAGCTGGGCTGGCTTTTTTTAAAACCCATAGCTCAGCACCCCCCCCCCCACACACACACACACCACACTTGGGAGGGCAAGAGTCTTTCCAACTATGGTAGGCATGAAGGAGTGATAACCTGTTATAATATATACATATACTAGTTGAAGAGGCCGTTACACAGGCCACAGTGCCACTGCCAGATGATCTCGGGGCAGTCAGGCACAGTAGAGACTGCCCACGCCACAGCTGATACAGTGCCAGCTGGTCGCAGGGCATTCATGCACAGTAGAGATTTCCCGCACCGCAGCTGATAAAGTGCCAGCCGGTCGCGGGGCAGTCATGCACTGCAGCTGATACAGAGCTGCATACTCCTTCGGAGCGCCCCGCTCTGTATCAGCCTCATCATTGTCAGTCTCTACTGGGCATGACTGCGTTGTTACACACGTTTTAGCGAATTATTATATAGGATGTGAGTGTGCATAGCAAAAAGCTACAGATATTACATATATGTATTTTCTATCTGTAATGGTGCAAAAAATAAAATTATATTAATACAGAGAGAAAATGAGTTAAATTGTGACCAAGAGGTTTTTGCAAAATTGGACTTGATGTATAGAGAGCGCCACCAATAAGTGTATATACGTTGCATATTATTTATAAAACAATATGTATTACATGTAACATACTGGATATCCAAAGACAAGCAATATAAAAATGTTAAAATGAAAGTGATGCACTAGTGCACAAAGGGTCTCATCTATGGATGCAACAGTTCTTTATATTGAATCATTTTTTTTTAAGATTTAAATTTTTTTTTTTTTTTAATATTTGTAGTCCTATGCATAAAACACATTTTCTGTTATAGGGTATTGTGTCAATACTAATCCTAGAATCATAACCATTTGCTATGAAACTCCTGGGCAGTTCTGTTTCCATTCACTTTACTGGAATTTTGATTAAAAATGCATTCTGGGTAAAATGCATTGGTCATATTAGGGGAAGTCTGTAAATGTCAATGGTATCTTTTGAAAGTACAGCGTGTATGACGAATGGGTTTTTCCACAGGAAAAAAAATGCATCAGATTGTCACTTCACTGTAAACTGCAACAATAACGTGAAAATGTTTTGACCCAGGTGTGGGGTGAAGTGGTTAAACTTTTTATTAAAATGTTGTGAACTTTGCAACATTGTTGTATATGCCCCTTTGTGCAGAAAGCAAAATATTCTGACTCAAATGAAATGTGCTATTTGGGGAGATGTATTATTGATTTAACCCTTATAAATAACTCCATATAAATTGATGGGGAATTGTCTCCTATGGTTCAGTTGATAAACTCCTCTTAAACTTTCTACATATGGCCATTTTAGTCTTAAAAAGGAAGATCTGTGTCTTGGAGCTGGTAAAGTGATGCCAAACCCCAGCACATTACATGTTTTATTTTTTCCCCCCTTTCTGCATGCTGATAAAATATATATAATGTGTATGAGAATAAACAAGGAACTTCCCAGTCTTACAAATATGTGTGTTTATTATGTTTAATTTAACACAGTGCATTGAAAAAATTATACAGGACTATAATCCATAGTTATTTCACACTGCCTTGCAAACTAAATTAGACTTTAACCCTTCGAGTGCTACATAGGTGTGCAACACATTGCAGTGCATTGTGTACACCTGTCGTTCAAAGAGGTAATATATATTCTTCCCTTTTTCTTTTTTTTTTTTTTTTTTTTTTTTTCTTTTCAGATGGAGATCTCATTACAATCTTTGACAGCTCTGATTTGTCTTTTGCCATACAATGCAGTAGAATATTGAAGCTGACCCTTTTTGGTAAGTAAATAAAAATGATGATGATTGGCTGCTTTGTTTTGTGCCCTGAGTTTGTGTAGTTTCTTGTAATGTTGACCTGAAGAGAGAAATTGAAAGACATAGTATTTAGTGCATAATTTCTACCTGGCACCTCTAATTTAATTTTTATGCTCCGTATTTGAAAGTTCTGATATAAAACTGATTTCAAAGGATTTATATGCGGCACCTAATTCTTAAAATGCTTATTTTCTTATCAGCTGGAGAATGGGTGTATTTTACTGTGTAGTTGGCAATAGGAACTGGAGCAAACATGTGGCAAATCAGTTGCACCATGCCTGGGAAAACACACTGTACCATAGATTTAAATGGATCATCTCTGGCATTCAAGGAGTTAAATTCCCCATTGGTGAGTGGGTGTTACCTACACCTCCGTGTTCGTTAACTTCCTTGTTTGTCACACAGATGTATAGTTCATTTGAATATCTGACAAAATCCTTATCACAAATCAGTCCTCCTAATTGAGAGGAGATGAGCAGTACTTAACTACTTGTGTCCTTATGGATAAAAATTTTAATCATGTCTCTTTTGAGCGTAAGTGAATAATTTCAGGAGACAGGTCACTTTAAGAAAAGCCTCTGAAGGAGGCAGCTCTCATAACTGTCAGGTCCACACCATTCCTTAGTTTTCAGTGTTCTGTTCAAGGAGGAACAAGGGCAGTTTGTATAAAAGTCTCTTGTTTGCGTTCTGATAATTCTATAAAAAAACACTACAGAAGCTATGGTCTATACCTTCTGCAGATGCTTTGTTCTACTTGGGGGGGAAAGTCTCACTTGATAAAGATCTGTCCCTCAAGGTTCAGAGAGGATGATGCAGTAGGATCCAAGGGTGAGAGAGGATGGATCTAGGCAGGCTGCATTTGCGTATTCACCTCATTTACCTGACCTTTTAATATATATTTGTATTTATTAAGCAAAAAATAAAAAAAGAGAAATTCATTAAGCTCCACATGGGGTGACAGATATTCCCTTTTAAAGTGGAACCTTCACCCTGACATAAATTAAATTGTTCATTTATTGTAAAACATATTCAAGTATGCTTATCTTTTTACAAAAAGAAACCAATAAGGTAATCAAGGTGGCATCACTCTCCTTGCTGTTGGTGAATTTTGAGAGTATTTTATTTGCACACTGGTTTTAAATGCATTTTCAACTCCTAGAAGGCTAAATAAATCAACATATTGCTTCACAATGTAGTAGAGCTTTCTAGGAAAAAAGGGGTAAAAAGCCAATGGGAATTGTTAAACATCTCCTATGATGAATTTTGTTAGATTGTGAATAATGCCTCTAGCGCCCTAATTACTTCATTTTCCTCTTTCGTTTTAGTTGAGTTGAACTCATGTATCTAAAGTAGATGCACACTTAAAGAACATGTTTGCACTCGCTAGCAGTGACATGTCTTACTTTTGTCTAATGTGTGTATATATAGTGAATGGACAGCCAAGACCATTAGAATCCAGTCAAGTAAAGTATCTTCGTCGAGAGTTGATAGAACTTCGCAACAAAGTCAATCGTTTGCTGGATTGCTTAGAACCACCTGCAGAACCTGGAATTCCCACCAGCCTTCCTGACAATGGTAATTTTAGAACTTTAAAGTGGTGATGTATGTTTGTTTAATATTACTTCATTGTCAGTTAACTTTCATCTGGTTTTGTTGCTTTTGTAAAGCAGAAGCTGTGGATGGTAGAGAAGAGAAACCTGCTGCACCTGACTCGTCTGTTAAGCCATCAAACCAGGTCATGGCTGCCAGCATGTCTGCTTTTGATCCCCTGAAGAACCCAGATGAAATTAACAAAAATGTAATGTCTGCTTTTGGGTTATCAGAGGACCAAGTTTCTGGTAAGTCTTTGATATAATCTACTTATGAGAAAGGGGTTGATATTGCCTCAGTGATGGGAAGTCTCAAAGGTGTCTTCTTGAATGCACAATTACCTTGTCAACTATCTCTGTATTTTAGGTTTATGGAACTAAAGGCCCTCCCAACAGCTGGCTGGGGATCATAGATGTTGTAGCCTTCACAGCTGGAGGGCCTCAGATTGGCCAACCTTGCTTTAGGTTTTTCATAGGGGCAAAGTCTGCAATCCTGTTCTTTAGTACCTATGTTAACAGTGTGGATATTTGATCTGCATTTTAAACAGTGTTGTAATTGCCAGTGACTAGAACAGTGTGTTGCCTGGATGCGCAAACTGGTTATTTTGTCATATGTGAACACAGCCTTTTGTCATGCATTGAGAGCAGGGAAGTTCAGCGGGGCATACTGTGTTGTGCAGAACATTGAAACTGGTGACTTTAGAGGTTGAGTTGTTTGTAACCTACAAAGAACTGCACACCCACTTAAGCATCATTCCATGTTGGCCGATGCACCAGTGACAGGATTGCCAGGGTCTTTTGGACAGAGCAGGTAATAACACTGGCGATTTTGAACCAAACAATGTCAGCTTGGTTCATATCGCAGTGCAGACATTGCCTTTGTGTTTCTGTAATTGTTAATAATGGGCTTGGGTGTATAGTGCCCTGAAACTTTGGCTTGCCATTTTAGTTTGAGCTTTTACACTTCTGAACCAGATGAACTTCTCCAGCCTATTTGTATGTCTGAAGTTCTTACTGTGTGCACAAAAGGTGTGATACAAATGTATACAATTAAGCAAATGAGTACACGTAGGAACATTTATGCTAAACATTAAGAAAGGGCAGTGTTTCACTAGTGATGTTGGTGTAGTTACTATTACAGTGTAGGAGATAAAATCGTAGCATGAGTACAGACATTCTGTCCTTATTGATTAACTGCTGAGGAGGTGGGATAAAGTAGTTCTTTAAAGTAGAACTTTTACCTTAATTCAAGTTTTGCATATTTGAAAAGCTGAGAGGCACACATGCCTTGAGCAATACACTTTATTTTGTTCTTTCTCGGTGTATGTTCGTCACCTTCTTTTGGTTTTTGTAGTCTCCTTAAGTGGAAGGGCATCCCAGGCATGGGCCCTTGCTTCCATGTGCCTAGAGGAAATCAGCTGAACCCCACTGACGAGGTCCACACAGACCGAAACGTACATCTGGGGTTGTGCTGTTTGTCTTGTGCAGAGAGGATTTGCCTGACATTTCGGAGCTGGACTGTCTGTGGGTGGGACCAGTCTGATATGAATATGGAAATTTCCTCTCTGCAGTGGCACATGGGAGCGAAAAAGTGACTTGAGCAGCACCTGAGAGGCCACACATGCCTTGAGCAAAACACTTTATTTTGTTCTTTCTCTGTGTGTGTTCGTCACATTCTTTTGGTTTTTGCATATTTGAAAACCATTAACTTCCTGTATGTAATGTTAACCAAAAGCTAGCAGATGTATAGTTTAGGAGCATAGATACATCACTGAAAAGTCCTCATTCACATATGAAACATCACTGAAAAGCTTAATTAACCCCTTAAGGACTATGTGACGTGCTATGACAGTCACGGTCCTTATACCCTTAAGGACCAGTGACTGTCATGGCACGTCACATACTTTTTACTTACAGTGTTCTACCGGGAAGCTCTGTAAGTAAAAACGGGGCCTAAAATTGAATGCTCAAAGACCGGAGCAATCTCTCTTAGGCCACAAAGCGGCGCGCAGGTACGCGTAACAGGTCACGTGTACCGGCGCGTCGGCAAGGATCTTACAGTCTAGACAGAGGAAGGTAGGTGGGACACAGAAGGAGTAAGTGCTGTGGGTTGTAAGTGCCAGAGAAAAGTAGTTTCTCTGTCCAATATGGAACACAGGTACCATGTAGGTTGAGCTTTTCCTTGGAGTGTGAGGATGGCTTAGAACAGTTGTCTTACTTTTAGTTTATTATTTTTACTTGGATATATGACTGTTAAAATTCCCCCATTAGGATGGTTACCATTACTGGGCTTCCTGTGGAGTGGATTGACCAGTGTACAGGTGCTTTGTGTACCCTTGCAACCCAAGTCTTCACTCCCAGCAGTTCCTCTCTGGGGATCTGCTTCCTTCACAATGGTAACATGAAGATTTGAAGGTTTTTGAGTAACTATTTGAGTGCCTTGATATACTTTGTACCTACTTGTACTCTTCCTGCAAGGGTTTTCCACTGAGCCTTGAAGCTTTTGCACTCATGTTGGGTATTTTATTACAGATTCTCCTCCTGAGTTATAGAGCATGGATGGCTGCATTGTGACTAGTTAAACCCTTCACTGCTGTTTTCTCCAGGTTGGGGGGCTTTCTCTTTCAGGGACCTGTCTCTTTAATACCCCCCTCATGTTCCCCTGTGTCATTCGGTAAATTGGGGTACCTTAAAAATGATCATTTTTTTGGGTGCGTGGCTCCTTTAAGAATGCTTCCTGTGCCACCGCCATCGTTGCTGCATTGACTTCTATGGGTGAACTTCTTTGAGACATATGAGTGGGTTCTCTTTTTCTTGGCTCCTCATGCCCTTTCATCCTGTTCACGTCCTGATTTTCTAGGGCGTCCGCAGACTGAGTTGTAGGAGTTTCTAGGAAATGGCAACAGGGAGAACTACATTGCCCAATATGCCTGTTTCTCTGGAATCCTACTTCATTTCCCCCTAATGCCAGTCTTGATCAGATACTTCTGGATGAGTAGAAGACACCAGCTAAGAGGCTGCCTGTCACTAAGTGATTTTCTAAGCTGTACCCCTTTTCTGAGGCAGCTTTGGCACAGTGCCCCCCCCCCTTCTGTGGATCCCCCAATTTCCAGGCTAGCAAAGTCCACTGCTCTGCCGTTGACAGGTGCTTTGGGACTTAGATGTGGCATATAAGAAGCTTGATTTTATTCTCAGGACTAATTTTGTGGCCACCGGGGCTGAGTTGAGGCCTATTTTTGCCCAGACCGGACCTCCTCCTTCAGAGCTACATTTAGAAGGAGGAAGTGGGAAAGCTGACTTTGATGCATGGCTGTTGAAGCTCACATCTTGATATGAGAGGTTTTCTCCAGTGAGGTCATATCTTCGATGATCTAGGCTAGGGAGCCTGTTTCTTCTAAGGCCTACCATAGGGTTGGGTCCATTTTTCATTCCTGGTGTATGGACAGGGACCTGTCCACACAGGACTTTGACCTTCCGGTGGTTCTGTTCTTTCTTCTGGATGGCTTCAACAAATTACTAAGCTTGAGGGTTCAAATTTCTGCTCTTTTGGTATTTTTCCAGAGACGTATTGCCAGTCTGCCTGATATCAAGGTGTTCATTCAGGGGGTCATTCATGCTTTCCCTGCCTACAAGGCTCCCACACCTCCGTGGAACCTTAATTTGGTTCTGTATGTTTTGCAGCGACCTCCCTTTGAGTCCCCTGCAACCATTCTTTTGCATCTACTGACATGGAAAATGGCCTTTCTTCTAGCTGTGGTCTCGGTCCGCAGGGTTGCTGAGTTGCAGGCTTTGTTTTGCAAGTCCCCTTTCTTGATTTTATTTATGTATTTATTTATTTACAAGGACAAGGCAGTTCTTCAAACCTCTAAGGAATTTCTTCCTAAGGTGGTCTCTGAGTTCCACATCAATCAGATTGTTGTGCCTTCTTTTTTTCTGACCGTAAGTCTGACAAGGAAAGGGATCTCCATTTTTTGGATGTGGTTTGGTGCCTTAAGTTTTATGTGCACCATACAGAGACTTTTATAAGACCTATTCCATGTTTGGAGAAGAAAAGGCAGTGCAAGCAAACAGACTTGATGTTTCAGAGCGCTATAGTCATACTCATAGAAGATTGTCAGTACTCACAGATCGGGTTACACCAGTGTCTCGATTACACCCGAAATCACGTGCAGGGGAATTTCTCTTGTCCCTTCTGAAGCTTCAGTCTCACTGGCTATAATTCAAAGATCCAACCATCCAAATGGTAAATAACAAAATTATGTCTCAAAAAAGTGGTTAGCGAATAAAATCTAACAGTGTGCTTAATATGTCAAAAAACACATTTATTTAAAATTAACTTTGCATTTGTATATTACACAAAAACAAATGCACATTGAAAACAATCCATGCAATCGCTATATATTCTATGCTCATAATTTTTTTTTTTTTTTTTTTTTTTTTTTTTTCTAGCTTCCTTCCATTGGAATAACTTTATATTTAGTAGGTCATAGGCTTTGTCGGACATACACAGGTTTTATTAAATCTAATTATTGATTTAATTATTTATATTTGCTTCACTGGTTTCTCCTGTATACTGCTGTGTGTTCTCTACATAATCCGCTATACAGTACTGCTTGCTTTGCCGGTTCCCTTCCCCTCCGTTCAATTTTGGCGCTTAAGCAAGAGCATGCTCTTCCCCTCATAAAGCAAAGGCCATTCTCAATATTGCAGCTCCGAAACATTAACTGGCAGCAGAATTTCTTCAGCTGTTACCGATTCAGTTTTTTTTCTAGCTCCGTAGGAGCTGGGAACACATTTCATTTGGGGCAGCATTTGCTGTGCTGACTTTGTAGAAGCAGCTTTGTCCAGCAATTCTGTATAACCCTTACCTATTAACCCTGTAGGAGCAGCTTTGTCCAGCAATTCTGTATAACACTTACCTATTAACCCTGGCTTTGCTGGCTCCTTTGGAGCAGAAGGCTTGCATTGTTTACTTTTTTTTATGTGTTGAAGAAGCAGTTGTGTTCAATATATTAATTGCATTACTGCTGTTATCCCTTTGGGGGACACTTTTCCTAATTGAACTACAATTCTTACTGTTTTATGCTAGTCCCTTTGGGAACATTTTCACATCTTTATTAGTTCTGAAGGAAGACTAATTTAAAATTAAATGTATTCATACTTGGTCCCGTTGGGATGCTTCCCAGCTATTCTCTTTCCATCTTTACTACAGTATTGCAGACAAAGTAGAAAAGAAGACTAACAGGAATAAAAGGTTTTCTAACACATGTAAACCTTGCAATTCTAAAGTCAAAAACAATATGACTGTGTTTTCGAAATGTCTAGACTTTGAGGGTAATAGGGATTTCACATCTGCAGAACCACCACCTATTCTTGAGCCAGAGTGGGGCAAGGCTTTACCTGGTCCTCTTTTCAAATTTAAGAGGTGTTTGGTTAACAGATGCTCCACGTGTAACAGTTAAGGGCATGTACCAAAAAACCTCTAAACATGTACTTTATTCATCCTTTGATTCATCTGACAATGAAGGTAAATTGTCTAGTGACGTTTCTGAACCCCCTTTTCCATTGGAAAGGGTTGCTCACTAGAGGACTCTTATTAAAGAATAAACAGATTCTGAATCAAAGCTATTTTAGATAGGTTTACCCTTTTTCTAAATCTAAGATAGACCTTTGGTCTAAACTTCCAGCTGTAGACCCTACAAGTCTCCAGATTACCTAAAGATACCACTGTACCTATTAAGTCTACAGCAGCTCTTAAAGATCCTGCTGATAGAAACGTTGGTACTTTAAATAGACTGTTTTCTGGTCTGGGAGCTATAATTCAAGCTTCTTTTGCTTCTGCCTGGGCATGTAAAGCTGTTGAGGCTTTGCAAGCTCAAATTATTCAAGCCATGCAAAACAAATCTGCCTTGTGATAATATTTTTCCTTTCATAGGCTACCTCCAGGAGACCACCACCTATACTGGAGAGACTGTCTTGGAAGTGGCAGAGTTAGCATCCAAATGTTCAGCCACAGTGGGTACAGCATGTTGTGCCTTGTAGTTGAAGATTTGGAATGCAGATTCTGCTTCCAAAAATCTGTCTCAGCCTTTCAAGGGATCCCTCCTTTTAGAGTCAGAGTTGGACAAAACTGGCAGCCACTCCACTAGTGGTAAAAGTACATTTTTACCTCAGAATAAACTTAAAGTTTTGATAATAAGAAAATATATATATATATATTTTTTTTTTTTTTTTTAACTTACAGAGCTAAAAGTTCCTTCAGACAAAATACTCTTCATTCATCTGGCGGTTCCTTTCGTTTCAATAAACCAAAATGAACCTGGGTACAAAAGAAAAATATATCCAAACACAAAACAGCATGAGTATGGAGTCTTCCACAAATCCTCCACTATGGGGAAGACTCAGACACTTCATTCAACACTGGAGTGTGTCCATTTCAGTGGGTACTTCAACTCATTCAAGAAGGTTACAGAATGTCTTTCTCAACCCTAACACCTCGTCGTCTTTTCATTTCCAGGGTACCAAAAGAAACAATGTTACAGGAAGCCTTTCATCAGGCAATTCAACAGTTTCTAGACAATGAGGTAATAATCCCAGTACCAAAAGAAAGTTGAACGGTTTATATTCCAATCTTTTTATGGTACCAAAAAAAAAAGACGGAGTATTCAGTCCTATCCTGGACCTAAAAAATTTAACTAGTTTCTAAAAGTTCCCAGGTTCAAGATGGAATCTATCAAATTCATGATAGCAGTCATGGAACCAGATGAGTTTCTGACATTGTTAGACCTAAAGATGTGTACCTTCATTCCTATGTGGTCCAAGCACTGTTTCCTTATTTAAAAACAAACAAAAAAAAAAACACACTTTCAATTTGTGGCATTGCCTTTCAGTCTAGCCACAGCACCAGTAGTTTTTACCAAGGTGATGGCTTCTTTTATGGCCCATCTCAAATGCATTCACCTGGACGATCTGTTACTAAAGGCTTCATCTCTGGAGCGAGATGTAAAAATCGTTAAATGGACAAAGCAATGGCTGAGTGACGAGACAGAGGGTGGTAGGCAGTGGAGAATATCGGACGAAAGGGGTGTTACTAGTGGGGTACCTCAGGGATCTATACTGGGGGCCCATTCTTTTTAATATTTTTATTAGTGATATTGCAAAAAGGTCTTCAAGGTAAGGTATGCCTTTTTGCAGATGATACAAAGATCTGCAATAGGGTAGACATTCCATGGGAAATAAGGCAAATGACAAATGATTTAAGTAAATTAGAAGAATGGACAAGAGTGTGGCAGCTGCAGTTTGTTATATTTTAAAATAATGCACATGGGACATAAAACTCCAAAGGAAAAAATATACTATTAAGGGTATTGTGCTGTTGGAGACAACAGGGGAAAGGGATTTTGGAGTAATTATTTCTAATGACTTTAACCCTTTTAGTGCCAGAGGGGTACTGAAAGAGTTAAAGGTAGGCAGGCAATGTAATAAAGTGGTGGGGAATGCAAGCAGGGTTCTGGGTTGTATAGCTAGGGGCATTAGTAGCAGAAAAAGGGAAGTGGTCATGCCACTCTACAGATGTCTAGACCTCACCTAAAGTATAGTGTACAGTACTGGAGACCCCGTCTCCAGAAGGATATAGATACTCTAGAAAAAATTCAGAGAAGGGCTACTAAAATGGTGACTGGTTTACAGGAAAAGAAATATCAGGATAGACTAAAGGATCTGAACATGTATAGCTTGGAGAAGAGAAGAAACATTCAAATATATGAAGGGATTCAACAAAGTGCTGGAGGGAAGTTCTTTTCAAAGGAGTAAAAATGTTAGGACAAGAGGCCGTAGTCTAAAACTAGAGGGACACAGGTTTAGATGTAATGTAAGAAAGTGTTACTTCACTGAGAGGGTAGTAGATAGTAGTGGAATAGGCTACCAGCATAAGTGGTAGAAGTTAATACAGTGACCGAATTTAAGCATGCATGGGATAGACATAAGGCTGTCCTTAATATAAGCCAAGACTAAGGACCAAACAAGGTTTGAGGTTTTACAGTAGGAAAATGGGCAGACTAGATGGCTGAACTGTTCTTATCTGCCATCAAATTCTATGTTTCTATTAATTCAGCAAAATCTTAATCTTACACTGTTAACCATAAAGAATCACGGTTGGATCATCAATCTAAACAAGTCTCAACTGGTGCCGTCTTAGCAGATCCTATTCCTAGGATTGATATTCAGTACCAACATTTCAGATCTTCAGGACAGAGTCCAATCTTTTCTGTTCCTACCAGAAGCTTGTCAGGCACTGCATGAAGATTGTGGGAAAAATGGTAGCCACAATAGAAGCAGTCTCCTTTGCTCAGTTTCACTTGAGACCACTACAGTTGGAACTGAACTGGTCCAAAAATCCAAAACATCTTCATCACGTGATGGATATGTTCCTGTCCACAAATGGTGGCTCACAAGTTCAAATTTCATCACATGAAAACATATCTCCATAATAAAGTGGGAAATGGTGCCAACAGATGCCAGTTATTTGGATGGAGAAGTGTTTAAACATCACTCCATTCAAGGTCAATTGACTCCTTTGTAATCACATCTTCCCAAAGCTAAGTGGATGGAAGTAGAGAAGATTCTTTGCTGGGTGGAGAATCCTGTTCCAGCATTTTCAGCCAATCACATTCCAGGAGTAGAGAATTGGGAGGCAGATCCTCAGCCGTCAGACCATAGACCCAGGGGAATGGGAACTAAATTGGGAAATATTCCTTTAGATAACATGACTATGGAGAGTTCCGGAAATAGACATGTTTGTGTGAAGAAAAAATCGAAAACTACCAACGTTCTGTTCAAGAGCAAGCGATCCACAAGCAAAAGCAGTGGCTGTCCTAGCGATTCTATGGAATTACACACTAGTGTATGTCTTCCCTCCACTAGCTATGATTCTCAGAATACTCCACAAAAAAAAAAAAAAAAGAGAGAAGGTGCGCACCATTATCATAGCTCTATTTTGGCCCAGGCGATTGTGGTTTCACCACGTTAAAGACTTCATTTGATAGAGCCGTGGCATCTGCCTTAGATTCCAGACCTCATTTCTCAAGGATCAGTTCTTCACCACAGTTTACTCAGCAGTGCCTTGGCAGCATGGAACTTGAGACCCAAATCCTGAAGAGCAAAGGCTTCAGTTCTCCTGTAATTCAGACCATGCCTAGGGCTTGCAAGCCAGTGTTGAACAAATGTACCACAGAGTCTGGAGAATCTATTTTTCTTTCTTTGCTAGGAAAGATCTAGATCCATTTTCTTTCAATTTACTGTCTCTCTTATTTATAGTTCATGCAAACTGGTTTAATTAAAGGTTTAAGGGGTTAACTCTCTAAAAGATCAAGTTTCAGCTCTGTCATTTCTCTTGGAGAGAAATTCCTTCTATTCCTGAAATGCAAACCTTTCTTCAAGGGGCCAAAAGGATGCTTCCCCCATTTAAAAATCCCATTTCACCATGGGACTTACCTTTAGTGTTGGTGGCTCGTCGATATTCTCCATTTGAGCCTTTGTCATCAGCTTTTATCAGAGGTCTTCCTCACGGCTTTAGTATCTGCTAAAGAGTTTCATAACTCGGTGCATTATCTTGTACTTCTCCACATCTTATCTTTCATCAAGACAAAGTGGTTGTAAGGACTGTTCCAGAGTTCCAGCCTAAAATAGTTTGTTTTCTACATAACCAAGAATTGGATCTCCCTTCGTTGTGTCCTAATCCATCTATTTCTAAAGAGAAAGCTATTCATACTTTAGATGTAGTGAGATGATTAGGACAATATTGGCGCGATGCAAGAAACGTTTTTGTGCGCAGATAGATTTTGTGCATGTTCTAATCCAGGAAGCTAAATACCGAACGCTTCTTGAATGGCACATAAAAAATTCAATTTTACAACAACAGTACACAGACTTATAAATTAATTTGCAATAGCAGTTCCTGCATTGGGCGCATTCGCTATTCCACCCACATAGATACGTTAATCTTAGCCACTCCCACAAAAATAAATATACACAGCTGTTCGCTAATCTTGAATTTTCATGTGCAATTCAACAAAATCATGCGCAAACCTATTCCCTAGTGGTTTACACACAGGAAATAGCTATTGCGCATGTTTCCTGCATCGTGCCACATGTCTCAAGTTACACAATCCTTTAGGACATCAGTCACCTTGTTTGTGATTCCAGAAGGCCCTAAGAAGGCCAACCCAGCGTCTAAAACATTGCTCGCCTTTTGACTCAAACAGACAAGCATATGGACTAAAGTCTGTTCCAGCACCTTTCAGAGTCGCATCTCATTCTACTAGGCCCATCAGTACTTCATTGGCCATGAAGAACCAAGCTAATGTTGACCGGTTGTACAAAGCAGCCACATGGTCATTTGTTCACATGTTCACTAAGGTTTACAAAGTTAACATTTTTGCAATTAAAGGTGCTAGTTTTTACCCAAAAGTTTTGGAGAACATTGTTGCTTTTTGGTATGTCCCCATGGCTTCTGCATCCCTCAATGACTCTAGAGAAATTTTTTTTTACTTACTGATAAAACCTTTTCTCTTAGTCAGTTGATGGATTCAAGGCTTCACCCCTGTAGAAAACTTGTTGGTTGAGGATGTATTGCTGTTTATTGCAGACCTGTTTACTGCTATTCTCTTCCTGACTCTGATAAGCGAAAACTAAAGGCAGGGGGAGGAGCTGGGAAGAGAGATTCTGTGCCCTCCCATTGCTTAACCCCATCGTCCTGGGATCCCTCAGTGGACTAAGAAAAAAGGATTTATTGGTAAGTTAAATTTTTTTTTGTCTTTTAAAGCAGAACTATCCCCCCCAAATAAAGTTTCACTGTCGTCCAATACAGGTCACTGGTACTCTGGGAGGCGTAAGTCCCCTTTAATAGGCAGGAACAATTATGCAAATGATTTGCAAGGGGCGGAGCCTCCCCTCTTACTTAAGCCACCTTCTGGCCAGAGCCACTCATATTGATTTGTTCCTGGTGTGCTTCCACACCAGGTAGAGAACATCTATGCATCTTAGTATTTTATTATTTTTTATTCAAATATGGAATACCACCATTAGGAGGGTGACCATGGCTGTGAATTGCCCTCTTTAAAGTGGCTGGTGCAGCTTCCAGGGATTTTCTGTGGACCTATACCCTGATGAGGGGACAGCTTGTGTTAAGCAGCTCCCCTGTTGGGGAATTTACCTCTGGTTCTTTCCCTCCCTATCATGGTCACCTGAAGACAGAAGTCTGCAAGGAAGGTGAGTCACCCATTGAGTGCTGAAGGTCCACTTGTCCCCACAGTGTCCCTTTGATGGGCTTGTATTTGGGAGTTTTAATACACTCCAGCACTCATAGGGTGTTTTTATTGCATTATTACTGTGTTATTCTCTGAGTTTTGGAGCATTGGGTATTCATTTATTTATGTTTCTCATGTGTTTCATGCTTGTTTGGGCACTTTTTAATGTTTTACTAAACTTTATTAAAAATGGTGTTCCGCGCCTTTAAGCGCGGCTTTTTCCCGCTCAGACGCAAGGGCTCCTTTACTCTCTATGGGAATTCACAGTATGGGACGTATCTCTGGAACCGCTTGTCACAGCAACTTCAGAGAGGGCTCATTTTAATTCTAGGCTCCTGCTCTATCATCCGGAATGTGTTTTATTTATGTGGGGTGTTCAGGGGGGCTTCGGGCACTGTTTGGGGTACTTGTAGGAAAAAACTACATTTCCCATGAGCGCTTGGTTCGCGCTCGTTTCTGATTGGCTGTCACGACGGCCGCCATTTTGTGGTACTTTTCCTAGGCGAGTACACTACGCAGGGACCGAGCCTTCTCTCTCCTCAACAGATTAACCCTTCGCTGGCCAGATAAGTCCGTTTTTAGAACATTTCTGGGGTGAAACTTTAATCTTAACATTTTTTCTGGGTGATAGTGTTATTAGTGGGGTATATTGACGCTGTGAGCATGTCTACTTCACTGGAGCTAGGGGCTAGACCCAAGTCTAAGGAGGATGGGGGGTCCGCTACCCCCATGGCGTTTTGCTCCTCTTGCCACATTGGGCTGGATGGCGATAATGTGGGGGATCTATGCCCTAATTGTACTGGTCAAGATAGCAACCCTGGGCTTCCCAGCCATGCTATTGAGCCATCTTGGGTGAGGGAGTTTAAAGCTGCCACTAGGGATCTCAGATCCACGCTTCAACTCTTTCCCTCTCAGGTACAGGGGGCTCTCCAGGTCTGGCAGACCCCCTCTACTATCAGGACCTCCCTGCCTAAGCCACAGGGAGCTCCTGATATCACTGATTCTTCTGAAGAAGAACTTTTACAGGATTCTGATGCTGAGGAACGTACTGTTATTGAATCTAACAGGTCCATTGGGGACCCCTATGAGTGTGACCCTGAAGTTTCGGCTGAGGGTCTGATCAGAGCGGTTCTGAACACGCTCAACCTTCCTCTGACTCAGGAATCCACTTATGATCCTACTGATGTTTTTCAGAAAAAGCCATCTAAGCCTGTTGTTTGTTTTCCAACTAACCCTACTCTTGCCCGTCTGGTCTCTGAGGCATGGAAGAATCCTGATAGATCTTCCTCTGTCTCCAAAAAGTTTGCCAAACTTTACCCTTTTCCTGAGGCGGAGCTGGCAAAATGGGTTCATCCTCCCAAAGTGGATGCTCCTGTGTCTAGACTATCCAAATCTACTGCTTTGGCGGTCTCAGATGCCTCTGCCTTGCAGGACTGGACGGATAAGAAACTAGAGCTCTCTCTTAAGTCTATTTTTGCCTCCATTGGCACAGCCATGCGCCCCACTTTTGCTGTGGCATGGGTTAATAGAGCTATTGCGGCCTGGACTGAACGACTGACTGAAGCGGTTCGCCAGGATGCGCCTGTATCTGAACAGTTGCAGCTTCTTGCTAATATCACTGAAGCTCAGAACTATGTTGCTGATGCTGCTTTTGATGCTGTGCGCATGATGGCGAGGGCCTCCACTTCTTCTGTGGTGGCTAGACGCGCTCTTTGGCTGAAAATTTGGTCTGCTGATACAGCCTCTAAGAAGGCTTTGCTTTCCTTGCCCTTTCAGGGGAATTTGCTTTTTGGGTCTGAACTCAAAGAAATGATCAGTGAGGCTACTGGCGGTAAAAGTACTCTTCTACCCTCAGTCTTTAAGAAAAAGTTTCCAGCCAAACGCAATCGGTCCTTTCGTTCCTTTCAGACTGAGACACGCTCCTCGGCCCAAACGGGTCCTCCCACTACGCGCTCCTCCTCCAAGCCCAAACAGTCCTGGAGGCCCAAAGTTGCCTCCAAGGCCAAGACCTCCAAGACTGCTTCGGCATGACTCGCCGAACCCGGGTCCGCATCCGGCTGTAGGCGGTCGTCTCCGCATCTTTCGCCGGACTTGGGAGGAGTCAGTGGCGGACCCATGGGTTATTCAGGTGGTGTCAGAGGGATACAGGATCCCTTTCTCTTCCCTTCCTCCTTTTCGGTTCCATTTTACTCGTCCTTCTCAGGAACCCACAAAAAGGCGTCTGTTCGACGACGCTATTCAGGATCTCTTGGACAAAGAGGTCCTGGAGGCGGTTCCTCAGGGGGACACAGGTTCAGGATTTTATTCCAACCTGTTTGTGGTAGCCAAAAAGGACGGAGGAGCCCGTCCCATCTTGGATCTCAAAGATCTCAATGCCTATGTGGTGACTTCCCACTTCCGCCAGGAGTCCCTGCGCTCTGTGATTGCAGCAATGTCTCCAGGGGAGTTTCTTGCCTCCCTGGACCTTCAGGATGCTTATCTTCACATCCCTATTCATCCAGAGAGCAGGCGGTATCTCAGGATTGCCTGCCACAGGGGACACTTTCAGTTTGCAGCGCTCCCCTTTGGGCTGACTTCAGCCCCTCAGGTCTTCCAGAGGGTGTTGGGCTCCTTGATAGCGGTGCTCCATCAGGATGGGATCAGAGTGACCCCCTACATGGACGATCTCCTACTGAAGGCCTCCTCAGCGGAGCTTCTCCACCAGCAATTACAGATGTGCATGCACACCCTGAACCGTCATGGCTGGATCCTGAATCTGGACAAGTCGGACTTGATTCCATCTCAGAGGCTTCTGTTCCTGGGTCTCCTGTTCGACACTCGCCAATGCATGGTGTTTCTTCCAGAGGACGTGGCTCACCAGATAGCTGTCAGAGTGGCTGGAATTCTGGACCTGGACGTGATTCCAGTTCCGAAGTTGTCGTCCTTAGTGGGGAAGTTAATTTCCACAATCGAAGCAGTACCATTTGCCATGGCCCACTCCAGGGATCTTCAGAGATTCGTGATCCAGACGTGCAAGAATCATCCAGATCATCAACATCTGTCTGTTTCTCTTCCTCCTCATGTCGAGTCGAGTCTGCACTGGTGGTTAGATCTCTCTCATCTCCTGAAAGGAAAATCCTTTCTAGTTCCTCCTTGGACCACAGTCACTACGGATGCCAGCCTTCGGGGCTGGGGTGCAGTCTGGGGTCGCTTCAGTGCTCAGGGGAAATGGGGTCTGGAGGAATCCATGCTCTCCATCAATGTTCTGGAACTTCGAGCTGTCCGGCTGGCCCTGAGGCACTGGGAGTCTCAATTGACCGGTCTTCCAGTCAGAGTGGAGTCCGACAACGCCACGGCGGTGGCTTACATCAACAGGCAAGGCGGCACAAGAAGCGGTTCCGCCTGGTGGGAGGTCAAGGATATTTTGTCTTGGGCAGAAGATCACGTGCCTGTCATCTCTGCGGTTCATATTCCAGGCGTGGACAACGTCATGGCAGACTTCCTCAGTCGTCATACCGTCGACAGCGGAGAATGGGCTCTGCACCCAGAGGTGTTTCACATGCTCACTCAACGGTGGGGGATGCCTGTGGTGGATCTGATGGCTACCAGACACAACAGGAAGGTTCCGGTGTTTTGCTCCCGGTTGAGGGACTCCCTTGCTCTAGCAGTGGATGCCTTGTCGATCCCTTGGGACTTCTCCCTGGCTTACATCTTCCCTCCTCTTCCTCTATTGGTCAGAGTTATCCAGAAGTTGAAGAGGGAACGTTGTCCTGTCATCCTGATTGCTCCAAACTGGCCTCGCCAGTCCTGGTTTCCGGAATTGATGGCCATGTCAGTGAAGGATCCAATCCCACTTCCAGCCCGTCCGGACCTGCTTCTTCAGGGGTATCTGTGGAAAGAGGATGTTCACTCTCTCCATTTGATGGCATGGCGGTTGAATCCTCGATTCTAGCTAAGAAAGGCTTTTCTCCTTCTGTGGTATCGACGATGCTCAGTGCTCGTAAGCCTGTGTCTTCCAAGATCTATCATCGCATATGGTCAACTTTCGTGACATGGTGCTCTGACAAGAAGTTGTCTCTTGACTTCCATCTTCCCACTGTCCTAGCCTTCTTGCAGGACGGTGTGGATAAGGGGCTCAGTCTGAGTTCCCTCAAAGTTCAGACTTCTGCCTTGTCTGTGTTTTTCCAGGAACGGATTGCTGTCCTTCCTGATGTAAAAGTCTTCTTCCAAGGTGTGACTCATGTTCGACCTGCCTTTAAGAGTCCTGCTCCCCAGTGGGATCTCAATTTGGTGCTGGGAGTTCTACAGCGACCACCGTTTGAATCCTTGGCTTCCATTCCATTACGTCTTGTGACATGGAAGATGGCCTTCCTCTTGGCTGTTGTGTCAGTGCGCCGGGTAGCAGAGTTACAGGCCTTGTCTTGTAAGCCTCCTTACCTGGTGTTTCACAAGGATAAGGCTGTGCTTCGCACTACCAAGGAATTCTTACCTAAGGTTGTGTCAGAGTTTCACATCAATCAGGAGATTGTGGTTCCCTCTTTCTGCCCTAATCCTTCATCTGACAAGGAAAGAGATCTCCATCTGTTGGATGTGGTGCGTTGCCTCAAGTTTTATGTTCATCGCACCGAGTCTATCAGGAAGTCTGACGCTCTATTCGTCATTCCTGAGGGGCCTAGGGCAGGGAGACCGGCTTCCAAAGTTACCATTGCCTCTTGGATTAAGGCTACCATCCGTGAAGCCTATAAGTTGAGGAATAAGCATGTTCCCTTCCGGGTGACTGCCCATTCCACCAGATCTATTGGGGCCTCTTGGGCCTACAAGAATCAAGCCTCTGCTGATCAACTGTGCAGAGCGGCCACTTGGTCCTCTGTGCACACCTTTTCTAAGCACTATCGAGTTGATGTACTGGCTTCGGCTGATGCCAGTTTTGGAAGGAAGGTCCTGGAGGCAGTCTTGCCTGTGTAGGTCTTCCGCTCTGTGATCCTTAGTGCTTCCTTACTGTTGAGCCCGGTTGGCTCTTGTTCCGTGTGCTGTGTTAGTTCAGGGATTGTTCCCTTGGTTGGTGTCCGTTGACACTTACAGTTTGGGCTATGTTATCAACTGGTCATAACAGTTCTAGTGACTTGGGCCTTGCGCCTGGTCCTTGCCTTACTTCCCGCCTCTGGATCAGCTCAATGTTTGTACATCCCAGAGTACCAGTGACCTGTATTGGACGACAGTGAAAATAGGATTTTAGTCTTACCTGTTAAATCCTTTTCACTTAGTCCATACAGGTCACTGGTCTCCCACCCTGTCAAGGGACCAGTCTTGGCTCTCCTGTGGCATTCAGTGGGAGACCGTTCGGGCATGCTCACAGGAGTCTTTCTTTTTGCTTACCTGAGGTCAGTTCTTGGGGTCTCAAATCAATATGAGTGGCTCTGGCCAGAAGGTGGCTTAAGTAAGAGGGGAGGCTCCGCCCCTTGCAAATCATTTGCATAATTGTTCCTGCCTATTAAAGGGGACTTACGCCTCCCAGAGTACCAGTGACCTGTATGGACTAAGTGAAAAGGATTTAACAGGTAAGACTAAAATCCTATTTTTGCGCACCCCCCCCCCCTCCCCCCAATAATTAATCATATAGCGATAATCTTAGAAATAGTACAGCGTTATTAAGAAATCCTACTTCATCTGAGATTGGCGACCAGGCTTCTTGCTTTAGAAGCATGTCCGCGCCTGCCTCTTCAGTCCTTTCCTGTTACCTTAAGGTACAGTGCAGCACCTTCTAGAGGAGACCGGGACAGACAGCGCATGCTTGCAGATGTCTCTAAGCCAAATGTCCGCTCTGATGCCTGCCTGTCATTCTCAGAAGTAGCAGGATTTCTTAAAGCTATACTTATTCTGGATAATAGTACTATTTCTAAGCTTATAGCTATATGACTAATTAATGGGGGGACTTTATTTCAGGTGGTCTGCTTTAATTGACATCACTGCAGTTTTAAAAATAAGAAAATCTATACTTTCATAGATATTGGACTCTCTTCAGGATGCTAAATGATTGCAATTCTGGGGTAAATCAATGGTGGGGAAATTTTAAAAGAAAAAGGAAAAAAACATTGAGCTAAATGGGGCTTTTAAACCTTGCAGCTTTAGTGTGGTCTCCAGTGTAATGCACTACAATGTTGTCGAGACCTCACTGACACATTTAATGAAGCCATATTTCAATCAGGGGGAATTTGCTTTTTTTTTTTCTTTAATTTATTTCCTTCCTATGGCACAGTTGGTTTGCTCCAGAATTGCTCACCTTTACTTTTTCTGTAAGGGTCCCTTGTTGCTTAGTCTGTATGAAAGTTGCTTAAAGCAGTGTGGCTCTGGACCTGTGCAGCTCAGCTGTCCTGTGTAACAACAGTTCTCTTTTTCTCTTTTCTCTGTAGGGCCACCCAGTGCTCCTGTAGAGGAGAGGTCCAGCACACCTGATAGCATTGCTTCCTCTTCTTCTGCCCATCCTCCAGGTGTTCAGCCTCAGCAGCCATCATATCCAGGAGCTCAGCAGCAAGCAGGTCAGATCGAAGGTCAGGAGAATGTCTTGAACTAACTTTAAAGTATTGCATGCTGTCAGTAGGGAGAAAATCATAATAAAGCAGTCTGCTTGAATTTGAGCACACACAAGGAAAAAGGAGACTTTCTAGGGCACAGTAGGGGATCAAATACTCTTAACTTCCCTTAATTTAAGTTGGTCTTAACAACTTGACTGCTAGAGAGGTCCCAAATGGATTGCAAAAGTGATACATTGAAGACCTCTAACATTCAAGGGCTTAAATCTTCCTTTTACTCTTTTCAGTAGCAGAGATGTATCCAACGCATTCAATTGCAATGCATTGGATACCTCCCTGGCACTCAAAGAGTTAAATGGATAATTTTTACTTGTCCCTTGCGGTGCAGTTCATAAAGCCCTTTGGGTGGGAGACAAATGGCTGCAGAGGAAAGGTTTAAATCAAAATCCTAAGGCAGCAGTAGGAACTGGAGAGCCTTAATGGATGCTGACCCAGGGTATAGTGACGTTCAGTATGCGGGGGGTGGGGAGCAAAAACGTCTGTGGCCAGTACTGATGTTTATGTTAATTCAGTAGGTAGATAATACTAAGAAAAAGTGGACCAGTACAGAACTCCACCATGGGGAACACGTGTCTGAGGAATTAAAGGAGACTCTTAAATGAGCAGTAAAGTTCTTGTGTGTTTATAACCCTCTCTAAAGACAAAAAAAATATAATAAAACAAAAACATAACTAAAATAAAACCCTTCTAGAGCTTTTTCTGCAGACTAAAACAGGCCTAATAACTGCTGGATTATTTTTCATTTGACAGTTACCACAATGCATGCATGAGTACATACATACATACATACATACATACATACATACATACATACATACATTTTTATGCACTCTTTGGGAGAGCTTGGGTCACTGATTGGAACACAAACACCTGGTTGACCATATGACCACAATGTGTTGGAGAACCCATTTACATCAATGGGAATATTTGTTTTTTCCCAGTGTTGCAATTCAAAATTGCTCTTAATTGCTGCAGTAAATAAGTCTGTTTATGTATTTGTTCCTGTGCTTCTAGAGAAATCATCTGCACAAATAATTTTTGAGCTTTATAACCAAAGTTATGCAGTTCATGTTGCCAGTAAGTGCTGGCTCAAGTTAGATTGCTGAAATGTAATTGACTGATAACAACATATCCCAGGGGAGAATAGGAAGTTCCTGGGAAAAATGTTTTCTTTACTAATGTATTCTTTTTCACTTAAAACCTAATTTATTAAACACATTTCAGTTGTTTTACACTGCATGCTGTAGTTTTTACTTGCTGCCCAGTCTCTAGAGAAACCATCTTTATTACGAAGGATTATAAGAACATTGGACAGTTTTCATTGATCTAAAGAAGTTCAATTCTGACTCAAACTAACTGCACCTTAGGGGTCAAATGGAAAGCCTAATTAATAGGAACTTTTAACTCCTTGAATGCAAGAGAAGATTTCAACAAGTTGCAATGCATTGGAGACCTGGCTAGTGGATAAAATCTTACAACATTGGTAATTTGGGGAATGTTTTTGGCCAGTGTTGCAGGCAGTTTGCTGTAGAATTGCACTGGCTTTGCTTATTGAATCGAGCCCTTAGGGTTGTACTCTGCAAGACTAGCAAAGCAGGCAAACCAACTGCACTATAGGTGAGGAATAAAAATCCCCATTGATTTAACCCTTTAAGGACCATGGGTGTAAGTGACATTATAAAGCAAATATGTTGTACATCCTTTTGGTCTTTAAAAGGTTAAAGTGGCCTATAATCGTTGGCGTGCCAGAAGGTTATGCAACACATTGCTTTGCAATGGGTTTCCCCATACCTGTCACTCAAAGGATTAAAATACCTTAAATGATAGGTAGACCTCTCTGATGTTCAGGGACCTCATTTAAATTCATTTAAATCGGTGGTCCTTTATATTTTTCCATTACGTAGCAGCTGGTTTGCTCAAGATCAACTTTTTTCTGGTATAAGATTAATTTAACATTCCCAAGATCTGCGTTGACATAAATGGGATGTTTGACCTATTGAATATTAGGTCTGCAGTGCTATGGTGCACTATGAGTTGGCGTTTATAGCATTCAAAGGGTCTGAAAACACCAAACCTTTAAATCAATGGGAATTTTTACTCATTCACCACAGAACCTCTAGCTTATTGAATAAAGACAATTTAGATGTGTTAGTGTGGGCCTTGCAGAATTACAAACAGTTTCCATTTTATATATGTTAGTGGAAGCTGCTTGGAATTAAGTTTTTCTGTAAAAATAATGTGGAAAGCGTTTTTGTGAGAAATACAAACTGAAAGATAATCCTTCAAGCATGGAGCCAAGAAAGTGGCATAACACCTCTGCTCTGCTTTGTGTTACCTACTCTGTCTGGGCACTAAGAAGATTGTTCCTACTTGTCACCAATGTACCTTTGATTTTTTTTTTTTTTTTT
Organism: Rhinophrynus dorsalis; assembly: GCA_037306005.1. Taxonomy (NCBI): domain Eukaryota; kingdom Metazoa; phylum Chordata; class Amphibia; order Anura; family Rhinophrynidae; genus Rhinophrynus; species Rhinophrynus dorsalis. Next base: position 371,255,414 of record CM074719.1, read on the forward strand.
AATATTTTTTTGGGAATCTTTCCAGCTATCCTGTCTGCGGCTGTAGAAAGTTTAATTGTAAACTAAATGGTGGAGTCTAATGGATGATGGCTTCTTTATACCATAAACACAACATTACTTTAGATTGGTTAAGTGCTGTTTAACCGACAGGCGATTGTGGAAGACTTAAATGTTCTGTACCCAGAGCCTTTCAAAATTAATTTCACAAAGTATACATTTTGTACTGAATGATCGTCTACAAAGTAACTTTATATAAGAGAATAATGTTGATAAGATGCACAGAGTGGATGTGTGGTCGTCCTTTTCCTGCTAAGTAAAACAAGGCCACTCCTGCTTGGAGATGCTTCACTCCAAAAGCCATTACAGCTTATGCTTTTATAAACAGCAGCATCTGGTGTCCAGGCAGTTCACCTGGTAGCCAGCGTTTTCTATTGAATTTCTCAGTATGATGTGATAGGAGCAGCTTTGTGTCAATTTTATTGTCTCTTTAACCCCATGAGTGCCCTCTGGCATTTAAAGGGTTAAATATATAAGAAATATGTTTATTTCATTGAAAGCTTTTTTTTTTTTTTTTTTTTTTTTTCTTCCTGTGCTAGTTACTTGATCTATTTAATTACTTTTTTTTTACTTTACTACTGTATTTTAGCTTGATAGAATTTGACACTGAGAGGCCCCAAGTATATTTTGTGTGTGTGTGTGTGTGTGTGTGTGTTTTTGTTTTGTTTTTTTTCTCCCCTAAATCTAGATACAAGTTTCCTCTGGAATAGTTTAACCCTATGAGTGCCAGAAAGGTATCCAATGCATTGCAATACAATGTGTTGGATAGCTCTCTGGCACTCAGAGGTTAATGTGGTATATCAGTAGCATATTTTTATATGCTGCCAAATGGAGTTATTCTGGGGGTCAACCAGCTGCACAATAAGAATAAAAAATTCTCTAGGTTCCTGTTCATTTATGTGGTTTACTTCATAATTGCTTATCTCTTGCTTTGTGCATTAGACCCATTGTAGTGTGAGTTCTGAGGTGAAAAATGGCAAATGTTATAATTTAGTTTTTGCTTTTAGGTCAAATGTATCAGCAGTACCCCCAACAGCCTGGTTACCCAGCTCCTCAAGGTCAGCCACAGGCTCCCACTCAGCCTCCACAACAGTATGGCATGCAGTACTCTGGTGAGTACCTGTGTACTGTTGAGATTGTGGTCAGTATGTGAATATGAAAGCTGTATTCAATTATTGAGCAGGGCAACTGCACCATGGGAGAAATAAATATTTACATTGATTTGAATGCTAGTAAGACATCCCATTTCATTTTAAAAAGTGCTGGGAGACTACTCTCACATGCAAAGGGTTTAATGCCCTATTTAAATAAGAATGTTTAATTTGTTTTTTGGTGCAGTTTGTTTGTCCCAGAATTACTCCTCCCTGAGCTTCTTGACCAAGGAGCTTGATCCGGCATAGGCAACATTTCTCTCCCAAGAAATGCAACATTTGCTGGTAGAGACACACACACACACACACACACACACACACACACACACACACACACACACACACACACACACACACACACACACACACACACACACACACACACACACACACACACACACACACACACACACACACACACACACTGCATCTGGCATTCATGGGGTTAAAATGACTGAGGGAAAGATCCCATTGATCTAAATGGGTCTTTTAACTCCTTGATGCTGGGCTACAGCACTTTAAGGAGGTCCTCGAACTGTTGGCTGCATGTTTTCGGCTCATGGGCCACTTTTGCCATAACTGTCCTAGATTATCAACTTTGAGAAGACCACATACTTCTAGCAACAAGTGTTTGGAGTCTGAAGGATCTCTTCGTAGCTCAGGCTCTCATTTTACTGTCATGTTTGACACTTTGATTCCTATTGCTGTGTCCAAAGCATTTTTTTGCAATTCATTGAACAGCCCTCTGGCGCTCAAATAATGAAGACTAACTGCAACAGACATGTAACATACCTTTAAATATGACTCAAAGTGAGTAAGTGGATTTGAGTTTGCTAATTAGTAGAAAGCATTACTATTTTTTGCATTTGATTTTTCTGCTTGTTTCAATTTTAATTTGATTCAGTTTGATAACGGCTAGTGTTTTTGCGAGTCATTCAGGTCTTTTTCAGCCTTATTACTGTCAGATCATGGGGCCTCGAGGCTGATTATATATAGATCTCAATACATTCAGAAAAATTATATTCAAACTATGCATAGATATAACTTCTGTTTTAAAGGACACCAACCTAGGTAAAATTAATTAAAAATGTAAGAACTACTTATTCTTAGAACAAACTTCCTCAAGAGAGGTGAACATTTTTTTTTATTGTAAACAGTACCTTTCAGGTGTGTCGGGTTCCAGTCACTTGAGGGATGACCATTTTGTTCCCCCACCATACAATGCAATTTTCATTGTGACGGATGGAGCTATGCCATGTCTTCCTCCGCATCTATGGGAGACCTTTAAACTTGTCACCCAGGGTTTTGGCCAATCAGGAAAGCGCCTACTTTCCTCAGAGTCGGAAATCCCTTTAAACTTGTGGCTAATCTGAGAGGTGCCTACTTTTCCCATGCAAAGTCAATGGAGGCCCTTTAACTCAGACTGGCCAATCAGGAGCCAACTGACGTTCACAACCATGGCAGCTTTCCTATAGTTCTGCTTGCTGCTTCTGGCTGTGCAGATTCAGTCCTTTGAAAGAGCTGGTTTTCTGTTATATACACTAAAGTTTCCAGTAACGGCCTATGGCCTATTACACCACCCCCTTTTTCAAGCATCCAAGTCCTCTGGTAATCCAAGAAGAGGTCTTGGGGAAACAAGGTCAGTAGCTCCGCTGGGTCTAGACATCCTCCTGCCCGGATAACCCATCCTCATTTCGGTTGTATGTTCCCGACCGATACTGCACAGTAAACGTATTGGGCTGTAGGGCCAAGCTCCAGCGTAAAAGGCGTCCATTGTCTCCTGAAGTTTTGTTCAGCCATACTAGCTGGTTGTGGTCCGTCAGCACAGTGATCTCCTGACCATAAAGATATGGCTGAAACCTTCTGATTGCCCAAACCAGAGCCAGACATTCTTTTTCCACCGCAGCATATCCAATTTCCAGGTTGTGTAACTTGCGGCTTTGGAATACGATGGGGTGCTCCTCTCCACTTGACTCCCAACTGCTCCCAACCCAACGTTTGAGGCATCTGTGTGGACCAGAAAGGGTTGGTTAAAAATGGGAGCAGCAAGGATAGGGGCCTGTCCTAAAGCAGTCTTCAGGGCCTCAAATGCCTGGGCACAGGCTGGGGTCCAAGTTACCAGGTGGGGTAGAGCCTTTTTGGTGAGGTCAACCAGAATGGCCTCTATTTTGCTTGTTCAGGATGTTGACACCCACTGCCCACCCGGTAGCCTAGGTATTAAATGCCCCCCCCCCCCCCAGCCTTAGATGACATTTGTCGGGTCCTGTCTTATGGATTCTCCCTAAGATAGCCTCCACATGCAGGAGATGCTCCTCCCGGGACTCACTGTAAATCGCTATGTCGTCTAAGTAGGCACTGGCAAACTCCTGGGCCCCAGCAAGTAGGCAATCCACCAACCTCTGTAAGGTAGCGGGGGCATTCTTCATCCCGAACGGCGCAACTGTAAATTGGTACAGGCTGAACAGGGTGGTGAAGGCTGATTTGGCCATAGCCTCTGGAGCCAAAGGAATCTACCAGTATCCTCTACTCAGATCCAGAGTGGTTACAAAACGAGCCCCAGCAAGTCTATCAAGGAGGTCATCTACCCGGGGCATGGGTTTAGGCGTCAGTCACTGTTTTCTCATTTAGCCGCCGGTATTCCACACAAAAGCAGGTGTCCCATCCCTTTTGGGGACCAGGACTACCGGGGAGGCCAGTGGGCTGTCGGACCCTTTAATCACCCCTAACTCCTGCATCTCCGTTATCTCGCACTGGATATGGGACTTGACTGCTTCTGTCACCCGGTAAGTGGGTGATGGAGTGGAGCTTGGTCTAAGGTCTCAACTTTATGGTCTGTTAAGGAGGTACGCCCGGGCAACGGGGAGAAGAGAGTTGGCCACCGGGTTAGGATGTCGTGGAGCTGACCCTGCTGCTCTGGGGTAAGGGGATTCCCTAAGGGGACCGGGCTAGGTGTGGAGTCAGGTAGGGTGTAGGTCAGGAGGTCAGGGATTTCCCTGTCCTCAGTCTCTTGGCTGGCCAGGGTACATATAACTAGGATGTCCTCGGGTCGCTCATCATAGACTTTTGGGGCATTAATGTGGCAGAACCTTCTGTCTCTCAACTGGGGGACCACAGGCTATCAGGTATGTGGTTTCTCCTTGGCGATACACTACCTGGTAGGGCCCTTCGCAAGCTGTCTAAAGCTTATTCTGTCATACTGGGCGGAGAGCTAGCACCCATCATAGCCTCCAGGTGTTCCCGCAACTCCAGTACATAGGTTATGGCAGTGGTCTCCTCTCTGTCACACTTTCCTTCCCAGTATTCCCGGAGGATGTTCAGGGGTCCCCGGACTTGTCTCCCACACAACTGTTCGAATAGAGAGAAACCCGTAGACTCCTGAGGGACCTCCTTATAAGAGAAGGTGAGGGAGGTACAGCTCGCTGTTTCAGTGGGAGTCTGTAAAGGCCCTGAGCATTTGCTTTAAAGTTCCATTGAACCTTTCACAAAGCCCGTCAGTTTGGGGATGGTAGGCAATAGTGTGGGCAGACTTAACCCTACACAGCTTCCAGACTTGCTGCAGCAATTCAGTGGTGAATTGCGTTACCTGGTCCGATAGGATCTCTCAAGGGAACCCAACCCGGGTAAATATCGTGACCAATGCGTCTGCCACAGACTCTGCTGTTATGATGGACAGGGCAACGGCTTCAGGGTACCGGGTGGCAAAATCCACCACGGTAAGCAGAACTTTTTCCCAGAGCGGCTGCACCTGGCCAAGGGACCCACAATGTCCACGGCGACCTGTTGTAAGGGTACCCCGATAATAGGAAGGGACTGTAAAGGGAACTAGGGGCCTGTCTCCACGCCTGCCGACCCGCTGACAGGTGTCACAGGTTCGGCAAAACTTGTGCACATTTTTTTGGATATCTGGGGCCAAAAGAAGGTTCGGGTGAGCCGCTGTTCTGTATGACTGGCTCCAAGGTGATCAGCCAGCGGCACATCATGAGCCAGGGCCAGTAAGGCGGCTTGGTGACTGGTGGGAGCTAGTAACTGTGCCTTAGCTACCTCTTTTACCCTATCCTACCGACAGAGTCTGTCAGTACAGCAACCCATTCTCTCAGAAGACGGTCTCCCCGCTGGGTCCGATTACTCAACTGTCCGCCCTTTGCCTATACCCCTTTAGTGAGGTATCGGTTTGCGGGGTGGCTCTGAATTCTGCCAGGGAGGACCACTGTAAGGGGCCTTGTTCTGGGTGAGGGGTGGAAGTCACATCGGGGGGCGCTTACTGCTGGTAGTTGGGCTGGGGCGCGGGTGACAGCCTGGCAGTCCTCTTGAGGTGGTTCTGGGGAAAAATGTCTCTCCAGTCATCCCAGATCATTCCCCAGCAAGACATCTGCAGGTAATCCTGGCATCATCCCTCCAGTCTGGTAGTCTTGCCCGGAGCCCCAATCCAGGTGAAAGGGGGCCATGGGCAGCTGGTAAACTTTCCCTCCAGCCACCCTGACCTCCACTGCTTGATCCATGCGATGGTGCCGGTGAAGGCACCGAGGTTGTACCAAAGTGAGTGTGACACCTGTGTCCCGCAGTCCATCAGTAGGATAGCCATCCAACTTGATGGTTTGGATGTGATGGCTCCTGTTGTCGGGGTGGGAGTCATGGACTAGGGCTACCTCGTGGTAGTATCCCCAGTGGGAAGTATCGTTAGGGGCCCGCAGAATTTCCCTGGGTGAGGGCCAGGCATACTCCTCTGCCTTACTGACACAGTGGATGGGTCTGGGAGCCATGCGAGTTTGGGATGTAGGAGGCCCCCAACGAGAAGGACCAGTCTGGGGTCCTGTGTTGGCCCAGTTCATCGGGCATGGCCACATGTGGCCCGGCTGGTGGCACTGGAAAAATTCAGGGCCAGGGTTGGATTGGGCTTGGGTGGTAGACGGTCCTCTATGGGGTCCAGAGGGCGCAAAGCGGGGGACTAGGGCTGTGTTCCCGGCAGAGCAAGTTCCGCCAGTCCCTGAGGACCATGAATCGTGGTTGCCTGGGGTCCCATACATCGGGACTCTTCTAATTTATCTGCCAATTTTGCAGCGGCTGTAATAGTGCATGGACCACGATCGTGAACCCAGTCCCTTACTTCTGGGGTAACATGGTGGAAGAACTGTTCTAACCGTATTTGCTGGCAAAAGTCTTCTACAGTACAGGCTCCACATCCCTTGAGCCAGTTTCTACATGCTCGTTCTAAGGTGAAGACCCATTCAGTGTGGGTCTCCTTTGGCTGCCGCCGGGTGTCTCGGAGATGCCTCCGGTACGTGTCCGGGGTGATGGCAAAGCACTGCAACAACCAACGTTTCACTTCTGGATAGTCCGTGATCCACTCATCAGGGAAAGTGTGGTAGGCATCTGCGGCCTGTTCCTTTAGTTTTCCCGCCAGTATGACCCAGTCCTGCCAGTCTATCTGCACCAGGCACTGTCACCCAAATTCTCTTAAAAACCCATCAATCTCTCCCACGGTATCGTCAAAGTCCTTAAATCGTTGATGGGGGATTCGCTGGGCAGGCCAGATCGCCCTTGGTTCAGTTCTGTTAAATACTCCTTTTCCACAGCTAACTTAGTCCTTATCCGGAAATCTGGCGAAACATCCGGCCCCAGCAGGACTAACCGGCTAGGGACCCGCTGGGTCACTGTCAGATGAAGTGGGGGCACCGGCCTGGTCGCCAGAGTGCGATGCCATGGAGTGGGTACTTGTTCCATCTTGTGGGGGCAGATCGGTAGTTCTTGCCCGCTCTGCAATTTCCTCATCCATGTCGTGTATCATCAATACCAGCTCAGTCTTTTTCAATCCTCTGCCATCTCCTCTGCTCTCTTCCACCATGGTCTGGCGTTCTGCAAACGAGCGATTACGGCACACCTCTGCTATTCTTCCAGCTGGATCCCCTCAGTTGAAGGAGAGAGAAGATCACACCACTGCCACCAGTGTAACTGATACCTAAGTCCGTGGATGGACCTAGGCTGTCGTACCGGGTATCTCCCTCCTGAGGTCGGCTACAGGCAGGTAGCCTTGCCGGTCATTCTCCAGAGCTGCCTTCTTGAATGGGGGTCAAAAGGAGACCCTTGATACCATCCAGTGACAAAAGGACAGGATACGGATGAAGTTCCAGAACTAACACGCCTTATTTGACAAACTACATCTCTTTTTATGTACAGTTAACCACATTTCCATCAGGGCACAATACAAAGGGAACTTGTCGCCCAGGGTTTTGGCCAATCATTAAAGCGCCTACTTTCCTCAGTTGATAGTCCCTTTAAACTTGTGGCCAATCCGAGAGGCATCTACTTTTCTCATGCAAAGTCAATGGAGGCCCTTTAACTCGGACTCGCCAATCGGGAGCAGGCCGACATTCTTGTAGTTCTGCCGGCTGCTTCTGGCTGTGCAAATTCAGTCTTTTGAAAGAGCTGGTTTTCTATTCTATACACTAAAGTTTCCAGTAACAGCCTATGGCCCGTTACACTGGGTGTTGACATGGGTGTTGCAGCTGGACATTGTCAGGAATTGGTCGAGACATCCGTCTTTTCTATCCTGTTTGTCTCTGTTCCTTCAAACGGAGGAGTACCTTTGCTGGTTGGTTCAGCAGTCTAGTCTGACTCTGGGACTTCCATTTGTCATTCATGACTACATCGTGGTCCCCACAGGTGGGTCCACTGATGGCCCAGGGTTTTTGGACCAGGAAGGAGAGCCTTCTTGTCCTCAATGCCCTAGGGCTATGGGCAGTTCACCTTGCAATTCATAATTGGTTTCGACCAGTGCAGGTATCCTCTGTACAGATTTAGGCTGACAATGCTACAGCATTAGCCTACATCAGCCTCCAAGGAGGAACAAGGAGTGAGACTGCTTAGGCAAAGGCCCAAAGGATTATCTTCTTGGCTGAGGCCCACGTGTCCGCTCAATCCACAGTTCACATCCCCGAGGATAGAAAATGTGGTGGCAGACTTTCTAAATTGCTTTGCAATGCGTTGTGTACCCCTCTGGCACTCAACAGGTTAAAGCATATGTAAACTATCCGATTCAGAGTATTTGTTTGTACTATTTGTAATTCTAGATAAGAGCTAAAGTTGGTTAATTTAGTGTGATTTAGTGGTCACTTCTCACGTATTCAGGCTGCTATGTTAGCCCATTTACAGACAGTTCTGGACAACCCTCTCAGTATTGCTCTGGGACTTACAGCCTGGTATAGTAATTGACGGCTTCTCCCCTAGAGCATATTTCAGGCCTCAGAAAGAAATTGTCTTTTTCATTTAACAGATGTAAGCATGAAGTGTACAGGGGTATTTAAGTGTATATAACCCCAGATTATTCTTAGTTGTCAGTGTTGCATTAAATAATATAGCTCTTTATATTTAAATATTTCTTTCCCCCAGTTTTTGACAAAATGCTCCTAATAACATTTCCAAGTTATGATTTTGATTTTATCTGTTTTTTAAAAAGTAAAACGGTAAAACATGAAATTTAGATAATCATTTCCAAATGTTCATTTTTTTTTTATAAACACCCAATAAAGTATACACACTAGAGCAGTCTTAATACACAGTACACAGTTTTCCTGATTGCTGTGTAAATGACACTTGGCTAAGTCCTTCTGTTAAATACGTTGAAAATGTTTACTCACAAGTACATATATATATATATGCCAGTCTTTCCAACTTGCTGAATTCCTAATCTTTTTCATCCAATAATATTGATGGTCTACATTCCCAGCTACTTGTCAAGTTTCAGTAAAATGTACTTTTTTTTTTTTTTTTTTTTTTTTTTTTTTTTTTTATAACCAGGCTACAGTCAGCAGACTACACCGCAACAAGGTCAGCAGTTTCCAGCTTACAGTCAGCAAGCTGCACAGGCTCCTGCCCCTGGTTTTCCAGCCCAGCAACAGCAACTGCCATCTCAGCCTCCTCAACAGTATCAGGCTGGTGCCTATCCACCACAGACTTACACTACACAAGCCTCTCAGCCTGCTAATTATAATGTTCCACCTGCTTCCCAACCTGGAATGGCTACAAGCCAACCAGGGAGCTATCAACCTAGACCAGGATTTACCCCACCCCCTGGCAGTACTGTAACCCCACCTCCAAGTGGGCCTAACCCATATGCCCGTAATCGCCACCCATTTGGTCAGGGCTATGCCCAACCAGGACCTGGATACCGATAAATACTATAGATTTACTTTCAAGGCATAGGCTGCTAGATCTATTTCATTCCCAACAGATTCCAATATTATGCTTAAAACTGTTATAATGTTTCAGATGGCAGAAGAAAAGCAGTGCTTTTCAGTAAGTGTTGTTGTGTAATTTAACGGAAGAGACCAATGATTATGTTCAGCTTTTGATTGTATCTGCTCTCTAGTGAAATCTGAGCCCAACACCCCCCAAAAAAAATACACTATAGCCTGGCCTTGCTAAAAATTGTGAAACCATGGTAATTGAAACCCCACTCATTTGGCTTGTTTTTAATGATCTGATGTGTTCAATTAGGTCTGTTCTAAAGTATAAACTAGGTATTATGTACAAATTCTAACATTCACATTAAAAAATAATAAAATGTTTAAATCTGTTCTTTGTTTTCGTCTACATTCTTAAGCAAGTGGTGTATATATAATTGAATATTTAACCCCTTAACAACCCTTGAAGGTCATAGTACGTCAAGGGTCGATTTGACTGAACGACCAATGACTGACGTACTATGACCGTCATCGAATTCCGGCTCCCCCCGTGGCTGCATTCCATTCGGGGAGTCCGGAATGCAACGGAGCAATAAAAAAAAAAAAATGCTCCGTTGTCATTCAGTAGCGCCCGTTCGCCGATTTTCCCCCTTCGTTAAGGGGTTAAAGGGATAGTAATGGTTAGTTTCATGTTTATTCAGTATTGAAGACATTAAAAAGATATTAACAAAAATGTCAGGCTTTTCTCTCAAACCTTTATGGTTTGAGAGATATACCTCACTAAAGTTACCTCATGCGAGAAATCAGCGCTCTAGCTGACAGCTGCAGAATCCGGTCATTTGACCGGATGGAGGCTCTTTCAGCAGAGCCGAAAATGCACAATCTAAACATAAATACTTCATTGGAACGGTCTACAAAGTGTTCTTGCAAACCAGGCACACTTTGTAGACCATTCCAATGAAGTATTTGTTTAGATTGTGTGATTTCGGCTCTGCTGAAGAGCCTCCATCCGGTCAAATGACCAGATTCTGCAGCTGTCAGCTAGAGCAACTTTAGGAAGGAGATGAGACTGACATTAATATTTTTTTTTTTAATGTCTTCAATATTTAACATGAAACTAACCGTTACTGTCCCTTTAATGCAGCTGTAAATGCTTTTCTCTTGCTTTCAATTTAGAACACAGGAGCCATGGGGTTGAGCTTGTCCTCCAACAGGGCAGGTCATATCAAAAACACAGGGTCTTTGGGGTGGAGACTCCCTCATTATCTCTCCAGCTCAACACTTCCTCCAGTTTCATGTGCTCTGCAAAGCAGAAAGGAGTACAGTGACAGTTCTCTTAGAATTTTAGGTTATTTAATTATTTTTTATTTCTTTTAAATATGTGGCTATATAGTCTCTGTTAGGCAGGCTTCCATCACTGGCTTTCCTGAAGCTGGATTTTCCAGTTCACAGGTGCATTGTGGAACTTTTTCCCTGTGGAGGTTGGGTTTATGACAAGACTGGGGGAGCAAGGGCTTGATCCAGTTTCCACCGGTAGTGATAAACTACCACATGAAGAGTCGAGTGCTAACTTTAGTGCCCATAGGAAGCAATTAAAGAGAGTCTGAAATTCCAATTAATTTCCATACTTTGGACATTAACCTGCATTGAGGGACCCCATTTTAACACCAAAAAAAAATCTGTCTACTTTTTTGGCGTGGAATCCTCCGCATGTTTTAAATTGCTGATGCTGGATTTGAAGGGAAAAAGAAACCTTAATTGACTGGTGGATGTATTGATATGGGGGCCCTAAGTAAGCCCCCAAAGTACTCCAAAAAATGTGTAATGTAAAAATAAATTTAATCCTAAGAGTGCCAGTGGGGTATGCAACTTTTATCCTATTCATGTTGGCTTTATGGGGTTGCACACCTCCCAGCCAATTAGCTTCTACTGGGTTTCATCATTCCTTCAGTTAGAAGCTGATTGGCTGGGAGGTAAGGAACCCCATATCCCAGCCAATGGTCACCTGGGAACCAGTTTGAAGCGTGGGTTCGAGCATTGCTAGTTAACATCAGAGAAAAAAACTATAACTCTCAGAATGCCAGTTTCCCTGACTTTCTTCTGATTGGCTGCTCCTGTTTCAGATGCCTTTTCTCTCTTTGTTAGAGTATCCTACGCAGAGGCTTGTGTCTCCTTGCTCTCCTCAGATTAACCATTCGCCTTGGGCTTTCTGATTTTTAAATCTTGGTTTATAGTATTGGGGTTTTCTTATACTGTTTAGACACTTTTTCTCCTGGTAGGATTTCAGATCCAAAAGGACATGGGACTATTCCTAAATCAAAGGAATTGGAGGCGTCTTTGACCCTCCTTTGTTTACTGTTGCTCATGCCAAACAGGGCTCTTTAGAGAATACTCTGGACATTTATGCCCCTCATGCTGTGCCCCCTGCTACACTACCCAGGCCCTCCGGCATTGAACAAGAGACACTCTGGGTCAAGGATTTAAAGTAATATATGCACAGTTTCCTCTTTATCTCCAGGGGGTCCTCCATTCCTGGAAACCCCCCACTGCTTTCAGGTTTGTGGCCCTAGGTATCTGGCATTCCTGACCTCACAGAAACCTCTGAGGAGGATTCCTTTGAGGAAGATATGGAGGAAGGGGAGAGCAATGAAGGGGCTCTTTCAAATGCCTATGTTGACCCCTTTGAAGCTGACCCAGTGCCTTCTGCTGAGGGTCTCATTGTGGCGGTGCTAACGACCCTGCAGTTCACTAATACCCCTGATGAGAGCCTGTCTTCTTCTGATGTCTTTCAAAGGTTCAAAAAAATCCCTTACTATATTTCTGCCTAATCACGCTCTGGGCCAAGTTATTCTGGATGAGTAGAATGTGCCTGACAGGCGCCTGTCTCTTTCAAAGAGATTTTCAAAGCTGTACCCTTTTTCTGAGGCAACTTTGGCTCAGTGGGCTTCACCTCCTCAGGTTGACCCCCCCTATTTCTAGATTTTCTAAGTCCACTGCTCTGCCCTTGGCTGACGCTACTGTGCTCAAAGACATGACTGATATGAAGCTGGAGGCTATCCTGAAGACTAACTTTGCTGCCATCGGTGCTGCCCTGCAGCCTACCTTGGCTTCTGTTTGGGTCACTAGAGCTATAGCCATCTGGGGCGAACAACTTACTGAGGCTGTCAGAAATGGTTACCCTAAGGAGGACCTTTTAGCCCTCTTGGCCAACATGTCTGAGGCTCAAACATATGACACTGACACTCTTTGATGCCTTCAAAGAGTTAGTTAGATATCCCGATGTCGGCAGTCCTGAAGACCGGATTCTGCCTCTGACAGCTTTGCAGCTCGTCAGGCTGAAAGAGGAGGTAACTGAGACCTTTATTTTATTAAATCTCTCAGACCATAATGGTTTGAGAGATGGGAATGAGGGCAATAAGAATGGTTTTAATTGTACCTATAAATTCACCTGTACTTTTATATCCCTTTAATGCTGGTACATCCCCATGGTACCTGTGTGTTATATTGGATGTCAGAGAAAAGAGAATTTTAGTCTTACCTGTTAAATCCTTTTCTCTTAGTCCATATGACTTATAGGTGTCCCACCCAGTGAAAGGCACCATGCTTGGTCTCACTTGGCTGGAAGTGGGAGTCCGCTTGGGTCCATGCCTCACAGGAGTTTTCCTTTCTTGCTGTCCTACTTAGTATGCTTGGCTGGAAGTGGGAGTCCGCTTGGGTCCATGCCTCACAGGAGTTTTCCTTTCTTGCTGTCCTACTTAGTATGCTTGGCTGGAAGTGGGAGTCCGCTTGGGTCCATGCCTCACAGGAGTTTTCCTTTCTTGCTGTCCTACTTAGTATGCTTGTCTACAGTCCCAATGGGGCAGGGCTAGTAGAAATGTTCATCTACACGGAGGAGCTGTCACCTCCCCATGGTATCTGTATGTCCTATGGACTAAGAGAAAAGGATTTAACAGGTAAGACTAACATTTTTTCCTAACATTTTCTATTAAATCAAGCCCTAACTCGTTGAGTGCCTTGGTCCACTATGTGTCCCATTCTGAGCTTTCCCATACTCTGAGTGTCTATATTTTGCACTCCGGTATAGCTTTTGTTCTCTATATGAATCTGAGGTACGGATGTCTGCAGTGAAAAGTTTCAGATTAACCCTTTCTCTGCTCTGTAATGTATTCTGATCTTGTGTGCTTATATGTGGGTTATGGTGTTTTTTAAGGGAGCTTCTACCTTCTCCTGGTACCCCCAGGTGGTTTTAGGGACTTTTTTAATACTTCTGAGTCTGATTTTTAAGGCATGGGTTCTTTAAGAACTGGAGGCTGCTCGTGGCTGTTTTTGCTCCGTTGACCCGGAGAAACTTCTATGGGACATACCTCTACAACTGTTTAGGCTAGAACGGTCAGATAGTGCACTTTCTCTGCATGAACGATTGCATGATCCACTTGTGAGTGTCCACAAAGAGCACCTTGACCAGTGGCTGGAGAGTCACATGTTGCTAGGCAAAAAGCAAGGACTCCATTTCCCACAATCCTCAGGTTCCTGTTTTTTGTAATTGGCTGGCACCCTTACTGGTAGCCATCTTACTTCTCCCTTGCTTATCATAACGCATAGGCTGACTGTCCTGCTCTCATCTCCAGTTTATCCCTTTGCATACCAAATAAGTATTATTTTTATTATTATTATTATTACTGTCTTGGGGCCTTGGCTTTAAACTTTTCTCTGTCATCCAGTATGAAATACAGGGACCATAGGAGGAGACTTCCTTAGTTAGGCTGGAACATTTCAAAAGACAAGGCCTTGGAGGTGGAGCCTTCCCTTTCCTTATCAGGCTAGCCTAGGCCCTGCTAGGAACATTGCTACTTTAATTTTAGCTTATTTTTTATGTTATGACGAGTAGAATGGGCTCAGGGTTGCCTGTGGGGATTAAGTCTTTTGAGTTTAAGCCTGTATGTGCCAGCACATAATTCATAATTGCAGTGCCATCTGTGGGTCTAAGATGTGGCAGCTGGGAATGCAAAATTGCACTGCCTTCTGTAGGAGGTTAAAATGGGCAATGTAAATTGTCAGTTCCCTGCTGGCAGATTCAAGGTTAAACAGACAGAGAGCAATGGAATTGTGATTTCTCTGCTGCCACATGCAGGAGTAAACTAACAGAGGGCAGTGCAATTGTGACTTTTCTGCTTCCGCATATATTGTTTTAAACCAACAGAGGGCAGTGCAGTTGTGACTTCTCTGCTTCTGTATATAGTATTAAACCAACAGAGGACTATCACGGTGCCCGTGATTCTATGTGCGACATTCTTACTTCTGGGTTTGTGTTTGGCTGTCTCTTATTGGTTCTAGCTGGCTAGCCTTTATATACGCCCTCCTGTCACTAGGCCGGTGCCCTTTTGTGATGTTCCTGAACTTACGTTATTCTGTGCTCCTGTTCTGTGTTGATCCGGTTTCCGTCTGACCGTGCTCCTGTGTACTGATTCAGGCTTTGGCTGCCTACCGCTCTCTGTGTACCGATCCAGGCTTTGGCTGCCTACCGCTCTCTGTGTACCGATCCAGGCTTTGGCTGACTACCGCTCTCTGTGTACCGACCCAGGCTTTGGCTGACTACCGCTCTCTGTGTACCGACCCAGGCTTTGGCTGACTATTGCTCTCTGTGTACCGATCCAGGCTTTGGCTGACTGCCGCTCTCTGTGTACCGATCCAGGCTGTGGCTGAC
Source organism: Rhinophrynus dorsalis (assembly GCA_037306005.1). Lineage (NCBI taxonomy): Eukaryota > Metazoa > Chordata > Amphibia > Anura > Rhinophrynidae > Rhinophrynus > Rhinophrynus dorsalis. The sequence goes on from CM074719.1 coordinate 371,270,506, forward strand.
TTACGCTCTCTGATACTGATCCAGGCATTGACTGACTTACGCTATTTGTGTTGCCCTCACTATTATTGTCAGTCATCTCAGATTTGTTGCCTCCGGTTGCGCTGCTCTCTGCCTGTGTATTAGTTGACTTCCGTTACGTACACCCAGCCTGTACTATCCAGTCACTAGCGGTTACTGTTGCTTACCCACTATATGCTCAGCCTGTGACTATCTGTGCCCTCCGTTAAGTACACCCAGTCAGTTCTACTCGGTCACTAAGCGGTTACTGTTGCCTACCCACTATTCGCTCAGCCTGTGACTATCTGTGGCCTCCGTGAAGTACACCCAGTCAGTGCTATCCGGTCACTAAGCAGTTACCGTTACCAGCTCATTACACTATCTCAGCCTGTGACTCTCAGTGGTCTGCGTTACGTTCTCTCAGTCTGTGCTGTCAGGTCACTAGTGGTTACGTTGTCAGCTCATTTCCTCACTCAGCCTGTGACCAGGTAGAGCCTCCTCAGTTCCTTGTTGCACCAGATATCAGTCTGCATTACCCGGTATTCGGTAAGGGCGGTAGAGCCGCCTCAGTTCCTTGTTGCACCAGATATCAGGCTGCCTTACCCGGTATTCGGTAAGGCCGGTGAGCTGCCTCTGTTCCTTGTTGTACTAGTTATTAGGCTGCCTTACCCGGTATTCGGTAAGGCCGGTGAGCCTCCTCTGTTCCTTGTTGTACTAGTTATTAGGCTGCCTTACCCGGTATTCGGTAAGGCCGGTAGAACCTCCCTATTGTATTGCTATTTGTATGCCCTGTCCTGTGTCAAACTTCTTACTGCTGTTTGTAGAGTTTGGACCCGTGAGGGGCCTTGTTGCGCTTTATTTTGCCTAATAAAGCTTTTCTATTTTATCCTACCCAATTGTCTTGAGTGTTCAATAAAACCGTGACAAGGACAGTGCAGTTGTAATGTGTGTGCTATAACTGCCAAAAATATACATGTTGAGGAAGTTTGTCCCAGATCATACTATATATTAAGGGGTTAATAAATAGCCTATTTTTCCAGTTGTTTTATTTAACCTATCAGCTCCTACATTAACCCATTGTGTGGCAGAATGGAGCACAACACATTGCTGGGCAATGCATTGTATTCTTCTCTGGTGCCGAATTGAGTCCGGCTGAATGTGACATGATTTCTCCGGATAACAGGAGGAAACAATGGCACTGGCAGTGGTGAGGAGGAGGCACGCTTGTGTCCACATGAGCTCGTTCCTGTGTGGACATGAACGGGTTAATAAAAAGCCTATTTTTGCAATTGTTTTATTTAATCTATCCACTCCTACATTAACCCATTGTGTGGCAGAGGGGAAAGCAATGCATTGTGTTCCTCTTTGGCACTCAAGGGGTTAATAAATGCCCTAATTTAGTTTTTTTTTTTTTTTTAATTAATTGAATGTATTTCTAAATGTCCCATGCAGGACACTATCATGATGGCACGGGTGGTGGTGGCGTGCTCCGTACAAGCTGTGACCATATACACTTTGATATCCTGAACATGCTGCAACAAGTCATACGAGTGGTCACACCATACACTTGGATATCTATGGTACATAATACAGTACACTATGAAGTCCACTTGACCCCCTTCCTACAGGGGTTATATAGGAGTCTTGAACTCCTGCACTTATGTTGGGTATTTTATTCTAAGTTTGTCCCTGAGTTTGTGGAGCATGAATGGCTGTTTTTTGTGGGCTAGTTAATCCTTTCCCTGCTGGTTTCATTGGGTTTTGGGCTCTTTAAATGGGATTTTTCATGTTGAACATTTTTATTACTTACACACACACACACACACACACACACACACACACACACACACACGCACACACGCGCGCGACCTCCTCTCAGGAATTAGATTTCCAGGGGCACAAATTTCTGACAGGAGAATCCATTCTGCAGATTATGCGTCTGGTGTTCCAAGCTCTGGCATGGTCCTCTTCTCTGGTCATGCGGCCAGTAAGAGTTCATGACTCTTATGGGCCGCATGGTGTCCACCAGGGAAGTGGTGGCTTATTATATGGCCCACACCAGGGAGCTCCAGAGACTCATCAGCCATTCCTGGCGTGGAAATCCAGATCTCATGGATCTGCGGATATCCTTTACTCTGAACTCAGACGAGATCTGGAATGGTGGTTGCTCGGAAACAACGTGGCACAAGGGAAGCTATTTGTGATCCCAGAATGGACCTATGTCACGGCGGACACCAGCCTACGTGGCTGGGGTGAGGTTCTGGGCACATGGGGATTCAGGGCAGATGGAGCTCGGAGGAGAGTCCCTCCAGTCCATCAGTGTTCCTGAGCTCCAGCTCGCTTTGGTGTACTGGTCCCTTCAGCTGAGGAGTCAGTGCCACAATGTAGCTTACATCAACAAGCAAGGAGGCACTCTAATAGCTCCTGCATGGTCTGAGGTCAAGTATATCTTGAGTTGAGAAGTTCACATACCGGCCATTTCCTCTATTCACATTCCAGGGGTGGAAAACGTTGTGGTAGACTTTGAGTTGCCGGTAGTTGGACCCATGAGAGTTGGAGCTCCACCCAGAAGTTTTTGGCCTGCTTGTGTAACGGTGGGCTCTTCCACAGATATATCTGATGGCCATAAGGAACAGGAAGGTTCCCATTTTTTCTTCTCAAAATGGGATGACAGCCGCCATCCTTCTTGGAAACCACAAAAAGGTTGGGGTAGAATCCCAAGCCCCTCTCCTGAGTAGGAACTGGTTCCAGGACTGCCTTGTCTGGAAGGGCCTGTATAGCTTCCTCGAAAAGGCGGTGCTTTTCTGCTCCCAAAGGAGAATGAAAATCGAAGGTCCTGGGAGGAGGATGAGAGGTGAAGGGAATCCTGTACCCCGTAGCCACCACCTGTAAAACCCACGGATCTGCCACAGAGGCCTGCCAAGCCGAGAGGTAGTGCCGTAAGAGGCCACAACTGTGGGTGGGTACCCGGGTTCGGCGAGTCATGCAAAAGAAGGTTTGAAAGCCTTGGGCTTTGCGGAGGACTTGGATCTCCATTGCTGCTTAGGCTTGAATAAGGAGTGCTGAGCCTGAGGGACTGTCTGGGTCGCTTGTCGTGAGTCTGTTTGAAAGGGACAAAAAAGCAGATTCCTTTTGACAGGCACCTTCTTCCTTAGGACCAATGGCAGGTGAGTACTCTTCACTCCAGTGGCCTCGCTGATGAGATCTTTGAGCTCAGACCCAAACAGGGAGGAGCCCTGAAAAGGCAAAGACAGGAGAGCCTTCTTGGAAGCTGTGTCAGCAGACCAGATCTTGAGCCAAAGAGCATGTCTGGCTACCACAGACATGGTAGATGCAACATGTCAGCAGTAGGGGCCCCCTGATGGACAGCTGAATTGAGCTGTTCAGTCCAAATAGCCACAGCCCTATTCACCCATGCTTCAGCAAATACAGGGCGGAGGGCAGAGTCAGCCGTCACACAAATCGCCTTGAGAGAGGTCTCAAGCTTCTTGTCAGTCCAGTCTTTGAGAGCAGAGGCGTCAGCCACAGGCAAGGCAGTGGACTTAGAAAGCCTGGAAACAGGGGCATCCACTGAGTGAGAGCCATTTCAGAGAACAGGTAAAGCTTAGCGAACTTCCTAGACAGATGGTTTCTTGTCTGGAAACTTCCACTCCTCAGACACCAAGCGGTCAAGAGTGGGATTAGGTGGAAAACAAGTATGGGGCCTAACAGGCTCCTGAAACACATTAGAGGGGTCAGAAGACACCACCTGTACCAAGGGAATGTTTAAGGTGGTCAACACAGCCCTGATCAAGCCCTCAGCTGAGGGAATGGGGTAAGCCTGAAAAGGGTCTCCAAAAAACAGATGAAGGAACAGCTGAACAGTCATCATTATCAGAGTCCACCAATAATTCCTCCTCAGAGGAATCAGACACATCAGGTACACCAGGCGGTTTAGGCAGGGAAGATCTGATAGGGGCTGGGGTCTGCCACGAATGGAAGACACCTGTAAAGGGGATGGAAGGAGTTGTAAGGTGGAACGGAGGTCCCTGGTAGTAGCCTTGAACTCTTGCATCCATACTGGCTCTAGTGCATGGCTGGTGGCCCCTGCAGGGGATTCAGGGGCAGCAGCGCATGCTGGGCAAACATGACCTGAGGTTTCTCTAGGTAACCCTGGGTGGTATGAGGAGCAATGAGCAATGGGGAACATAGACACCCCAGTATCCTTGGTTTTAGGTTTATCCCCAAGGTCTAACGGAGTAGACATTCTCACAGCGTCAAATGGTCAAAGTATGAAAACACCCAGAAAATAGTGTGTATGCTAAATAAATGCACCCCAGAAACACCAAATAAGACTTATCTGGTAGGCGAAGAGTTAAACTGCGGAGGAGAGAAAGCATATCCAAGCCCTGCATAGGATACTCTATCTGCGATTACAAAAAATGGCTGCCGAGATGGGAGCCAATCGGAAACGAGCGCTCAAAGCGAGCACACATGGGAAACGTAGTTTCGCTAATGGAGTACCCCAACAGTACCCGAAGCCCCATAAAGCCTCGGACATGCCCAGAATGTTGACTGGATGATAGAGCAAGGGCAAACCCACAAAATGAGCCATCTCTGACCTCTCTACGTGGAGTGGTTGCCGAGATATGTCCCAAAGGGTGAAGTCCCATAGAAGTGAATGGAGCAATGGTGTCTATGCAGTAAATGCGTGCCTTAAAGGCACAGGACATAAAGTAAAACTACTCAAAAGCCCACTAGAATAAAACAGTAGACCCAATAAACACTGGTCTCCCAGTAGGGAAAGTGTCCAAAGACCCCTCAAAACACATTAACCAGTAACAAAAGGGTTAAGTTACCACAGACACTTGTTCCAAACACCTCACAGACATACAGATAAACCCAATGAGTGCATGAGTATGTAACAGGAACTCCAAATGAGACCCCTGTGCAGAGGTGAAGCATGGGACATGTGGACCTCAGCACTCAAAGGGTGCTCACCTTTTTCAGCAGGTCTTCTGTCTTCAGATTACCATGTATCAAGACGAAGCCTCAGTGGGCAACTCCTGGGGAAAGAACTTGAAGCCAAGATTTCCCCCCCAGGGCTTAGGTCCACAAAAGCACCTGGTAAACTGAGCTATCCACATTTGGGTGATGGGAATTGTCAGTGATGGTAATCCGCCTAATGTTGGTATTCCATATCTAACAGAAAAATAATAAAAAATAAAAAAAAAAGCTAAAACTATAGCAGAACTGTTCTCTTGCCTTGTGTCTTGACCAAGGAACAAATCTCCCACCCTGAGAAAGGGGACCTCATTTGGCTGGATGTGGGAGTCATTCTTGTGTCTTACTCACAGAAGCTTACCTTTTCTTCTCTTTCGCTGTCCTATGTTAGTGCGTTTGTCTCATATCAAAACTGGAAGAAGCGGGGCCTAGGTTAGCCTGATAAGGAAAGGGAAGGCTCCACCTCCAATACCTTGTCTTTTGAAATGTTTCAGCCTAACTAAGGAAGGAAGTGTCCTCGCATGGTATATGTATTTCATATGGACAAAGAGAAAAGGATTTAACGGGTAAGACTAAAATCCTCTTTCTTTCTTTCTGTCTGTCTTTCTGTCGTTCTTTCTTTCTTTCTCCTGGGTCTCTATGCCACTCATTTACTGTGGCCATCGAGCACTGACCAAAAGCCCACTTGGGTAAAATCTCTATAATCTGTGGCAGCTATCCCTTCTTTAGTTCAGAGGATTCTCCATTGTTGGAAACCCTTATCCACTTTTAGCAGGTTGAACCTGTTTTTAAGGGTCCTACTTGTGTTATTGGGGTATCCTTTGAGGAGGAGTTAAAGTCAGAGGATGAAACTATGTAATCTTCTCTCTCTTTTGGACATTCCTGTGAGGCTGAACCTGTCCCCGCTGGGACAGGGGCTCATCAAATTGGTGTTGGAGACCCTTCAGGCCACTGATGGTGACCCACTTCTCCAGATATTTTACAGAGGCACAATAAAGACTCAATATTTCCACCCAATAACACTCTTCATCAGATGCTTCTGGAAGAATGGAATACTTCAGATAAGAGAATTTTAATTCACAAACTCTTCTCAAATCTGCAACCTTTTACAGCTGAGGTGCTGGCACAGAGGGATTCTCCTCCTGTTGACACCTCGATTTCATGCTTAGAGAAGAATGCTGCCCTTCCCCTGCCGGATGCTGCTGTGTTCAAGGATCAGGCTGAGAAGTGGCTTGATTCTCTGCTTAAGGCCAACTTTGCGGCCACTGGGGCTGAGGCGTATTTTTAGAGCTATTGCTGTGTGGGGAGAACAGCTATCTGATGCTATGCTTTCTGATGTTCCTAAAGAGAATGTGCTGGTTTTGCTAGCTAACATTATGGAAACTAAATCCTGTATTACTGAAGCACTGTTTGATGTTTCCAGATTTCCAGGAAAATTTTCAGCCTTTACTGTTTCCCTGCGACATACCCTGTGGCTCAAGGTTTGGGCCTGACCTGAAAAATAGCACTAGCAACAATATTAGTTGAAAGAGCACCTCAGTTCCCTAGACTTCTACCAAGCAGTCCTTTATGTCAAGGAAAACACATGGGTTTCATCCCCCCCCCCCCCTCGCCAATCCGGCCCTGGAGCAAAGCCCAGACAGACTTGGCAGCTCAAGAAATTTTCAGCAAAGACTATGTCTGACAAGCCAACCTCCACATGACTTGCAGAATCCTGGTCCGTTGTTGCTTGGCTTCTCTGGTTCAGAGGATTCCCTTTCTTTTTCTACTTAGGTTTCCTTTTTTCATATTTGCAGAATGTTAAAACTGAGCATGTCTAGGCTGGGTCTCTGCCTGAGACATTTTCAGTTTGTGCCCTGCCCTCCTGGTGGATGGAACTTTACCTCATGGTCCTTGTGTTACACATAGACTAAGAGAAAATGATTTATCAGTTAGTAGAGAAAAAACCCCTTTTAAACCATAAGCTTGGAGGGCCTGCTCAAGCCTTGCCTGCAGTGCAGGTTTTGAAAATGTTCTTATTTGATCATAGAAGATTGGATTTCTCAAAATGACTAAGCCACTAATTAGTCCATCTCTGACCCGGGCATATTCTTAACCCTTTAAGGACCATGGGGGTGTACAGTGCATTGATAATGTGTTGCACAAGCATCTGTTCCTTATAGGGTTAAAACTTGCACGGGATACTTAAGTATAATGTAGAACCTCTTTTCTGCATCATTTTGTATTCTGCTACAACATCTTGAAATGCTTGTTCTCCAAAGCCTTAATTAAATTTGCTAGTCAGCATTTCCCTCTTTCTTCATATCATTTTACACGAACAAACACACTCATATTACTTAAAGTAAAATCTTAAAACCACTTAGTTTTAAAGTGGTACTATAACCTAAAAATAAATGGTTCTTAATCAAAGAACTTAAAGGGGAACTCTCACCTCCAGTAAACTGTTTCTCAAATAAATCTTCCATGGTAATAAATGTTGAATCTAGATTTTGTTTAAAAAGAAACAAAAAAAAAAAAACCAAATCAGTATTTTCAGAAATTTGGGCTTTTTAATTCTGACCCTTGACATCAGTTCAGGCAGGTTGTGGTACAGACTGTGAATCTTCATCTCTTCCCCTCCCCAGTTGTTCCTCTTTACCTCCTCTGACAGAGGAATCCAGCATGCGAGTCGGAGCGCTCTCTTGCCAATGATTTGGAAGGTGAGAAATTAACACAAGTTAGCTAGCTAACATAGGCCTGGATTCCATTGCAGTAGACAGTGTTATCAAGAGTTCAATAGGAATATATTTTATAAAAGCATTAGATAACTTATCAACTGCAATGTAATTTAGCTCATACTCAGTCAAGTGAATTCAAGACCTCTTCAACAGACCTGACACCAGTGTCCCTTTCTAGTGCATTCTATTGCTGATTGGAAGTTGGAACAGAGGGAGGTGTGCCTGATGGCCAGCCCACATAAGCACCAGCCAATATTACTGACTGATGCCATTGGTGGTCAGCCTTTCATTGGATGTTCGCTTGAGGATTGCAACTTCGAGTGCTGTTAGTGTGAAAGGTCTGCTGGCGGCCCTGCAACATTACTGCATTCCTTAGTGAAGGCAGTAATGGTTCTAAATGCCTGTCTTATGTGTGATCACACAAGGCAATTGTTGCCCTCATGAAAGGCACCAAGATCCAGCATGTTACCTTTCATCACAGGCAACATCCAATGCAGCATCAATGCATTGATGTCGCTCATGTGAACCTAAAGCATTACTATGCCTTTAAATCAGGCAGCTTCAACAACCAAATTGTTTAAGCAGAAATTGTCTGATTGGAAGATGTTTACCACTGAACTCTGCTGTTGCAGATGTTCTCTATGGCTTTATGCAAGGGTTGATTAGCCAAAAAAGTGATCTGAAGCCTCTGGACTGTCAGAATGTGAACCTGAGCAATACAAATCCTATAGAACCTTTTTGGGGGAACTTTTTTTTTTTTTGTACTGATGTGCAATTTTGCTTGATTTTAAAGGGATAGTAATACTTCGTTTTAGCTTTATTTTACTTTGTAGGCATTAAAAAAACATGAAGAATGATATAAGTCTTATCTCTCAAACCTTTATGGTTTAAGAGATATTCACAAACAAAGTATCCCCCCCCTGTTCAACCAGATCAGAAGGGAGGTGCCCAGGTAGACTGCAGAGAGGGACGATCTTCAATTAAGATAAGGGAAAAAGCTGAAAAACTTGTCAAGGGGGGAAGGGCTTTCATTGTTTTCATACAAAGAAAATTGTCCCCTTCTGTTATCTGTCTGGTCATACAACCAGATTCACATCTGAGAAGAGATGGCTTACACTAGGTAAAAGGGGCAGGAGGGGAAACTTTGCTTGTGAATATCTCATAAACCATAAAGGTTTCAGGGATAAGACTTATATCATTCTTCATGTTTTTTTTATTGCCTACAAAATAAAATAAAGTTAAAACGAAGTATTACTATCCCTTTAATGCAGGTTCTATTTAGGTGTACGTGAACGAATTAAAAAAATTGTGTATTCTGAGCCGTATATAAGACAGTATTTTAATTTGACAGGAAAATGAGCAGACTGGATGGGCCAGTTGATTCTGTCATCAATAAATATGTGGAACTATTTATTTATCTGATCTTTGAGTTAGTCTACAAATTACAGTTTGCTATAGACAGTTGACTGGTATGAACTGTTGAGGACTATTGACACCTATTACGTTAGAAGAAGTGTGTGCCAAAGGCAGACATCATCATAGACCATTATATAAAGGATACTGCAGATAAAAGCTATGAATGTAACTTTAGAAAATAATCAGATCACTACTTTCATTTTTATATCTTCCAGTAAAGTTGAGTTAAACACATAGGCAACATACACTCAGCACACTTTGTTCTATGCAAACATGAGAACATTGCTTAAAAAACCAACACATTTCTTTATTGTAGAGTTCATATACTGCACTTAAGATACAAAACCAAGTTGCATGGGAAATAAAAGCTTTATATGATATACTGTACATTCTGTAGAAAGTTAATTACATTTTTATTTATAAATCACATGCTTATATTATTAAAATAATAATATCTTTAGCCGAAATAAAATATCTTCTTGCACAAAAGACTGAACACGTAAAGTACCTGCCTTGTTTGAATTCTCATTCATCTTTGCCTGCAAGGTGGCACCTGCTGTAATGGCAGAAGGTGGTGGTTAACCCCTTTTTCAGTGCTAGAGAGGTGTCACATTTCGGACACTAAGCTGTTAACAGAATTTATCATTTTGGAGTGATTCCTCCTGCAAAGCGGATTTATTATAATGCAATATTTACTAATGACCTAAATTGTTTTGTTTTAACCTCTAAGGATCAGAGGGGTGCACAATGCATTGGTACTTAAAGGGTTAATTTATCCTAACATTTAGAAACTATAGTGTTTCAAGTATAAAAACAAACTGGAGTAAACATTCCTTTTGATTTAAATTGCATATTTTGGGGTTAAATTTAAATCAATGAGAATGTTGGAAGTTTTTATTTGATGTCTACAGTATAGTTATTTTGCCCCAGTACTGCTCCACTTTGATTTAATACATAAAGACCATCAATATACTATATTTAATCATTCCTAACCATATAATTTATAAGAAAATGTCATTGGTAGATTTACATTCGCCAGTGGAAATTTTCATAAACAGAATTCATCTAGAACTGCACATGGTAGCTTTCTCTTTGTCTTGACATTGTAGTTTGATTGAACATCATTTGATTAAATAAATAAAAACATAAATTGTTGAAATTAGACTTTGACCATCAACGGTTGTTTTAATGGTATGCTTAAAATGATTTCATCTAAATTCTTGTAAGAACGTAAGTAAATGAACACTGTCTCAAAACATTTATTACAACATTATGATAAATAATATAGACAATGCAGGCCTTATTTATCAGCTTGGAGAAGTGCAATTCTGGAGTATGGCAACTGCACCACGGGGCGTGGGTTATGAAAATTCCCACTGTTTTTAATTCCTTAAATGCAAAGCAATGTATTGGTGATCTCTAACATTTAAGGGGTTTAAAGTCCCATTTAAATCTTAAGAAATTTGCAGAAATGTAACTTCGCCTCTATGTTGCAATTTGTTTCCTCCAGAATTGCTACTCCTTAGCTTAATGAAAAAGGCTCTGCTATTTCTTAAAATACCAAAAACAGGGAGCCAGCTTCCCGAGATTTTATCCTATGAAGACAATATCCTTTTTTTCTATACTGATAAATACGGAAGCAGACTAATCTAAATGATGTTTACTTCGTAGTCATCACCTTATGTTTATTTAATACATATATTACATTAGTAGACACACAGTAAGGATACAAGAAAGCTAACACATTTCCAACAAGATGAATGGCGAGTTGTGGTTGAATTGTGCAAATCCATTTCTCAGCAGTCTTCCTACCATTTTCCAGGTATTGATATTCCACATTCATACCAGTGAACATATTTGATTTGTGTTTGACCTCCTATGTCTCCAAATTCAACTGGTTGCTGACGAACTGCTCTGTAGAATCCTGTAGTACAAAACATTGTCAGTATAAGAATGTAACTGCTGAATAGGATAAGAGACTGTGTTGAAATGGACACCATAGATAAACTATAGATCCCTCTCTACCACAGATCCACAAGTGTTCTCACTATAACATTCTACTTGGATGGATTGTACTGGACCCAGGTAACAATTTTTTTTAAACCAACAGAGATGATACCCACCCTCAACATTCTCCTTATGTCCTTTGTCCCACAGTCAAACATCAGTAATAATCCGTTCATATTAAGTGCAGGAACATGAGGTTCAATGATGGGACAAGAAAGTTGTGCTAAAACGTCTTCAAGGACCTTCCCCCAACAGTGCAGATTTTCTGGATAGCCTCATTTAAACATAATGTTATTTACACAAGCAAATACTTTGGAATAACCAAGCTATGATTGATGCTACTATTGTCAAATAAGGAGTCTGAACTGTTGGGGGTGGCTAGCTGAGGTCAGGATTGAACATATATTCTCTAAGGTTGGGTTAGGCAACCTGTGGCTGTCCAGATGTCTTGGACTGCAACGGAGTCCAACAGCTTAAGAGCCCAATGCTGCCTTAGTGAATTGAGTCCAGTAATAGGCCCAGGCATTCTATGGTTACAGTAGTTTTCTCAATGTTAGTCCTTGAGGCACACCAACAAGACAGTTTCAGGCTATCCCTGCTTAATCACAAGCAAGTAATCAGTGGCTCTGTTATAATGATTGAGCTGCCTATGCTTAATTAAAAAAAAAAAAATCTGACCTGTTTGTGTGCCCTGAAGACTGGAACTGAGACTCGCTAGTTTACAGGGCTTTCAACATGCCATAGTTTATCTCAAAATTACATCTTGGCTTTGTGAAATGCAATTTGATGTTCTGTTCATGTTAGTATCTGCGTGAGTATGTTACCATTCAGATTCCCAGGTAGATTGTGAATCCTAATTCTCACTTTACAGTCAGCAAGGGAAAACATCAGAATTCTTTCTTGAAGGGACATTATTGCTTAAAATGATTGGTGTTCAGATCATATTTCTAAAAATTGATCCTTAAATTTAATTGTCCTATTTACTGTTTAACTGTAGGGCAAGAGTGGGCAAATGCAGTCCTTAAATGCTACCAACAGTGTATGATTTAAGAATTTCTCTGCTTGAGCACAATTAAAATGATGGAGCCATTGATTGATCCTTATAATATAACATGCATGGTTGGCAACTCGAGAACTATTGTGCATTGCAATTTAACAATCCTTTTCAAGTGTGTGTACTATGTATGCATGTGTGATATATAACTGCTGTATGGATACCTATTTAGTATTGAAAAATTAAGAGCCACTTATTCGTAGTTTATAGATTCCACTTTACAGAGGGTTTTCTTTAGGTTCTCTAGATCAGTGATTCTCAACCTGTGCCCTCAGGATACACAAGCAGGTCAGGACTTGGCTGAATGCAGGTGAGTTAACCAGAGGCTGTCACCTGTGCTCAAGCTGGGAAATTTTCAAATCCTGGCCTGTTATTGGGGCACAGGTTGAGACCCATTTTTCTAGATCATTCAACTCCCTTAACTCTCCCATGAAAAGTATTCAGTGTTGACAGTGCTAACACAGTTTAGATGTCGTCCACTAAGGGTTAAGCAACATTCCTTGGAAAAAATATTGAGGAGGAAGAGGGCGTAACTCTGCCCCCCCTTAAAACAAACAAACAAACAAACAAAAAAACAAAACACCACTGCACATGAAGGCACTGTCCCTGGTCTAAACTTTGCCCACAGGAGACACGAGAGTCTTGCTAGTTGATAGGAGGACCTGATTTTGACCCCCGATCCTTAGGACAACATCCTGCAATCTGTACTCTGATATCTTCCAGAGGCTGAATGGTGCCACTTAGATTTTTACACCAAGTTTATTATACACCAACAGAGACTGTTCAAAATAATTAGAGGCCACTGTATAGATTTATGACATGGTTTGGGCCATTCCTCCAAATAGGGTACTATTCTGCATAAAAAAGGGGTATAGATGCATGGGATGCAAATGTAATTCTACCTCTATATATAGGTCTCGTCTAGAATATGTAATACAGTTTTGTACACCAGCTATTAGAAAATACATTATTGAACTGGAAAAAGTGCAGAGGAGTACAACAAAATGGAAAAAGGGATTGGATGATCTGAGTTATAATGAGAAACTGGGTTTTTTACATTAGAGAAGAGAAGCCTGATCTGGTTACATATTACAAATAGCTCTCAAAGGAACTATTTACTGAAAGAGCTGAACAAAGAACAAGAGGTCATCTAGTAAGACTACATGAAAGTTGCTTTTGACTAAAACAAAGGCAGGGATTTTTTTTACGAGAAGGGCAGTAAAGTTATTTGCCTAGGGCTGCTGTGCTTGCAGATACTTTATTTGATTTTTAAAAAAGTAATGGATACATATCTAACACAGAACAGTATTGAGAATTATGACAGTTGGTTTCAAAGCAGATACAATGTTGATCCAGGGAAATATGTCAATTGCTCTTTTTGTTCTGTTGGACTTCTAATAATTATTTATTATTATTATTATTATTATTATTATTATTATTATAAAGCTATTCATGTTAAATGGAAGTGCCATCAGCCCCCCCACACTCCACTCGCCACCAAAAGCTCAACCTGGTAAGTGTGGTCATCCCTTTGTACAAAATGTAAAATGATACATTATCCGTGGCTGCCCAGACAAACTTGATAAATGTGATCCACATGGATTGCTTGTCCCAATACTAATGTCCCATCATAGATTTGTAAACATTAAAACATCAATCCTGGATGTTCTTTGCCAGTCTCACTTCTTTATCTATTATTATTCAAAAGCATAAATATATTTTTTTAACAGTATAACTGTCACAATTAGTTGATTTTGAATGATCTTTCAAAATATGTATGTTTTAGCCACCTTTATTTAAAACTTAATTTGATTTATTTAGATTTATGTGTGCTTTGGCATGTGATTATGCTATCCTGTCACTTCTGGGCAACATATTACCTCACCTTCACTACTCTTCTCCCTCCCACTGTCTACCCCATTTTCTAGTAACTGGAGAAAGGAGATTCACTGGACTATTTTAAATGGAAATAGTGAAATTACCCCTCTCCAAATTTGTACAGTAGCTTAACCCCTTAAGGACTGGCCACGCACGCGGCGATCACTTAAGGACCACAGACTGCGTGCAGCCGCGTGGGGAGCCTGGAATTCCATGACAGTCCTGGTCCATCATGGGTCCTTAAGGGTATAGCAACCCGTAATGGTCCAGGACTGTCATGGGTCCTTACGGGGTTAAGATCCATGGAGACATCTCTATTTATATCCATTTTATTATTTACTAAATTCTAAAATGTAAAAATATTTTTCCTCATGTATCTTTAGGGGCTTCACTGTGAGATTAGGATACCATTAGAGAAGCGGAGATCCAAATTGTAATGCACAGTTGCTATACATTTGATGAATGTTGGGGAAAAAAAAAAGAATATGTGGCATGTGCAAAATTTGGGCATCCTTCCACTTGATCCACTAGTGTTATTTTTTTTTTGGAAGGTCTCAGAACTTAGTTGATTCATTATACCTTAATCGTAAGTTAGTTGATGACATTTCCAGAGCTTAATAAAGTCCCTGACTCTTCAAACCTCTCAGGGTGTTTACTCTCCACAACTATGGGCTCCTCTCTAAGTACCTGGCTGAGGATCAGAAAATAAAGAAATTGACTCTTACAAAGCAGGGATAGACTATGCAAAAGATATATAAATGCTACCTGCTTGCAATTTACACTGTCTGAAAAGTCATTAAAAATGGAAGTTGGGGGAACTGAACTGAACTGAAGTCAAGACAAGATCTGTTCAAAAGAACAGCTCATAAGCCTGTCAGGAATTCATAACAAAACCCCCATATCACTGCAAAGGACCTGCAAGGAAGTTTAGCTGGGCACCGGTCTAGTGGTGCACCAGTTCACTGTGCAGCATTGCTTGCACAAACATGATCTGCCTCAGAACGAAAACTTACCAGCAATCTCATCACAAAAGTTAACATCTGAAGTATGCAAATGTATGTAGATAAGCCTGAGACATTTTATAACCAAGTGCTGTAGTCTGAAGTTAAAATTAAACACTACAATTTGAGAATAAAAGGAGAATAATTTGAAGAAAAGAACACCTTGCCAACTGTTAAGCATGGGGAAGGGGTGTATCTATTATGCTTTGAAGTTGTGAGGCAGCCAAAGGCACAGGAAACATTGTGCAGGTGGAGGGAAGAATGGATTCTGCTAAGTGTCAACAAATCCTGGAAGCTAATGTCACACAGCCAGAGAAGAAACTGAAGCTGAAAAGAAGTTGGATATTACACAAGACAATGGTAGGTCTCAAACATGCAGTGCATGCAAGACGACCTAAGAACCTTTCTGAACTAGAAGCATTCTACAAGAAATGTTTGGAGGCTGTGATTTCTACCGAAGGTGTTACTAAGTATTGACAGGGTGCCCAAACTTTTGCACATGCCACATTTTATGTTTTTTTTTTTTTTTTTTTCAGCCTGTTAAATTCAGCAAATAGCTCCTGTGCCTTAGCATTAAAAAAAACACACAAAAGGTTGCCCAGTGGTACCTTATCACTCAAAAATCATACAGATAGAAATATCAGTATACACACATATTTGATGGTTAAAGTTTGTCTCATACCGCTTGACAACAAAGCTTGCCTGCAGAGATCTTATCCTGTCTCTGCTCAGGTGTACAGGTGATTGCTGAAACACAGGATTCTGCTCCACCACTTCAAAATTGATTAAAGGGTTATTATTATATTTTAATAAATCCCCAAAATGTCTCCGTGTTCAAGACCAAACAAACCCACTTGTAAATACCCTACCACAAGTGTTCATTGGAGGAAGGAGGGAACCAATTAGAGAATGTAAACAATGTGTATAATACTTAAAATATGCCTAAAAGTGTAAAGAATATTATATTCATGAGAGTGTTCATAGAATCAATAATATACTGTGCGATCACATATCTACCAGATTGATTTGCAGTAGACCGGAAACATACAAAACATAAGTGCGATCTTGCAACATACATTCTAGCCTTATAAAAATGCTTCCACCTTAAACATAAATAAGCAAAATGCAAACAGAAAACAAAGAAAATTAACATAAATAGAAAATGACGATTCATACCTAGCTGCAAACCTCTTTCTACCTGAACCCTAAAGTTTGTGAGAATCATCTTACAACTTACAACTGTAAGCCTGGACAACATTGCAGATCATAGTTATCACTGGTTTTAGGTACACATTTCCAAATAAACTTCAGTAGGAATCTTACAGTGTTATTTAATTAGTTACTTGTTTAACTGAGTAAACCCAACCCCCATGGTTATTCTTAAAGTTGACAGTTGGTGACCAGTATGGACACTAACACTGTACCTATGTTAGTATAAACAGGGCAGTGATGTATTTAGGCTTTCTACTGCTCTTGGCCCAACTAGATGCATGACAATCCCTCTTATGCATTTTGCCACACCCTTATATAGACCATGCCCTTCAACTGATCACCTTCCTAAAAGTCCCTGACGAAGCTGGCAATTAGAGTGGTGAAACGCGTAGGGTGTCCATTCTTAGGGTTTACTGATCACCACTGGACAGAGCTAGTGATTCTGAGACCTGTCGCTACATTTATTTTGTAGAGCATTTTGATACAGACAGGGAGAGTTCTTGTAGACAGGGACTGTACTGGAGTGGCTAGAACCAATGTAGGAGGTATTTAGTGCCTGTACTATATGTACAGGCTCTAGGGGGACTGCTCTATCTATGCTATATACTTATATTCTATTAGAGGTTAGGGAGTCTACCGGAGCGGCAAGAACCAATCCGGGAGGTATATAGTGCATGTGATATACTTACATGAGCTCTAGGTGCTGCACTTTTCCCTCTTTCTTCCTGTGTTATTTACCCTCTCTATATCTTATATTAGGGACTATACTGGTGAGGCAAGAACCAACCCGGGAGGTACTTAGAATCCATGGTACTTATACATGGACTATAGGGTCTCTTTTTCATTGCTGTAAATTGCCGAGTGGAAATACTTTTAGGGGTATCAGACACTTAAAACTGATGAGTTCTTCTAGTAGTGACAACCCTGTTATCAGTAAACGATACAACTGAGGGAGCGGGGGTTAGCTCTCATTCAGCTGTGCGAATTTAAATGAGAAATACTAGTTTTTTAATGATTCTCTTCTTTTAATAAATTATTAAAGGTAATATTTTAACCCACTCTAGTTCCAACTAGCACTGAACGGGCTAACTAGCTGTGCTCCAGGTTTTTGATGGTTGCAATTAGGTCATCATCCCAGGGGTTCATAGCATCATTCTTTCTTTTGTAAAAGCAGAGTGGGACATCTGGGGTCCTTAAGGCTCCAGCTAGTTGACTACAATTGTCTCCATTTGTTTAAATCATTGGGCTGTGTGGAAGGGTTGGGCAACAGCAGAGTAATATGAAATAAAAAAGAAAAACAAAACAAAAAAACCCCAGCCCCAAGTAAATTGTGTTAATTGGGTGAGCATTAACCCCTTGAAGACTGTAGGGCCTTTTCTACAGTCTGGTCCTCAAGGGGTTAATTATGCAAATAGAAACTGAGACTGTGCCACATTCATATCCCAGTTCCCAGACTTATTTCAAGGTGCTGTGTTGAGGTCCCTTTCTATACTCTGGCCTGGGTGTACTGTTATACACAGCGTACCTGGTCATATGAATGATGTGGTGACATCAAAATGGTACCACCACACAATTGATGAGGAGGAGAAGGTGGTGGTCTTGCAAAGAATCCAAAATGGGTTATGGCAAAGTAACTGATTCAGACTTTATATCATATTAAAAACAGAACAAATAAAATCACTCAACCCAAAATCTGATGCTCTCGCTAATATACCACTCTAGGCTTAGGTGGCCAGGCTTAAGTATGTTACTGAGAGAAGGTCTCCATATCGTTAGCAAGGTAGAGCTTATTTTTTTTATCATGCTGACATATCTTTCTCACTTTTCGTAAGATCACCAGGTAGTTTCTGTGCATAAAATAGTGTAATTGACAGTTAATTATTTTTTCTAATATAAGCCATGGTAGTACCATCTATTTATATTCAAGCTTTTCTGTTCCATTTGAGCATTTGGAAACCCCGGTGGATACTCACATTACACTGCTAGAAGCAGTGGATCTGTTAAGTAGTGCAATAATTATTTTGCAGTTCAGTAATCTGTAGTTACCTTTTCTTGTTGTCAGCTGCTCTGGTAAAAGTTGTTGTCCTGTCCTTCCATCAAGGAATGAGTCCACAAACTGACAGTGATCCTCTCCATATCCTGACTGGTCTCCTATGTTATAAAATGTTCCTAAAACCAAGAGGAATGTAGATAAGATAAACAATGAGAATCCTGCAAACTGTTTCTTTCGTACACTTTCGCCAGTGGACCTCTGAGAGCTCATCAAGTTTTCATTAGGAGAATTCCCATTACAAGCCTTATTTAAGGGTGTAGTTCTAGAGCAAACCAACTGGATCATGGAGCTGAAATGAAAATTCTGCACATTTCTGTTGATTAAATGGGACTTCAAACCCCTTTAAATACGTTAGAGGTGTTTATGACAGTGTGTCAGTTTTTTGCCAGTTGCTTATTCTTCATAGCAAACTGTTCGCCCCAGTGCTGCTTTTTCTTTCAGGCTCAGCACCTCCAGTTGGATACACTAGAGTGACCAGACCTCACCTTTAACCGGGGACACACAGGAAAAATGTATACTGCAGGACTGCTTTGATTTCAGTGAAGTACTGAAATTTGCCTATTTCCTATGTGTCCCCGGTTAAAGGTGAGATCTGGTCAGCCTAAGATACACAGAAAGAGGAGAGACCGCAGATACAATAAGGACACTAACTAGATGAATGGGACATTTCCCTAACTGCATCCAGGTGCTCTCCACTTTTTATTGAGCTTTTCAAGGGGCTCAAGCCCATTTAAATTGGTGGTAATTTCTTTTTCTCTCTTATGGTGTACTTGGCTTATGGTGTACTCCAGAATTGCACTTCTTTAGCCCCTTTTGGTTTCTTGCTTTCAAGGAAGTCTACTAAATCCCAATAAATACCAAGTGTATCTTTACTTATCTACTCTTCATTTCTAGTTCTAAAACTCGTTAGATCAGAGGTGAGGCCCCCAAATCATGGCCCTCCATCTATTTTGGACGACTCCAAACATCTCCAAAGCTGTCTGGGGATGATGGGAATTGTAATCCCAAAACAGCTGGAGGGTCTCGGGTTGCCCTCTTAAGTACTAAATTATTGTATGTGTAACAGCACAACAAATCCTGCACAGACCTTCAAAGTCTGATCATTTTTATTTATTGCTGTGGTGCAGCTGGTTTGCTTCAGAATTGCTCATCTTCTTCTTCCTGCATATGGCCATTAATCTCTCTAATACACCAGTGCACACATTTTTGCATGCAAAAGAAATATATTTCAATAGTGTTGAAATGGCTCTCAGGGCCAGATTGTATGAGCTGAAATCAAATCTAACTGTTCTCATGTTAATGTTCTCTGCTGTCTGTAGATATAAAAATGAACACTGTGAAGTCTGCATCCGTCATATTAAAGGTTATACGAGCTAGAGAAACATTCTTTTATCAATTTTTGCAACACATTTTCAGAAGAATATAGTTAATTATGTACATTCATAAACCTGCTGATGTGTCTTCATATAATGTTAAATCACAGAATTGCAAAATAACATTTTACTTTCTTTGCAGTTAAATGTTCAAACATTTTTTTTCCATTTAAATGATGAAAATGTACAATAAAGGCTCCCACCAACATGTACCATAAATTGTCCTCATTAAAACATAATAAGCAGCTTCCATCCCCAGTTCCTGTCCCTCCATTTCATTTTGTCCACCTTTAGACTGTTCCTCTAAGCTGAGGCAGGACTGGCCTTTCTGGACAAGAGAGATCAGAGGTTGTTAGAGCATGTGCACATAATAGCTAGTCCACCCTAAAGAAAGAGAATCTCCTTAAAGAGAAGTAGAGGATATGGAAGGACAAATAATAAAAGTTGTTGATTTTCACTCTGGATCCCAGAAGAAGGGCAGCAGACAGTAATGGGAGCCCTCTCACTTCATAAATACAGAGTACAAGGCACTTGAAAAAGTTTTTGACTTGGCGACTCCTCTCTTCACTTCTAGGTATACCGCCACTCATCAGTTTCAAATGACCTGTCTCAGCAAAAGGGCAAGCTGGCACAGTTCTCTTAGTTGTTAGGCTGTTCATATGTTTAATCCTCAATGATGCATGCTCCCATTAGCTGGTTTCCCTGAAGATGCCCAGTTGGCAAGTGTATTTCTGGACTATGAGGAAGAGCTGTTTTGCTGAGCCTACTGATGCATGGTCTTACTCACTTGACATCTTCCAGTGGCACAAAAAATATTCACCCATTCCCTCCCCATTGTTCTTTGGACCGGGTTAACTGGAAGAATGGAAGATGCCTGATAGAAGACTCTTCCTTAATAAACACTTTTCCAACCATTATCCTTTTTCTCAGCAGAGGTCTTGTCCCAGATGCTGCGTCCCTTAAGGATGAGACGGCTAAGCTTTTAGATTCCTTCTTAAAGGCGATTTCTGCAGCCACTGATACTGCTCTGCGATCTATTTTCCTTACAGCTTGGGTCACTAGAGCCATGGCTATCTGGGGTGAAAAACTGTAAGAAGCCATTAGTGGGGATGTCCCTAAAGATGACCTGCTAGTTATACTGGCCAATACTTTAGAGACTGATATAAATCTCATTGAGGCAGCCTTAAATACTACTAGACTCTCTTGAAAAGCCTCAGTTTTGTCAGTAGCTATGAGTCGCACTTTGACCCTCAAGATTTGGTCAGCTGACCAATTTTCCAAAAAGTCTTTTGTGTCTCTCTCCTTTATAAAATGACAACATTTTGGACCTGACCCAGATAAGGCCGTTAGTGATAGTACTGGAGGAAAAAGCACACTCTTCCCTCAGATTTTACCTAAATGTATCTTTTTCCCAAGACGATGTGTGATTTTCGTTACAACTGCCAGTCTAGGGCATCTAGGGTTCAATCACCTCAGGCCTTTCAGGCTTGCCTCATTCCAAATCCAAAACAGGATTGTCAGAATAAGAAGTCTTCTCAGCAACCTAAGGCAAACAAACCCACTTCTGCATGACACAGAATCCTTCTCCATCTTTACCCGTAGTGAGCCAACTCCATCTTTTTCAAGAATCATTAGAGTCTTCTGTAATGGACCAGTGAGTTTTGCGGGTTATTTCATAAGGGTACTGCATAGATTTACTTAAAATCCAGTTTGGGAGAGCCTATTTATAGATGTATTATCCCCTCTGTTGGAAAAACAGGTATTGGTTATTTTACTCTAATCTTCCAAAAAGGTTGGCAGCTGGCATTCTATTCTGGACTTGAAGTTTTTCAAACAGTATGTTTTAGCTCCGCACGTGGAATCTCTGTGATCCATTATTGCTACCAAGTGTCTGGGAGAATGTCTTGCTTCCCTGGATCTCTGGGATGTGTATCTTCAGATCTCGACTTATCCAGAACATCTGTGCTCTCTATGCTTTGCCTTCACGAGTCACTATGAGTTCACCGCTCTCCCCTTCGGACTAGAATCTTCACAAAGATCATGGCTACATTGGCAGCCCACAACCATGCTCAAGGGATATCCTTGACTCCTTATATTGATGACCTTCTACTAAAGGCTCCTTTGGAAACTGTGCTCAGTTCTCATATTCATAATCAAGACTGCATCCTCAACCAGGAGCAACACAGTTTGGTACTCAGTGTCAAGAAATCCTCTATGATACTTTCTCAGGTTCTGTACTTCTTGGGCATGAGATTTGATTCTCTTCAAAGAAGGGTATTTCTACCAGAAGACAAGATCCACGCTCTGTGTCTTCATGTTACTCAAGCAATATCCTGACCATTGGCAATGGTAAGGGATTACATGAGAGTCCTAGGTCGCCTGCCCTGTAAGCAGTACCCTATGCTCAGTCACACATGAGAGAGTTAGACATTTTCAGGAACTGGTCAAGACAATGCTCTCACCTGTCTCCTACCATGTCTCTGTCTGAACAACTGAAGGAAGACCTCTGCTGGTAGCTTCACCATCTTCCGACTCTGGGATGTCCATTTGTCATACCAGAATGGGTGGTAGTCACCACGTATGTGAGTCTGAGGGGGTGGGGAGCCACACCAGATCAAGTAACAGTGCAGGGCCAAGGGATTGGGAAGGAGGATAGTCTTCTAATCAACATTCTGCTGGTCCCATGTGCTGTATGGTACATCAGTAATGGTCCAATCAGACAGTGCGACAGCAGTTGCTACATAAATTGCATAGGAGGAACAAGAAGTGAGTCCACTTGGACAGAGATCTGGGAACTTCATTGAGCATAAGATCATGTCCCAGCCATCTCAGCAGTTCACATCCCAGAGTGGCCAAACTACAAGCTTTGCCTTTTAAACTCCCCCTCCCTTCCTGGTTTTCTACCAGGACAAAGTGGGTCCTCATGCCCCTAGAGATTTTTTGTGCCAGGACATTGTCCTTCTTTTTGCCCAAGAGCTCCATCTGTTGGACATGGTACTTAGTACTTAAGACACTGTCCCTCACAGGCAGCCTTTCAGGAAATAAAACTGCCTTTGTGTCATTCCCGATGGCCCCTGTGCAGGCCAGGCTGTGTTCAAAGTATCCATTTCTTCTTGGATTAAGGTCACCATCTGACAGGCATATGTAATCAGAAAGAAAATTGTTCCTTTCCGAGTCACTTCACACTCCACCTTATCTGTGGCCTTACAATAATCAGGCCTCTGATGAGCAGCTGAGCAGAGACCTGTCAAACTTTACAATGTCAATGACCTGGCCTCAGCTGAGGCACCTTTGGCTTTAAGGTCCTTCAGGAGGTGGTGCCTGTTTAAGGACTTTCCTATCTTTCTTTATGCAAAGTTTGGAACCCTGTTGGTTCTTGTTCAGTTGGCAGGTATGTGTTGACACCTGAGGTTTATATGGTGCCAGTTTAGTCCTGTGTAATACTTATATACAGTGGACTGTTTTTTTCTCTTTTTCCATCCCAGTAATCATGATGGATGCCTTGGTATTTTCCACTAATTCCTGGTTTCCACAATGGATGTAAGAGAAAAAGAGATTCTTAGTGAACTTTCTGTTAAAACTGTTTCCTCTCAGTCCATGTGAAACACAGGACTCCCACTGGAAGAAAAAAAACATTTGTTTTAAAAGTCCTGAACAGTAGGGGTCTTTGAACAGTAGGGGTCTTTGTTCAGGGGATTTCCTTCTTTTTTCTACATTTTTTTTCTTTATACTACTACATTGAAACTGAAGGGCGGGGATATAGCTGGAAGGGAAGAGAGGAGTCTTCAACTCAAAGTTTCTGCTTTTTTATGTGCCATGCTCTCTGAGGGATGGAGCTTTACCCCATGGCTATTGTGTTCCCCATGGTCTAAGAGAAAAGATTTAAAGGTATGTTCACTAAAATCCTCTTTTAGGGGGCCCCAAGCAGGGAGATGTTTCTTTTGCCTTTAAAAATGTTCTGACTAGTAAAACCTGATCTTTGCTGTGATTATAAATTTGAGGTCCATCACCTTTTTACTAATGCCACATCAGTTAACCTTCCTCAATTCCTCCTCTAATGATTCCTTATTAATTTCTTTCACTTACACTGTCTTATTAATTTCTACTCTCTCGTCTTTTTCTTTTTCCTACTTACCTGTCTCTTTGTTGTGTGAGTGTCCTGAAAGGGGCGGACATAAAAAAGTATCTGAGGCTGCCTGTTGTGTGTCTCCTACTGGTTGAACATAACTCTGATTCTACCCATAGCCGAAGAGGCTGCATATCAAGAATTTGATTTCGGAATCCACTGATGTTAGGTTAGGGAAACTGGGCTCAGAACAATGACTTAACATTTACAGACAGCAGCATAGTTTAATGTTTTAAAAAGTAATTATATAAATACAATCAGTAATTAAGGTGATTTTACCTGAAAGGGAATCACTGAGATAGATTTTATATCTTAGAGAGTTACACAGCTGGATGCCTACAAATTTCTTATACCAGGTCCTCTTGACAAACTGCTTCCCTTTGCATTCTGAGTAGGAGTCTGACTTAAATTTGATTTGAGTCCAGATGGCGTCTTTTCCCGCTTTGTTGAAAGCAATACAAGAATAAATACAATTAGAATAAATTATGTAGTATTGGTTTATAAATTACTTAACATTTCAAATGAACAAAAAAAGTTAGTGATATGAAGTGTTAATCATATGGAGGCGAGTTTTGCAAATATCTGATTCAAAAAGTAAGCTCACATATTGACACGAGAACAGATCAGGCAAGCACATTATGCTGTTATGCCATTGTCAAAACATGCCTACAAATCCATAGCTTCAGCAGTGAGCATAAGACATCTGTAGTGTCAGTCTGACAGACAGAAGCAATTCCAGTAGTTTATTTATGTGACTATATTGATAACTTTGTAACTATCACAAAAGATTAAGTTTGTAGAGTGTAATACATTTACAGAATAATACTTACCATCCTTGAGTTTGGAGTCAAGGATTGAATGTACTAAAGAGATACACAGATAAATTGATGCACAAACAGCCAATTTGGGACACAGTAGGGGCACATTTATATCTATTGTGTAAATCGGTAAACAATCTCAAATGGGTTTTGAGACATATTGTCAATATTTATAAAAATAATCAAATTTGAGAACGATGCAACTTTTTCAGAGTTGAATTTGTGAATGTTAACATTATATTCATCCAACAAATGTTTGCCATTAAGAAAATACTAATCTGGATCTAATTTTACAGACAGCAAAAGTTATTATAATTTCAGTGTAGCAAGGATTTTTTTTGCTATTTTATGAATATTTCTTAAATAGTTGCAACTATTAAAAATTCACAACAGATTTGAGAAATACTAGTGAACATTTAAGCCCTTTTCCAATAGGTGATGTTGTTGCAGCAAAAGAAGATCATGACAAAAAACACATAAGTTGTGAATCATTGTATCTTATGAGGCATTTCGCACAGGCCAAATACTCTGCAATCTTTGCAGAGAGAAGTAGCTCGCAATAACTCCTCCATCAGTTTGATAATGCAGCTACAAGCTTTAGTATGCTATTCAGTGGAACAGCACTGAAATAACTCAACTGTCATAAGTAAGCAGCTGTGTTTGCCCTGTAATATTATTACTTCTGTTCCTTTTGAGGCAATGGAATGTTGAGAGAATATTGCTACACTGTTGTACTAAAAACGCACTAACAGTTTGATTTGCTATTAAAGTCATGCTACAATATCGCCATGTGAAAAAGCCCTAACAATGCATTTGAAATCAAAAATTAATCCTTAGTAGTGGCAGTTTTGAAAAATACGGTTCAAGTACCTTCTACACTTGGCCATACCTTCTACATATGGCCATCTTGCCTAGATTCCAAAATTAATAATGCCCTTATGGGGAGTGAAATAAGAGGATTTTAGTCTTACCTGTTAAATCCTGTTCTCTTAGTCCATACAGGTTACTGGTAACTTTGGGGTAGGCAATCAGCCCCTTTAAGTAGCTAGGAACAATTCTGAGAAGTGACTGCTAGGTGGAGCCTACCTCCTCTCCTTAACTTACGGCTAGCCAATCCCCATCTAGTAAGATTTGAAAACTATTGACTAAATAGTAAGAAGGTAAAGGAAGCCTCCTGTGAGCATGAACCCGAAAGGACCCCCATGTTCTGCCACAGGAGAGCCAAGCATGCTCCCTTGACAGGGTGGGAGACCAGTAACCTGTATGGACTAAGAGAAAATGATTTAACAGTTAAGACTAAAATTCTCTTTTCTCTGTCGTCCAATACAGGTTACTGGTAACTTTGGGATACCCAACCATTAAGTTCCCCAGGGCGAGAAGAAAGGCAAGGACCAGGCACAGCCCCCAAAGTCACCAGAGCACCAATGAACCAAAAGATCACGAATAGCTCAACAATAAGGGCAAGGAGTCAACGGACACCAACAGGAGTAAAACAGACCCCAGGAGCTGATCCACAGCACACTGAACTAGAGCCAACAGGGCTCAAAAGTGAAAGAGTACTGAAAAGACGAAGGAGATCCTAGACAGGCAAGGCTGCCTCCAGGATCTTCCTCCCAAAACTGGCATCAGGTGATGCCAGCACATCCACAAAATAGTATTTTGAGAAGATATGCACAGATGACCAAGCGGCCGCCTTGCACAACTGATCAGCTGAAGCCTGATTTTTGTAGGCCCAAGATGCCCCAATAAACCTCGTAGAATGAGCCGTTACCCAAAAGGCGACAGGCTTCTTCCCCAGTTCGTAATCCTTACAAATAGTGGACTTCATCCAAGAAGCAATGGTTACCTTGGAGGCATGCTTCCCTGCCTAGAACCCTCAGGAATGACAAAAAGAGTGTCAGACTGCCGCAAGGGCTCAGTGCAATGCACATAGAACTTGAGACAATGCACAACATCCACAAGTGAAGATCCTTCTCCTTGTCAGAAGAAGTGTTAGGGCAGAAAGAAAGAACCACAATATCATGATTAATTTGGAACTCGGACACCACCTTCGGGAGAAACTCTTGCGAAGTGCGAAACACTGCCTTGTCCTTGTGAAACACCAACAGTGGTGGCCTACAAGACAGAGCATGCAGGTCTGCAACATGGCTAACAGACACAATCGCCAGGAGAAAAGCCATCACTTCAGCAGACGTAGAGGAATAGTGGCCAAGGACTCAAAGGGAGGGCGCTGAAGGATGCCCAGAACCAAGTTAAGGTCCCACTGAGGAGCGGGAGTCTCAAACACAGGACAGGTATGAGCAACACCCTGGAAGAAAACCTTGACATCAGGAAGAATAGCAATGCGCCTCTGAAAGAAAACAGAGACCTTAAAAGAACTCAAACTGAGACACTTATCCACACCGTCCTGGAGGAAGGAAAGGACCACAGGAAGATCAAAATCCTGAGACACACACCAAGAGAGAAAAGTAGACCAAACTCAATGGTAGGCCTCAGAGTAAACAGGCTTACGGACAGTAAGCATAGTAGTCATCACACCAGAAGAAAAACCCTTCTTCAAAATTGAGGATTCAATCTCCATGCCGTCAAAGCCAGACAATGAACATCCTCCTGCCACAAGTAACCCTGTAGAAGAAGATCGAGACAGGAGGAGAGCCAAAGCGGTTCTGCCACTGAGAGATCCAGAAGCTCTGGAAAACAAGCCTGTTGAGGCCAGTACAGAGCAATCAGAATGATTGGGCAGCACTCCAGTCTCAGTTTCCTTATCACCCTGTGCAACAGGGGAATTGGAGGAAAATGGTATGCCAGAGGAAAAACCCACGGGATCGACAAGGCATCCACTGCTAGAGCCAGGGGGTCTGCCCAGCAAGAGCAGAACATCGGCACCTTCCTGTTGTGTCTTGTCGCCATCAGGTCGATGCACGGAAGACCCCACCGCTGGACAATGAGGTTGAACACCTCTTGATGCAGTTCCCACTCTCCGCTGTCCACTGTCTGTCAACTGAATATGTTTGCCAGAATGTTGTCTACGCCAGGAATATGAACTGCGGAATTGCCAGGGACACGCTCCTCTGCCCAGGACAAAATAGCCTTGACCTCTAACCAAGCTGCAAGACGTCTTGTGTCGCCTTGCTTGTTGATGTAGGCTACCGCTGTGGCGTTGTCCGACTGGACCCTGACTGGTCAATCCTCAAGTTGGTGCATCCATGGCGCAGGGCATGAACTATCATGCGAAGCTCCAAGACATTGATGGGAAGGAGAGATTCCTCCTCAGACCACCGTTCCTGGGCATTCAAGTGCCCCAGGACCACTCCCCATCCGGAGAGGCTGGCATCCGTTGTCACTGTTGTCCAGAATGGCACCAGGAAGGGTCTGTCTTTCAGCAGATTGTCCAGGTTGAGCCACCATGAGAGGCTCAGCTCCTTGTGAAGGGGGAGAGATAGGGACCTCTCCAGGAGATCCGGTCGATCCCTTCTTGCCAGGATTAGAAACCTCTGGAGTTCCCTGGTATGAGCCATGGCAAACGGAACCGCTTCTATGGTGGAAATGAACTTCCCCACCAGGTTCAGGACAGCATGGACCATCAGTGATGAGCCACTTTGTCCGTGAGAAACACCATCCCTTTCTGAGTGTCGAAGAGGATGCCCATAAAAACCATCCTCTGGGAAGGAATAAGATCTGACTTGTCCAGATTGATGATCCACCCATGATGGAACAGAGCATGAATGCAGTTCTGAACCTGCTGATGAAGGAGTTCTGGAGAAGATGCCTTCAGAAGGAGGTCTTCCATGTACAGGATGACTCTGATGCCATCCCGATGGAGGATGGAAATCAAGGCTCCCAGGACTCTGTTGAAGACTTGAGGAGCTGTGGTCAGGCCAAAGGGGAGGGCAGAAAACTGGAAATGCCCTTGGTCGCAGGCAAAATGGAGATATTGCCGGCTCTCTGGATGAATGTTAATGTGCAAGTATGCATCTTGAAGAGCCAGAGGAGCCATAAATTCCCCAGGAGACACGGCAGTGATCACAGTGGGTAGTGATTTCTGGTGATACTGGGACCTGAACACAAAGGAGTTGAGATCCTTTAAATCCAAAATGGGACAACAGCTGCCGTCTTTCTTGAAAACCACAAACAGGTTGGAGTAGAACTGCAATCCCCATTCCCGAGCAGGAACTGCTTCCAAGACCGACTTGTCAAGAAGGTCCTGAATGGCTACCTTGAAAAGGCAGCACTTTTCTGCACCCAGAGGAGAGCGAGAAGAGAAGGTCCGGAGGGAGGGAGGTGAAGGGAATCCTGTACCCCACAGCCACCACTTGCAAAACCCACAGGTCTGCTACAGAGGCTTCCCAAGCCAAGAGGTAGTGGCGCAGGTGGCCACCCATCTGCAGGGGGGACCTAGATTCTGTGAGTCATGCAGAAGGAGGTTTGGAAGCCTTTGGCTTAACGGAGGACTTGGGCCTCCATTGCTGCTTAGGCTTGGACGAGGTGCGTGGAGCCTGAGGCACCACCTGGATTGCCGGATGTGATTCAGCCTGGAAGGGATGAAAAAAATGATTCCGTTTGACAGGCGTCTTCTTCCTATGGACCACTGGCAGGTGAGTACTCTTCTCCTCAGTGGCTTCACTGATTAGATCTTTGAAATCAGGCCCAAAGAGTGAAGTGCTTTGAAAGGGCAAAGACAGGAGAGCCCTCTTGGAGGCAATGTCAGCAGACCAGATCTTGAGCCAACGAGAACATCTGGCTCCCACAGACATGGTGGAAGCCCTGGCCACCATACAAAGGGTGTCAAACAGGGCAGCAGAGACACAATGCTGGGCGAGAAGCCGCAACATGTCAGCAGTAGGAGCTCCCTGATGGACAGCTAAGGTGCAGGGAGCAGGGCAGAACCAGCAGTCACAGAAATTGCCTTGAAAGAGGTGTCAAGCTTTTTGTCAGTCCAGTCTTTCAGAGCAGATGCATCAGCCACAGGCAAGGCAGTGGACTTAGAAAGCCTGGAAACAGGGGCGTCCACTTTTGGAGGATGAACCCACTGAGCTAGGGCCACTTCAGAGAACAGATAAAGCTTAGCAAATTTCCTAGAGACAGACGGTTTTCTGTCTAGAAACTTCCACTTCTCAGACACCAAGTGGTCAAGAGTGGGGTTAGGTGGAAAACAAGTATGGGGCTCGACAGGCTCATAAAACAAATCAGAGGGGTCAGAGGAAACCTCCTGCACCAAGGGAATGTTCAGGGTGTTCAATACAGCCCTGATCAGGCCCTCAGCGGAGGGAAGAGGATCAGCCTCAAAGGGGTCCGGAAAAAACTGAGAGGAAGGGACAGCAGAACAGTCATCATCATCAGAATCCATCAATAATTCCTCCTCAGAGGAATCAGACACATCAGGTACACCCGGCAGTTTAGGCAGGGAAGACCTGATAGGGGTGGAGTCCTGCCACTAGTGGAAGACCCCCTGCAAAGTGGATGGAAGGAGTTGTAAGGTAGACCGGAGGTCCCTGGTAGTAGCCTTAAACTCTTGTATCCAAACTGGCTCTAGTGCATGGCTGGAGGTTCCTGCAGGGGACTCAGGGGCAACAGCGCATGCTGGGCGAATATGACCTGAGTATTCTCTAGGTAACCCTGAGTGACATGAGGAGCAATCAGCAATAGGTGACACAGATGCCCCAGTGTCCTTAGTCTTAGGTCTAGCCCCAAGGTCTAATGGAATAGACATTCTCACAGAGTCAAACAGTCTAAGTATCAGAAACACCCAAAAAACAGTGTGTATGATAAATTATTCACCCCAGAAAAGCAGGCGGGGTGGGCAAAGGGTTAAATTGCTGAGGAGAGAAGGAAAGTCCAAGCCCTGCATAGGATACTCGTTCAGAGAACGCACAAAATGGCTGCCGTGGTGGGAGCCAATCAGAAACGAGTGCACAAAGCAAGCACTCATGGGAATTGTAGTTTCTCAAAAAAAGTACCCCAACAGTGCCCGAAGCCCCCTGAGCCCCACAACATGCCCAGAACATTGACTGGATAACAGAGCAAGGGCATACCAACAACATGAGCCATCTCTGACCTCGCTACGTGGAGCGGTTGCAGAGATAAGTCACAAACTGTAAAGTTCCATAGGAGTGAATGGAGCAATGGCATCTATGCCGCAAATCACATGCACATAAATTTTGCAAAGTTAGAACAAAATGAAAAAACACTCAAAGGCCCACTAGAACGAGTCAGCAGACCCAAAAACACTGATCCCAGTAGGGAAAGTGCTCATAACTCTCCAAAATATGCCAAACAGCAGCCAAAGGGTTAATTTACCACAGACACTTGTGCCAAACACACAACAGACATACAAATAAACCCAATGAGTGCATGAGTATGTAATAGAAACTCCAAGGAGACCCCTGTGCGGAGGGGAAGCATGGGTCATGTGGACCACAGCACTCAAAGGGTTGCTCACCTTTTTAGCTGGTCTTCTGTTTTCAGATTACCATATATCAAGAAGAAGCCTCAGTGGGCAACTCCTGGGGAAAGAACTTGCAGCCAAGATTTATCCCCCAGGGCTTAGGTCCGCAAAAGCACCTGGTAAACTGAGCTATCCACATTTGGGTGATGGGAATTGTCACTGATGGTAATCCGCTTAATGGTGGTATCCCATATCTAACACAAAAATAATAAAGACGCTAAAACTATAACAGAACTGTTCTGTTGCCTTGACCAAGGAACAAATCTTACTGGATTGGGATTGGCTAGCTGCAAGCTAAGGAGAGGAGGTAGGCTCCACCCAGCAGTCATTTCTCAGAATTGTTCCTGCCTACTTAAAGGGGCTGATCGCCAATCTCAAAGTTACCAGTAACCTATACTGGACGACAGAGAAAAGGGTGTTCATCTCATCAAAGTGTACATGCAAGATATTTTCTTACAAACAAGATAAAAGAACCACTGGAAAAAATGTGTGTATGTGCTAAAGAATATGTTTAGTTATACTCTGCCAGATAGAAAATTGATCCGTCCGGCCATAGAGACGCACATCACTTATTTCCTCAGAGACCAGTTCGGTATTACTGTGGGAGACTTATGTACACATAAAATTCTACTTTTTATTAATTATTATTAAAATACACAACAAAACATACACACTAAACTAAGGGATCACTTTTAGTGTCGTGTTCCCTTTAAAAACACAGCACGCCTTCAAAATACTCACGGAGTTATATTTGTTAACGGGGTCAATTACTTCACATTAAAGAGTGACTTGTATCACTATTTGCGCTATTGGTTTAGTATAACCCTTCAATTTTCAGCAATGTGTTTCAAAGTGTACACTATATTGTACTCATTATCGAGATACATTTATTGAATTTTTTATTAGTAATCCTTGGTACACTGTTGAATAATATATCAGGTCCTATCAACTTATGTGTGTAATTAACATCCCTAAGGTAATAAAAAAAAAGACTTATATAAAAGACTTGCGGTATATATAAAACTAGTGATTACCTTACTAATACCCCTAAATAAGGTATTTCTAAGATATTTTCTTAGAAAGTGGGAGGGGAAACATGCAAACAGCACAAATTCCCTTATCAGGACCAACTGTTCCCTTGAAAAGATGTGCAATGCAAAAAGATGGTTATGCTATAATAATTTCATTTAAGTTTGCATCTGCATTTCCTCTCTCCCTACCCTTAGTGCTGTCATTAGCAGTTGTCCATAATATTGTACTCCTGAACATTCATGGTAGTCAATTCACCAATGGATTAAGTGTACCTGTTTAGTGGATAGGACAGTCAACATAATTCACAGTGTAAGAGAGGGCCCTCCCCTTCCCCCAACATGTTTTTCCATGTGTGCTCTTTGGCACAATGTGCTTGCTTTGGCTCATTTTGGAGTGTGTGTGCTCTGGTGCCATGCATGCACTGTGGCATGTGCACATAGTAACTGTAAGCGTGCATGTTGACACAATGTATCTGCTTTGGCACGCTGTGGTGTGTTTATGTGATTTTTGACACAATGTGTGTGCTTTGCTGCACAGTTGTGTGTGGTGAGGCAGTGTGCACACTTTGGCACACTGTGCCATGTGTGCACTTTGGTTCAATGTGTGTGCTTTGAAACTCTGTGTACTTATACAAATTGGTATGTGTGTGTGCTTTGACACTCTGTGCTTTTGATACACTGCTGCATTTGGGGTTTGACACACTGCTGCATTTGTTGTTTGATGCATTGTGTGTACTTTGAAGCACTGTGGCATGTGTTCACTTCTCACTTTGACATTCTGTGTGTTCTTTGACCCACTGTGTTCTTCATGTGTGCCTTGTGGTACATGTGCGATGTGGAGTGTGTGCTTTGATGTATGGGCAAGGGTTCTCTCTGGAGCACATGTGCTTTGCCACACTGACACTCATTCTTTATTGTACATGTACTCTGATGTAGATATGGATTGTGGCAGTGGTCCTCTAAAACACTGTTGCTTGTGTGCTCTTTGATGCACTGTGGTGTTTGTGCACTACGACACAGGCATGGTGTGGTGTATGGACTTTGTAGTGTGTTTGCACTGATGCATTTTTGCGCTTTTATGCACTGATGCAATGTAGCATATGCATGCTTTGCCACTGTAGCATATATATGCTGCGATGCTTGTTCATCTAGAAGAACTTGAGTGGATCTTTGTGGCTCATGTTTAATGATGCATTGACGTGCATATGCACTTTGCTGCAAGACTATGAAGTGACATGTGGCCCAGAGAAAGCTGAATTGTGCATTGTGGCATACTTTGATGTACTGTAAACATGCAGCAAAAGAAGGAACAGAGAAACGTGGCAAAAAGTGTAATATTATCAGCATAGAATTCTAGTATAAATGATAATAAATCTACTCACATTCACCATTAGTCAGAGTCTTGGGGAGATCACAAACCTGTCTCCTCTCAGGTTTTAGAGGTTCTCATTGGAGAAACAAACTCAGCTGGTCCAGATGAAAAAAATATAAATTTTTATCTTAATAATGTATTAAAAATTACATAAATGTATTAAAAGTAATATATAAATGGCCCGCTAATGCATTTCACGTCTGATACATCTGAATTTCAAAGCCTGTGGCCAATATAAGCAAATATGTCATTTTGACATGTTTGGTTGGAGGTGAGACTCTGTCCAATGGTGAATGTGAGTAGATTTATGATAATTTATACTAGAATTCTGTGCTGATAATATTACACTATTGGGCGCCCTTCTCTGTTCTCATTTTGCTGCATGTATATTTGTACCATGGAGGGAGACGTGAAACATGAAGGAGCAGCCGTAGGAGTGAACTTTGATTATCAAATTACGTGTTGTTGCTGTAGGTTATATATATATAAAATTCCTCAGCCAATATTCTTGTGAATATAAATACACCGGATGTGTTTGTGGTGGTGAGATTAGAAGATTCCACTCAATGTGCGCTTCCCTATTTGTCACCCCCTTTTTTTGTCTTCCTTTTGATGTACTGTGACATTGAGTGTATTTTTATGCACATTTTCTGTAGTGCTTGTGAGTTGATAGCACATTTTCACTCTGTGGCTCATGTGCATTATGTGGCATGCATGTTTGGATGCTGTATTTCATATGTTTTTTGATACCTGTACACTTTATTATTCTGTGGCAACTATACAATCTGCCATACTGTGGTGTGTGCTCTTTCACATGCTTTGGATTTTGTGTACCTTATCTGAGGTGTTCTCTGGTGTAAGTGTGCTTTCCAGTTGCACCCAATCTTTTTTTTTTTTTTTTGCTTTGGACATGCCTAATACTCAGTGAAAAATAGAAGACTGGTCTCTAATGTTACCCAATTCTTCAATAACACATATATATTGCTTGTCACAAATAGATAGCAATTTCTTTACTGTTCTGGGTCTACTTAGGGCAACAGTGGATAAAATAGAGACCACAAGCTTGATTTGGCTCACAGACTGACTTTATCTGGTCTCTATGAATGAAGAAAAAAAAAAATTTGCTTTAGGATTGAAGCCATTAAGATCTCCACCCTAACTGGGCATCTCTGTAGTTTGTTGCCATATAAAATTATTTGGTTATGTGATGAGATGATGTCATCATGTCTCTCCAAGTCATCTAAGATCACGAACGGGCAATGATGAACAGAGAAGCCGGATCGGCCTGCAGGGGACCCTGCCTGCTTTAATTTTAAAGTAAATGTTTTGCCTATTTTTTCATTTTAACAGTGAGGACATGTAAATCCTCCTTGTAAATAAACAAATATCTGTGTGTGAGTGTGTGTGTGTGTGTGTGTGTGTGTGTGTGTGTGCGTGTGTGTGTGTGTGAAACATATATTAACAGCATCGCCTTGTTATGCTATAATAACTTTTTAATGAAGCATCGCTAAGCAGTGGCAATACTCCTTTTTTCTCCTTATCAGGACAATTGTTGCAAAATGTGTTTCTTTAGTAAAAGATGTTACTAATCCAATGAAAACATCAATGCCTGTCCAGCTGCAAAAGTTAACCTGAAAAAGAAATCAAGGATGAATGACCCCTGTCTTATGATCCCTCATCCTTCCTCTGAGCAGTCTCTTTTTAATCAAGATCCTAGGATTGGTTTATGTATCTCATTCTGCTGTATCTAAGAGTAAGGATAATGAGATTAAAAAATGACCCTTGTGAGGGCCCAGAGTCTACCAGTAGGTCACTGCTCTAAGTAATAGCTGCAAAGCAGAGCCACAAGCTTTACATGTGAAATACAAATCCAGATTATATAATGTGATTCCCTACAATTCCCCATAATTAACTTGGACTTGTGAAATAAAATATGTTATAGTACACCTTTTAGTTTTACTAGTTATTTTGGTTTGTACTGATGTATGAGTGAAAACAGAAAATATTTTACAATCCATAATTGGGTTAGAATCAGCATGTTCTATTCAAAAGTCACTCCCTAAAAGAAAAAAATGAATTTCCTTTCCTGCTCCCTAGCTTATCTGTTCAAATTGTCTCACAAGGGGCTTAACTGCAGCATTTGCAGGGGAAGCATTTGTGATGTGGTCCAAAATCCCAAAATACTAATTTGTCCCAGTGCTCAGTAAGTTCTAGTTACACTAATGGGGAGAAAATGTCTGTGTTATGGAAACCAAAAGAAATGTTTGCATTAGAGCCCACCAATGACTAGTTATACCACTGGACCTGCCCAATATGTTGCTAGCATAGTGTATCATCTAAGAGATTATATACATCGGTGACACAAGTTCTCCATCAACTGCAACAGCTCCGCCATAAAATGGAACGGCTAAAAAATGTTAAACTCAAACTCTCAAAAAATGCAAATCTGCTCTTTAATAACTTTGAATGAGTCATCTATCAGCACTGTTTTACATTCCAGCAATACATATATATGTCTTTCCTTTTTTCTGTAATTTAATCTATGAAACTGTTTTCTATTCCTTTAGATAAAGCTAAAATATTGCTTGCGTACTCCATTAAATGTTAATGAGACACTTTGCAGGTCAATTTTGTATTAGCTGCCTTGACATAAAGCAATACTTGAACTAGAATTATGTCCTGATACTACCATATTGGAACTGTTACACAGATTGTTGTGTGAAATGAACATTTAACAAGAAATATATTGGAAAACAGTTCCCCAAAGCAATGAAAATACAATCATAGTTCTAAAGGAAAAATTGCTCACACAAAATCTGATATAAGTAAATATGTTGTAATTACACAATACTGATAGTTTTATATGAAACTGAAGGGGTTAATGTAAAACCCGTAGCTACCAATTTAAGTTAACACAGGTAATTGCATGCAAACAATCACATCTTACCTGCAACTGGCTCGCTTACTTTAGGATCCGCTGTGGGAAAACATAACATTGGTTACTGGAATATTCATAAATAATGGAATAGCTTTAACCCTTTGAGTGCAGAGGGGTGCCCAATGCATTGTGAAACAATGTACTGGACACTCATCTGCAGTCAAAGCGTTAAAATCCTCTTTATGTTGGCAGAGGTTGGGGGGATGATTCACTGACAAGTGCAGTTTTAATACCCTTCACAAAGACTGTCACTTTCATAAACCTTAAAGTTGAAAGAAGATGGAGAAACAGGCCGATCACATTTAACTAGAATTCTTGATATGTTTTTCAGAGACCAGATGTACAGTCAGCTGTAGAAGATGTTGCCATGGAAAAAAACCTCAGACATTCCCATGGTGCATTTAATTTCTAAATAATTGTCTGTATTTTTTTTTCCTTTGCTTTTACAAGTAATAATACTTTACAGATATTTAGAAGGCTGAAATAATGAATGCAGTTTCAAGAAATATATTTGACATACTGATTTATTACATAACTGGAACATAGAGTAAATGTGCACTCCCGTTTTAAGTGTTTATGCATCTCTTTCCTTCAAGGGATAGTAATACTTCGTTTTATCTTTATTTTATTTTGTAGGCATTAAAAAAACATGAAGAATGATATAAGTCTTATCTCTCAAACCTTTATGGTTTAAGAGATATTCACAAGCAAAGTATCCCCCCTTGTTCAGCCAGATCAGAAGGGAGGTGCCCAGATAGACTGCAGAGAGGGACAATCTTCAAATAAGATAAGGGAAAAAGCTGAAAAACTTGTCAAGGGGGGAAGGGCTTTCATTGTTTTCATACAAAGAAGATTGTCCCCTGCTGTTATCTGTCTGGTCTTACAACCAGATTCACATCTGAGAAGAGATTACACTAGGAAAAAGGGGCGGGAGGGGAAACTTTGCTTGTGAATATCTCTTAAACCATAAAGGTTTGAGAGATAAGCCTTATATTGTTCTTCGTGTTTTTTTAATGCCTACAAAATAAAATAAAGATAAAAAGAAGTATTACTATCCCTTTCATTATTATTTGGACACTGTTGTGTGAGACGATGGCAGTGTTTGCTGAGACATACCTATATCCAGAGGGAACTTCAGCAACCCCTGTTGTGTCTCCAGCAGAGTGATGTTATAGGCCAATTAAGCTGTATACTGCATTGAGTGCTTACTTAGAACAAATGATCATCTGATGTAGCATTCAGAAAGCTCATTATACAGAAGTAAAAGTATGAACATCTCCTAAACTAAGCCTCTGCTGGTCTTTTGGTTAACATGATACATAGGTCATTTTCACCATGGGTGGAGGGTGGGGATAAATATGCCCATTGATTTAAAATGGGCATTTAACCCCTTGATTTCTAGCGAGATCTCTAACACCTGGGAATTTGGGGAATGTACCCTCTGTGGTGCAGATGGTTTGCCCCAAAACGGCAAAATGTCTTGCTATATGCATATGGTTCTGCAGCTATAGGAATAATGGCTCTTAATTTGCTTAACAGAGGGACTTACGTAGGCAACAGTCTTTCCTTACGCAGATAGATACACACGGATTTGAACTGTGTTTGCCAACTAAACAGTGCTATTTCATTATCAGAAAATGCTTTTCATTATGGTGGGGCCAAACTAGTTGAAATGAGAATTCATATTGGGGCTGCAGTTAATTATCTGACGAACTACATGAGTTTGACACGCCTGCTTTAAACAATAACAAAGTTTCTGGTGTTATGTCAATGATAACTTGTATAAAATTCACATGCATATGGTCTCCATTTTGTCTTGGGTGATTTTCTTTATCACTCTTGACATTCTACATAAATCTACTTGGTGTTTATCTTGATCAATTGCTGTAAGCAGTGGCTCAAAGACAATGCAGACTTCTGGGGCCCAGTGTTACTTCTTGTCCTTAAAGGCTTAAGGAAGGCAGACACTAACAAAAATCATAAGCACACTGTTGTATTTTGAGCAAGAATGTGGGAGTCAGACAGAAACACAACCTTTGATTACCTCATATTGGAGGCATTCATTTTAGGCTTTAGTATATTAAAAGGAACATTCTACACAAGACTTAAAGAGTAATCATGGCATTGGCATTTCTACAGTTTACATAGTAACATATCTCTAAATAGTCTCATATGTGGCTCAAGCTGCAATCATTTTCTAGTTTAATTGAGTAAATAAGAGAGCAGATCACATGATGAACATTATAGTGCCACAAGTATTCTTTCAGTTCGATTAACCCCATAAGCACCACAGTGTTGGGAGTTACTACTTTGTTCCTTAAGGGGTTAATATATTCAATGAAGCTGATGTACTAAAAATAATTAAATTAAGTCTAGAGCAAATCAACTTTACCATAGGGGGAAATGTTTTGGGGCCAAATTCCCACTGATTTACAACAGACCTGTAACCCCTTGAATACTAGAGTTCTTTGCAAAGGGTTGGAGCCCTATGGGGTTAAAATCACCATTTAAATGGGAACGTTTAGTTGTCCCCTATGGTATAGTTAGTTGTCCCTGAATTACTGTAGGGAAGATGCACTAAGGTTTAATACGGGGCTAGGTTGGAGGTATTATAGCATACTTGTGTCAACTGCATTTTGACATATGCATGAAGATGTCTTCTCTATCGTATCCCTTTGAATACTTCACAAAAACACCAACCTCATCAGGCTTTCACAGGTTTATAATTTTTCAGTGACTAACTAGACAAGGTTTCATTTGCATATATAAATACAGCTTAATGAGCCATTAACATATTCCTGTGGGTATGTTTATATGCTAAGAGGACACTTCACTATATGTACTAAGCTTTGATAGCTGTCTATGCAGTTCTAACTTTGCAATACTGAGATTGGCAAAGCTGGCATCTTCACTTTTCTATACAGAGAGTGTCCTCTCTCTACCGAAGCTGCCCTACTTTAACCTTTTGAGTGCCATTGGGATGTGCAATGCATACCCCTGGGGACCAGAAAAACGTTATAACACGAATAGTCCATTGTCATGGTTGACTGTTATCAGCTAACCCCTTCCACGCTATTTAAAGCAGCTAGGCTCACTTTCTCCTTGACCTTTGCTTCTGGCTGCAGGTGCGTTCTCCTGAGTTCCTGATTATCCGTGCATGACCTGGCTTCCTCTGACGTCCCTGCTGGCTCCTGACTCCTGGCTTGTTCCTGACATTGCTGATCTCCGAATTCCTGACCCTGGCTTGTCTGAGTACCTGCATTGGTTCCTGACCCCGGGTTGTCTTTTGGTTAAGTTCCTGGATCACGATTCTGCTTTGGTTATTTTAAAGGGATAGTAATGTTTCATAATAAAAGCAGCTCCAATTAATCATCATGGTATTTGGACTTTGGAGCGTGTTATTTCAATTCTGTCAGAGTTGTAGTTCAAGAGTAATTCAATGACAAAGTATCCCCCTCCGCCCCTTTCACTGATGTAACACTGCTCAGCCAGAGCAGAAGGGAGGTGCCCAGGTAGACTGCAGAGAGGGACAATCTTCAATTAAGATAAGGGAAAAAGCTGAAAAACGTGTCAAGGGGGGCAGGGCTTTCATTGTTCTCATAGGAAGAAGACTGTTCCCTGCTGTTATCTGTCTGGTCTATGGACTGCATTCCACATCTGAGAAGAGATGGCTTACACTAGGTAAAAGGGGCAGGAGGGGAAACTTTGCTTGTGAATATCTCTCAAACCATAAAGGTTTGAGAGATAAGACTTATATCGTTCTTCATACTTTTTTAATGCCTACAAAATAAAATAAAGATAAAATGAATTATTACTATCCCTTTAATAAAGGTGTATTGCATTTTACATTTTTGTGTCTGTCTGGTTCCTGGTCCCTAACATCCATTGATCGGCTTCACAGCTGATACAGAAACTATTACTTACATAACACAGCTGATCAACTGTTTCTAGTCCTCAGCATACTATCTGCCAATCAGCTGCTTTGTGTAAACAGAGGACTTGCAACGCAACAGAGTGCCATGTGAGTCTTCTGTGTGAATCCACTGATTGGTTGATAATCTGCAGAGGACTAGAAACAATTGATCAGCTGTTTCATGTAAGTACAGAAATGACAGGGAAGCTGTTATATGTTACAGCTTCTGCTGGTTCTCTCATTTTCTGTACTAACTGTAAAGCCGGTCAATGGGTTATGAATGTCATAATCCTTTCAGTATCACAGCGGTGTGCAATACACATTCCTATGGCACTGAGAGTGTTTGGGAGGGCAGCAGTCTCCTTGATGCTGAAGTATGAGTACATCTTCTCTGCTCCTCCACTTGCTTCCTAACACATCACCAACATTACGCTAACTTTACATGCTAATGATTAAAATCTCTCCCCTCCTCCTGCAGAGTTCATTCTTAATGCATAAGAAAAAGTGTGTCCTATTCTCCATGCTGAAGTAATCACCACATATCAACAGGCATACGTTGCTACTGTATCGCTCACTAGTGCATCTCCTCCTGCGTCTTTTTAATACATCTGTCTTGATGTGAGCCTTTGAACACTGATGCAGTTGTATGACTGGAAAGTTTGCAATGATTTCATCCAACTATAGAAAATAGAATCACAATGCAGAGAGTGTATATGTAGACAGTTACCTGACTCTGTGTTAAATTCTACTGTAGTACTAATCGGGCCTTCACCGAGAGGATTTTTTGGTTTCACTTTAAATTCATAGCTAAAAGAGAAAAAAATTCCAAAGGATGTTAATGCTTTGTTTCACATTAAAACACATCCAGGCATAAATCCCAATTCTGGGACAATGGGGCAAATATAGGAACCTCTAGTGTTAATGTTTAATGCCAGTGGCTGCACTTAAGGGTATGAGCTAATTCATATGAGCACTGTAGTCCATATCAGTGGACACACTCTGACAGACTAGGACTTTAATGCCAGCAAGTCCCTTACACTAGCATGCAGAGGGAAATGTCATACACATATACAATACATATACACTGAATGGGAAACTAATTGGGCAATCTTTGTTACAGAAGAATTTAGGAGTACTGACTTCACAGCAGTGTGCAATGTCACTCAGCTGCTGCAAGAGCAAATAAGGTACTATCATGCATAAAAAGGGATATAGATACATGGGATGCAAATATAATTCTAAATAAATCCTTGGTAAGGCCTCATCTGGAATATGGAGTACAGTTTGGGGAAGAAATTCTTAAAAATACATTATTGAACTAGAAAAAGTGCAGAAACGTAGAACTAGACTGATAAAGGCATAGATGGATCTGAATTATAAAGTTAGACTAGCCAAACTGGGCTTCTTTACATTAGAGAAAAGATATCTAAGGGGTGATATGATTATTACTTACAACTACATCAGAGGCCAATACAAATAACTCTCCAAGTTACTATTTACTCAAAGAGCTGAGCAAAGAACAAGAGGTCAACCATTAAGACATTAAAGAAAGGTGCTTTTGACTAAAACAAAGGCAGTAAAGTTATGAAATTCTTTGCCTCGGATGCTATGTATGTAAATACTATAGTTGCTTTAAAAAAGTAATAGATAACTATGTAGCTCAGAACAATATTGAGTATTATGACAATCTCACAGCAAATAGAATGTTGATCCAGGAAAATATAAAACTGCCATTTGGAATCAGGAGGAAATTTTTTTACCCACTTGGGGCTTGATTGGAAATAGTTCCAATGTTTTTTTTTTTGCCTTCCTTTGGATCAACAGTGGTAATATGGAATGGGATAAACTTGATGGAGGCATGTCTTTTTTCAGCCTTATGTTAGTATGTTAAATCCACCATTCCCTCAACACCGTACTGCCCACTTGTCCTTCCCTTGCTGCAGGCTGCAATAAGGGAAGGAAATCTGGTGTACGTTGCTTAGCATGTTGGTGCTAGGCAGGTATAAGGGCTCAAAATCGACTCCTGAGTTTGATTTACCACATATTTGGTTTTGTACACTCACCCCATTATTCTAACACAATGAGCAAATGTATGAATACAATGCCACACAAAAACAGGCACTGGATGACATTTCTAGATACATAGCTGCTTAAAGCCAATTTACTTACTCTGAAATTAATGCTACTTGAGTTAAGCGGAGGGGAATGCATTAATCATTTAGAGTTTCAGTGTGCTTCTTTCCTCTTTGCCTTGTATAATGCCTTTTATTAAACAAGGAGTAGATGAAATCGTAAAACTTTATGCAATTTTCCTATACATGCTATGGGGGGTGGGATAAGAAACTTGCTGGCATTAAAGTCATAATCAAAGCCGAGTGTATTAGCCACTATTCAGTACAGTGGTATTATATATTGAATACTCTGAAGTGCAACTATTGGAGCTTGAGGCCAGGGGAGCTACTTTGGCAGATTTGGAGATATTCAACCCAGTGCCAAGATTTATCTTCATTTGACATTTTCAGGTGGCTTAAGCCACTCCCATAGAGAGGGATTATCAGGTGCATTTGTCGACTTGAATAGTTTTTCAAATAATGTCATTCCAAGTAACAATATAATTCTACAGTTTTATAAAAGGCATTGTTGTAGTCATGTGATTTTTTTTCCTTTAATAGGCATTCACATCACAACAATATATATCAAATGAATATAAAGCAGTGCCTTTCAGACAATTTAAGCTGTTTATTGTTAGATGGTGCAATAATAATTTTCATCTGAAACAATAAAAAGAAAGCTCAAAGGAGAGACTAACATTAAAGCTAATTACCCACTTACATAGATGTCTCTAGACTCCAACGGGTTAAACCTAATTTATGGATATGTTTTCTTTAAGTAATATGACCAAACTTCTGCTTTAATGTTTTACACTAATGAAAAGAACACACCATAGGTTTCCCCAGTCCTGGAGAATTAAAATGTAACAAGCATCCTGCATTTAAATGGTAACCTGGTTATATTGACTTTATGCCACAAAAAGAAAGAATTTGGTATATACTTACGGTGCTAAGTAGTGAGTGGAGGGTTTATTTAATTTATGGTTTGATTCAATCATTTAATTAATGGTTCTTCTGAACATAGATGTTTCCTTCATATATTAATGCTGACAGTGTTGTCACAGTCCTACCAATTAAAACATCAATCATCTTCATACCTAAGAACTTTCAGAGTTTTACCCTAAGACTTAGGATTTTGACTCACATCTCTGAGTCTCAGAGTGAAGGACCAAATTTGCAGAGTGAGAGTCCAGTGTTTCCTACTATATGATTTGCACCAATTAACTACTTAGTCTCTATATTGATGCCCTTTGGACCATGTGATATCCATGAGCTGTAGCATGCAAAGTGTTCCATGAGGACTGACTGGAGCACCTCTGGGTTAGAGGAAGTAAGGACATATCTCTAGAGGTTAAAGTTTCAAAGATCTCAGGGTTAGCTAATTTTGAAAGTTTCCCAATATGATTATCCTGAAATACACTTACAAACACTTCTATAGTAATGGACTATGACTCTGTCTTAGATCTGGGACAACTGTTTAACCGTTATGCATGGTTTGTTTTATGAAATTCTGCAGTGTGGGTTGGAAAGGGCTGCCATGTTTTTGTCTTAATAAGGCATGCTTATAAAAAAATACACATTGCAAGAATCCACTGATTAAATTGCAATCCTGCAACATGCCTTATTCATCAGTGTTCTTAATGCAATTAGCAGTATAGCAGCCCTATATTAGGACCTGAATTCCATAAGAAAGAAAAGCTAGGCTCAAGCCTGGCTGGAATTGGAATCAGGCTCCTGTTGCATATTACTCGAATGATCATCTCTATTAGTCATCATGTCCAACTACAAATTACACATAGCCAGTTAGGATAACCTGCACTATTTGTTATTTAGTTAAATCCTAAAGGACACGACTGTATCTGTATATAT
Organism: Rhinophrynus dorsalis; assembly: GCA_037306005.1. NCBI lineage: Eukaryota > Metazoa > Chordata > Amphibia > Anura > Rhinophrynidae > Rhinophrynus > Rhinophrynus dorsalis. Next base: position 371,314,820 of record CM074719.1, read on the forward strand.
TTATTTGTTTTTATTTTTTAATGAAAACAGCATTATTTAATATATGTGTGTCACTACGGAAGGTGTAGGAACCCACGTAGTCCTAGCACAGGACCAGTAGCTGGGGAGCAGTGCTAGAGTGTGGGGTTCAGGTGTGGTGACAGTTCACCAGGTACTCCCTTGATGCAGCCGAAACTGGATAAAAATGCTGTTTGAAACCAGATTGTTCATCCCCATTTGAGCCAGGAAGCAACTTGGATCGGAGTACCCTGAGATCCATAGAGAACCAGGCTAGGGTAGGAAAGAAGAAGTGCTCACTGGCTGCCTAGACCTGGAGAGAGCAGTGAACCACTAACAACAACCAAATTCAGGAGAGAGTGAGAAAAAGAGAGAGAAGAACAAGGTAAGGAGCCCAGCATGAACAGGAGCCAACTAAGGACTGGGGCCGAAGAGAAGGAAGAAGTTAAGAGAAAGATGAGAGAGAGAAAGGAGAGAGAGAAAGAAGAGAGAGATAAGAGAGAGTGAGAGAAGGAAGAGAAAGAAGAGAGAGCAGCTGGCAGATGGAAACACTAAATCCACCAGGAACAGGATCAACCAGCAGCAGTAGCGCTCAGTGAAACCGGAGAAGGAAGATAGAGCTGCAATCAGAACCAGAAAGAGTAGTCAGGAATAGCCAGGTAAAAACAGTACCATATCAGGAGACAAAGCCAGAGTCAGAGGGGAAGCCGAAAACAAGCCAGGGAACTAAAGGACAAAATCGTGAGCAGAAGAGAAGTCTGGAGGCAAACCAGGTCAAAAACAAAGCAGGCAACACTAAACAACAATACAGTACTCAGCTAGTGGAAAGGGCACCTGCTGGAACAGGAGGCCTGTTTAAAAGGAGAAAAGGAACCACTAGTGGCTCAGGAAGACAGAGGCACAGCCGTGCACCAATGGTGGGCAGGAGCATGGGACTGACATCATACAATCTCGCCGGGAGACAGAGGATCAGCCGGACACCAGAAGAGGTAGGTGAACGGTCATGACAATGTGTTGCTGTTAGAACTATTTTCTGGGTGCTTAGAATTGACCCCTTGAAAACTAGAGAAGAGTCTCCAATGCTTTGTTTTGCAGTCTGATGGAAACATCTTTAGCATCCATGGGGTTACACCATCTTATTCATAGTTAAAAAAACTGGGTAGTTATGAATAAAAACAATCAGCAATAAATAATTGGATACCTTTTTGTTCTGAGAAAGGAGAGACAAAAACATGTAAAATAAATGGAAGCATTATCTGATGCCAACTGTAAGAAAATAGAAGACTTGTTATAAAGGGACAATCCATCATTGAAAAGGCATGTATTATTATTGTGCATACAGTCCAAAATTCCACTTGCATCTGGTGCATATTGTGATTAATTTTGCCATGTTATATTAATGTCATTAACCAAAGTTCAACTAAGCTAATATTATTCAGATGGCAAAACTGTGTGTCCCCTTTGATCCACATATTTTATGACCTTGCCAGCAAAAGGCTTAATAAAGAGGTTTGCAGGGAAATGAGAAATAGGAAGCAGGCTTTTAAAGCCATAGCCATAGCGCTATCCTCACTGATCAATTCACCGATCTCAGCCTTAAGAGGACCAATATCAACCTTTATCTTTTTGGGTTTGCTTTTAAATGGTCACGTGCATGCGACCAAATGAGCCAGTTAACATGTCGCCGGAATAAGAATGCTGGTATGACAATCTCTGCATGACAGCGCGAGATTGTCATGTCGCGTTTTGAAAGGACGCTTCAACATTTAACCCTTTGAGTGGCATTTAAAAAGCGGCATCATGAGTCATGAAGCAGTGATCTCAAATTGCACTGCCAAACATCAATAGTGCATACGTGGTTAAAGTGATGCAGCCTATGCTCACAAGTTGTTATTGTAACAGTGAGACAAGCTAGAGACTTGGTTTGTCTATGTATCTCAGAAACCACCACTGACGGGCTAAAAATATATGTTGTTTCTAGGTGTTAAACCACATTACTCTAATTTTATATATAGAAATGTAATAGTGCACAAGCCAATTTGCCTTATTGTTATAAATTACTCAAAAACAAGTAGACTTCAAATAGCATACCACATTGTCTAAGTCTATCTGGTATTCTATTCATCCAGCTATCCAAGATAGTAGGTGCCGTAGTTATTTGTGCTGCATATAGCCCTTTATCAGGAGTTGTTTCTAACATCCTTTAGGCTAATACATATCGTACTGGAAGAGCTCCATGTGCAGAATAGATCTTTATGTGGGCCTCTTATCCTGCAAGGTATTTGAAATGTTTAAATGCCTCTCAAATTGTTAACCCTTTGAGTGTTACGTAATGCATTGCTTTGCACCACTCTGGCACCCAGAGGGTTAAATGGTGAAGCGTCCTTTCAATACGCGAGATTGTCATGCTGACATTTTTATTCAGGCGACGTGTTAACTGGCTCATTTGGTCGCACGCGAAAGGATATCATCTTTTTGTTATTAATATATTTGTAGAATTGTTTAGGATTTTTCTTGTTCCCTTTTAAAATACTTTCTCATTTTCAAATTTAGGTAGCCTAATTGCTTGTTTGCAGTTTTTATTGCATTCTTTATTTTTTTTTAAAGAGGAACTTTCATCAGATTAATAGAGACCCCACATCCTAATTACATTAGCGATATGCATAGACGTAGTTGTCTTTATAAGAATAATTGCTGCATTAAAGAAAAATAGAACCTTTTAGGCAGACAGGCGACGGGAAACAGCGCAGACATCTTGCAGAGACGGCATCTCTGAGTCTCTCCATCCCCTTCAACGCCACGATTGGTGAGTTGAATGCCTGTGTGCCTTAAGGCACCAGAAGGGACTGACAGCAGAGGCGCAGGGAGCGCCTACAGCAAGATCCCAGCTGGTGCCTGCCTGTCTAAAAGGTTCTATTTTTCTTTAATGCAGCAATTATTCTTGAAAAGACAACTACATCTATGCATATAGCTAATGTAATTATGATGTGGGTCTCTATATTAATCTGATGAAAGTTCTGCTTTAAAAAAAATAAAGAATGCAATAAAATCTGCAAACAAGCAATTAAGCTAGCTAAATTTGAAAATGAGAAAGTATTGCAAAATGGAACAAGAAAAATCCTAAACAATTCTACAAGTATATTAATAACAAAAAGATAACAGTTGATATTGGTCCTCTTAAGGCTGAGACTGGTAAATTGATCAATGAGGATAAGGCTATGGCTGACACTTTAAACACATTCTTTTTTCTGTATAAGGAAGCAACAATGGTAGACTGTGGGCAAATCACAGAATTTCATCCATCATGTAAATGGCTTACTGAGGACACAGTCCAAAAGAGGCTGCAAAAGGTTTTGGTTAATAAAGCTCCTGGACCTGATTGCATAGACACAAGGATACTAAAGGAACTTTCAGTAATAGCAAGACCATTATACTTAATGTTTATTGATTCTGTTTCATCAGGCGTTTTGTCCTGCGATACCTCAGTGGCACCCAAAGGGTCAAATTCCATTAGCAGATTATTTTTCTTCTCAGTGTGGGCCATAAATTATACTCTAGGCTCTGTTACAGCTATACTAAAATTATGTGCATGCATTTTAAAGTCATGTATTGTGCATACAGTCTTCATTCTTATTATGTCTGAAGAAGAGACCTAATTGTCTTGAAAGCTTGCATCCAAAGGCACTCAAAGGCATCATTTTTACTCCACTAATCTTCTATGGATAGCACAGTATCATGCTTTACCTACATTCAATTCATTCTCATTGTCCTCAGGCATCTGGAGAGTTACCATGGAATTGACCCACCACCACCACCACCACACTCACACATACAACAGAGATAACAGAGGCTAAGGCATACAAAGGAGATAACAGGGAAACTGAGCCACACAAGGGAGATAACACAGAGAGTGAGCAACACAAATAAGATAAGAGAGAGACTGATACAGGGAAATAGAAGTATTGACAGTACATTGAGGGGATGTATTTATGTGAACTTCCTTGCAAGGAGTGGTTTGATAAATGTATGGAACCATTCCCTGTCTTTACATATGTCTGTAAGTATGCACATCACCACCACAATGTGTATGTGTATCCTGCCACCATACACAGAAACTATTTCCTATGCTGGGAATGGATTTGCTGTGTGTATGGCTTACGGATACATAAGCACTCTATGGTTTGTATGGGGAGCACTGTGCACAATTTAAAAGGACCAACATTGCAGCAATATAGCAGGAATATCTAACCTTTTCTTTAATGGAGCTAATTTCAATCAATTAAACATATACTGAGTTACTCTAAAACGTATATTGAAAATATATGAATTTATAACATTAAACCATCTCCAAAACTGTTTTTACCTATTATTCCAATAACAAAGTGCTATACAGGAAATAAGTGACCTTCTTAACAGCTCAATGTGATAAAATTCTGTTACAAGACATATCATTTTACTAGAAGAAATCCATATTCACCACAGAAGACAAAACCTATGGCTCTCCAGTTAGCCATAGATTCTCTGACTTGATATTGTCTTCCCATCTTTACAACATTATTCCATATTACTATGCATGTTTAAAGTTATTACAGTCGTTTATTAAAACACTGTGGCTCCTGCCCACTATGACAACACATATTTCCCACAACACTTATTATATAAATTATCTATTGTGGCAGTTCGGCAGGAAAACCATGAAAATGCTGCCAGGCACTCTATCTGCATTACTGTCATCTCTCTGACTGACCACTGCTGGCTACTACAGATGAAAGCTGTGCCCAAATTGGCTGCAGCCAACATGGGAGCAGATTTCAACCACTCGACCAGATATCTTGATAAAAGGCCAGATTGCTTGATAACACACATACAATGCTTTATCTTGTACTTTTTATTGGTCTGGATGAGAACATTCTGTACATCATAGTGAGAACACAGGGAATGAAGCGAAACACAGAGGAGTAGGTGAGGACACTGGGAGTGCAGCGGGACGCAGAGGAGCTTGTGAGGACACTAAGGCTTTTTGTGTGAAGGGCCCCTGTAGGGATTTTGGAATGGATGGGCAGGAGGATTTGCCCCCCTGCCCACTCATACAAAAATAATCACCCCTTGATTTTTCTGCTTTAAGTCTGAAAAGAGTGGCTAGGAGGACCTGTCCTGCGTTGTTGGGTCCAGCAACAAGACCAGTAGGACAACCAAAGCAGCAGCAATGGAATGGAATGACACAGTTCTATGTATACCTCCTCGAACATCTTTTATGTAGGCCTATTGCTTTGTTTCATGTTAGGACCAGCAAATAATTTAGACTGTTTCCTTGAGGCCCAGGCCACTAATCACCGCCTCTGCACCCTGATGGGCAGATTTTGGCCAAATAAGGCTTATTCACCTCCCATATGTATAGGGAGATCTGGGCAGGTGCATCCAACCATGATGGCAGCCAAGACACTCCCCAGTTTTATTGTTTTTTTTAATATATCTTGTGGACTCACACTTCCGGCTGATCTTTCTAAGTTCCAGTCGTTCCTAAGTAGCAAGACATAAGAACAATGTGTAGCTTCCTATTAAAATCTTGCCATAATTTCAATTTCTTTTTCAACAAACAGAATAGGGGAGGATAGTGGCCGCTAACAGGGAAGAGTGGTTCTGACTTAATTTTATCCCTAGATATTGTAGGGTAGAGGTTTGCCCTTTAAAGTTGTAATTCTGTCTAAGCATATGCATTTTGGCAGGGTCCAGTCCTATAGGGAGAGCTTCTGATTTAGTTGAGTTGATCTTGTATCCTGAAACCTGTTGGAATTAGTGGAGAATAGAGAAAAGGTTGAGCAAGGAGATGTGGGGGTAGGAGAGGTTCTGGATAACAACATCTGCATAAAGAGATATTTTGTAGTGTCCACTAGGAATCTGTATACCCGCAATCTTGAGGTTATCTCGAATCATGTGGGCTAGGGGTCCTATGGCCAGTGCAAACAGGAACGGTGTCGGGTGCCAGTACGAATAGAGAAAGCTGTCTGAGAATCAGCTGGTAATTTAAACTTTGCAGTAGGACATGAGTATAGATTGTGTGGCACTAAGAAATGGGCCTTGGAAACCCTTCTCAACTATACCTCGCAGATATGCTTTACAACCACCCCATAACAGAGAGGGATATGAGAAAGAGTGGGAGTTGGTATCAAAAAATAACTATCTGAGATTTAATGTGAATACGAAATGCCAGGTTTGTGAAGAAGTGTTTTGTTAGGTTTCCGAGCATTAGGTCTTAAAGGGGTATGGGTAAGATCAACAGTAAACATAACTGCTGTGTGATCGGACCATGTTATAGGTAAGATATGAATATCTAAAAAGAAATCAAGAAGTGTAGGTGAGGCGAGTACTAAATCTTTACGAGTGTAACTCTGATGAACCTGTAAGAAGAGTGTATAATCTATAGGCAAGACCTTCAGAAAACTGAAAATCAGAGTTAAAGAATATTTTGCCAATATCAGTATGGCACAAAGAGATCTAAACCAGGGCATGAAACTAACAAGCCTAAATACAGTAAATGATACAATTAAATTTTTCCTCATTAGTTGAATGCTCCATGTCTCAAACTTTTCCAAATAATTACTATTAATATTAATGAATAAAAATAGAATGAAATTAAAACTTTCTAGAGGTTAATAATCAAACAGGAATAAACTGGGATGATGTTAAAAATTATGTTGAAAATGATTCAGTAGCGGTTAAAGCAGTTAGTCCACCATTAATTAGAAAGTTACCAGTTGTTCATATGAGATTGATGATGATGATGAAGAAAAAATGAAGATGAAATGAATGATGAATGTTCAGATACGGTGATGAATTTATGATCTTATATTTTGCTCGAGAGTGCTGCAGACTAAGATTATCAGTGGCTTTGTCCACTGCAGGTAAATCGTATGTGTGAAAACTCAAAAACAGCGCACATAACAAGAAAAATGTATCTAAGTGTAGTATTTATTACATGTATAAAAACATATTAAGAGTAAGTAATGCACTTACAATAGCCCTTCTTGGGCTTTGAGCGTGTAATTCGGGTCTTATATTCCTGATAGCCAAACAAACCGCGTCCTCTCGGTTCTCCAACCAGCCACAGCAGTCCTAGTCCTATGTCTCCTGTTGTCTCAGCTTGTACTCTAGTGTTGATGGTATAAAGTTCACTTTTTAGATGTAAAAGCGTCCTTTTAGATTTGATAATGCTAGTTTACTTTGGGGTCTCCTGTTGGTGCTATAGAGACAAGATGGTGTTTTTAGGGGACTGATGCTCAACCCTGTAAAGAGGTGATCTCAATGCACCTTAGTCCGATAGGAGACGGAGAGATGGGCTGGAGTGGGAAAACTCGCAGGGGGTGTGAACTAGACCCGAGGAAGATATAGTGACCTAATGTCAGAGTTGGCCCAAACGTTTTCGCAGACTGTTTGCTTTGTCAATGGCTTGTGGGAAATAGTAGAGTGTCACTGTTGTAAGGTTCTATATCCTTTTTGTTCAGGGTTTAAAGTTCATATTTGTAACAGTTCTAAAAATATTTAATAAAGGTATGATTGCTTTTGTTTAAAAGTATGTGTACATTTTCATCAACGAGACATGATAAGTAAAGAATAAAATATAAAAAAAATCTCAGTTTAAAAATAAATAAATCCGTTTTTCACATGTATAAAAAGAGAAAAATAAATAAAAATATACATAAAAGAATGAAAATGAACAATAAATAAAGATCCTATTATCATTCAACTATACCTGGTTTATATAAAAGCATGAAACAATGCTTTAAAACAATTATATATTTAATTCCATAGAGAAGGGAAAAATCTTTTTCTATATGAAGGTATAAGTGATGGTTGACATTAGGATAGGAACTTCAGAGTGAAGTTTAGCTTTGTGTAACTTCAAAATCTGGAAGTTGGTGTGAGAAAGAGGAAGACTATCACGGTGCCCATGTTCCTGCTCTGACGGCGACATTGTTACTTTGCCTAATTTCTATGCTGCCTTATTATTGGCCTAACATCCTTGCTCCACCCAGGGCTTGCCTTTATATATCCTGTCATGTCCATTCCAAGGTGCCCTTTCGTGGTGTATCTGATCCTGACGTTTGTTACTGTGTTGCTGATTCGTGTATGACCCGGCTTGCCTGATGACGTTCCTGTGTTTCCTGCGTACCACTCAGTTACCAACTGATCTGGCTGAGAACCGGCTCCTTTGCTGAACTGATCTAGCCGAGAACCCGCTACGTTACCGACTGCTCTGGCTGAGAACCTGCGCCGTTACCAACTGATCTGGCTGAGAACCCGCTCCATTACCGGCTGACCTGGCTGAGAACCAGCTCCGTTGCTGAACGGATCTGGCTAAGAACCCTCTCTGTTGCTAGCCTGTCTGGCTAATGAGCCGTTCCATTGCTCCTGACCAGTCTGTGCTTACGTTCGTTTGTAAATCTCTCCTGACCGAGCCATTGTCCCGTTGCCATCCGTGCATGGCTGTGTCTCCTCCATTGTCCTAGTCTGGCTAGCATTACAATCGACGGATTCCAGTTGACTTGTTGGGGTGCTCCGCGTGGAGCTATTCTTGTTTTGTCGACCGTAGGCATAGCATTCGTGCTATAGCCACTTACTCCAACCGCCCATGACAGTGTGTACATGCAAAGTACGGGTACAGTGCTATCAAGTGCTGACTGAGTTACTCAGATCTCTCTGTGTCTCCCTCTGCGATATTGCTGGGCTCACTCCCTGTGGGAGTTCCTGTATATCTTTGGGCGTCTCCTGTTAACTCGTTCAGTGCCTAGACTGTCTAGGCAATCCTTGTGCTCCTTCGTTGTTGCAGTGCCTGGGCTAGGGCCAGCACTTGCATATTATGCACTTGGTGGTGTGAGGAGACCCTGAGCTCTATTCTCTATCTAGTGGCCGTCGGGCCTAGAGTCAGCATTTGTGCTTTATTCCACTGTCATGTGAGGGGACACTTGTGCCTCTCTGCCTATTTGGGTTCTGTTCCACCCAGGTGTCTGGGTCTCGTGCCAATTACTATCTCCAGGACTTCCTGCCATCCTCTGTACTGCTGTCAGTCCGGGGTCCAGTAGCCTGATCTCTCCAGGTTCTCTAGAGGAGGGTTGCCTGCCTTAGTAACCTCCTGTTCCTGCATCCCATCTCAGTCATTCTGTGTACAGTCATTGCTTCATTGACTACTATATATTGTTGTTTCGTACTGTGAGCCTGTGGCCTTATTCCTTGTATGCACTTTACTCAATAAAGTCATTTTAACCTTACTGATCTGTCTGAGTGTTCATCAAGGGCTGTGACAGTACGAAAGGGCCAATGACCTCAGACAAGTCCAGTGAAGGTAGTTCGGTCAATATCCATTGGAGAATGGATATGTATGAGCAACGTCTTGATCAACTGTCAGTGGCGGTGCAGACTATGCTGGAGCGGACCGCATACTTGGACAGACCAATTCCATCCTCGGTGGCCACCCCAGTTCAGGCACCGACAGTCCAAAACTCGAATGTCAATATGCAGTATAAAGGGCTATCTGTTACGGCACCATTAACGTTAAGGTATGATGGAGAACCTACTCTTTGTATGGAGTTTCCTCAATCAGCTGCAGATTTTTCTTGAACTGGCTCCTCAAGCCTTCCCTACGGAGAGAAGCAAGATTGGCTTTATGATCTCGCTGTTGACTGGCAGGGCTTTAGTCTGGGCGAATCCGATTTGGGAGACGGCTAAGCCCATTACTACCAATTTTGGTGATTTCTTGAGGGCCTTTCGAAGTGTCTTTGAGATCCCTGGGTGCAATATCTCGGCTGCCAAAAAAATTATGAATATCCGACAGGGCAACCGTACTGTTGCGGACTACTCCATTGAATTTCGCACCTTGGCAGCCGAGTTGGGATGGAATGATGAGGCTTTGGTAGCGGCATTTGCTCAAGGCTTAAATGACCATATTAAAAATGAGATTGCGGCCCAGGAATTACCGGAATCTCTGGACAAGTTCATTGAATTTGCTAATTTGATTCACACTCGGATCAGGGAATGAACTCAGAATAGGGACCGCAAACCGAGGTATCCTACAAGGCAGTGTCACAAAAATATCCTCTCACCCTTGCCTCCCTCTCCTCCCATGCCTCCTGGTCATGTTGAAGTTGCCGCACCTATGCAGGTGGGCTTTACAAGACTTACAAAGGAAGAACGGTAATTTCGCCGTATGAATGGCCTGTGTTTGTACTGTGGGAAAGGAGGTAATTTGTTGCGCAATTGTCCGACTCGGCCGGGAAACGCACGCACCTTGGTTTCCTTAGGCTACAGGTCCTAGGTGGTATTCAGCAGTCCCCAGATGTTGTTCCTTCCAAACCGGTGGTTGATGTGATCATTTCCTCTTCCAACTTATCCGTTACAGTATCTGCGCTGCTAGATTCTGGAGCAGCGGGATTATTTATGGACCAAGAGTTTGCTGCATTACATAACATTCCGCTGGTTGTGCTGGACAATCCTATGCAAATTAAGGCCATTGATGGGCGACCTCTGGTACCTCCCCAGGTCACCCACGACACATGTCCGCTCTCCGTGCAGACCGGAGCATTACATTTCAAAACCCTATCTTTGCAAATTATCCAGTCACCACATTATGCAGTCATTCTGGGGTTCCCATGGTTATGGACACATAATCCCAGAATTAATCGGGGCTCCTGCGAGATTGTGGCCTGGTCTGAACACTGTATGAATCATTGTCTACGCCAACCTAATAGAATTCTGTGTACCTCTCCCTCCCTACCGCCAGAATACCAGTCTTTCAGAGATGTTTTCAGTAAGGGAGAGGCTAGCACATCGCCACCACACAGGGCGTATGACTGTGCCATTGATATTGCCCTGGTACTGCTACAGTGTAACTATTGAGGCACCCGTTTTTCTCTTTCATCATTACTCTATAGTGAATACCATTTCACTTATGAAGAGGATGGGTTTGGTGCTGTGATGGGTTTTCTTTTCTTTTTCGTATCACTTTTAGAAAAAACTGCATCATATCAGAGCGTTCAGGGGAAGTAATATGGTGAGACATGAAAATGTGTCAATAAAATGATTTACTTGTCAGTAAATGTTTTTGGTACTGTCAGTAAAGATGATTTCAGATGTTGGTAACGCTGCTTGGTATGAGCACACCACATTCTGTGTTCATTTAATACAACTAGAAATGCCCATGTTGACTGGGGTATGATATCATGCACTATTATACACAGACAACATACAGTGATTGTCTCATTTTAAATCACTGTAAGTTTCTCATTCACTGTCTCTCTTACGTTCTCACTTACTCTCACTGTTGCTTTATGTACATTGTGCTTTCATTCTCTCTTGGTCCCCCCCTCTCTATAGCTCTATCCCAAGTATTTTCCCTTTTTCTGTCTGTCTCTCTTGCCTGTTTTCTCTCTCTTTTAATATCTTGTGTATGCTTTTTTCACTCTGATACTCTTTCTCTCCCTTTTGTGCACTTTCTTCTGTTCTCTCTTGCTCTGTCTGTCTCTGTGTGGATGTCTCGTTGTGTGCCTGTCTCCCTTTCTTTCTGTGCTGATCAGTCTGTCTCTGTCTCTTTCTGTTGGTCTGTCTCTCTGTCTTTCTGCCTGTCTCTTTGTCTCTGTGTCTCTCTATATCTCTCTGTGTCTCATTCTCTCAGTCTGAGGATGATGGGAGTTGACGTCCAGCAACAGCTGGAGAGCCACATATTACCATTCCTTTATTTGCCTGTTCTTATTGCACCAGATGTTATATTGGCCGTTTGGAAATTCTGCCAGGCTGAATGATATATTATACAGAAACAAATAACAGTCATTTATTTTTTCAGTTTTGCTTAGTGATAGTTTTCTAAGCCAAAGAGCTACAATGAAACGAAGAATACATTAACTGTTTGCGTTGCGTACCCATTTGGCACTCAGATGGTAAAAAAAAGGTGGGCTACACATCCCAGACTACATTAACTCCTCCTTCTGCCCCATCTGGGTATGTTCAGCCCACAAGCTGGAACCCTTACATTTTTTATAGATACAGAAATTGTGTGAAGCTACTGTGAGCTTGAGTACTTTTAGCATGATAGGAAAAGAATCTTCGTAAACTTTTAACCCCTTGGCTGCTAGAGTGCTATTCAGTGCAATGCAGCAGTGTTAAAGGGGCCCCCAGCTGTATATTTTCCCAGGTTACAGAAATGGCTTAAAACAGCCCTGGTGTTTATATATTCAAAGGTTTTAACAATTGCTTTTCAATACTTGAAGCACAGTTGGTGCTCTATAGTGGATTTATCAGTTCATTTTCCACTGTATCTGCAAACCTAATGTGTTGGAAGAACACATTGGCAGACATTCAGGTAGAAGTAATGGTAAAATCTCAAGCCAACATTTAAACAATACATTCAAATCTACAATGCCAGACAGATGTGTAAGTTTTTGTGCAGACAGTTTGTTCAGGTGTAAAATATTCACGTGGCAGAATTGTCTTACTACCCATCCCATAGATTATGTTTCATATGACATCAATGGTTTGAATAGAACTAGTATGGCAAAATGATTAGCTACCAGTAGTGCAGCTAACAGGAGGTGCAATGTTGATGGTCAGCGAGATAGAGAACAAACTATTGAAAATTATCATTTTTTTTACCAGCGGTTAAAACCCCTTAGACTCTAGAAACATCTCCTACGCAGTTTGGCTGATGTAGAAAGAGCAAAGCAGACTAATTGTGGATAAAACCAACAGCAACATAAGGAACAAAAACAATTTCTCAAAATCATCATTGTCTTTTAACCCCTTGAAGGCTTTGAATTGCATCTGGGAATTCTTTATCAGTATTGAAGAGATTAAACACTCCATTTGAAACAAATCTGTGTTGGTCTCCTATGATGTAGTTGATTTGCCCCAGAATTACTCTGCTTCTCTTTTGAACATAGGGCCTGTAGTCTGTTACATTGCATTGCTATGCTTTGTACACCTTCTCTGGTCATTAAAGGATTAATATGATTTTTATTATTATGAGTGTATTTTGGTTCTGCCTTCATTGGTTGCAGTCTTCTGAAATCACGAGGTAACCTCTATGGAAACATTACAGACAGGAGCATAATTTCTTCAGTCCCAAGGAAATGACTACAGCCTGGGAGGAATACTGCAATGACAGAAATATGTGTGTATTGCATGTATTCATCCAAAGCTAACAAATGAAAATTCCAGCAGGTATATACCACACAGGGTCTCACTCACTTCTCCTAATTTATAGGCTTTCAAATATTAGTTACTAATTTGTTTAATGTGTTTCATAATATAGAGACCCTTGGGCAATATGTACCTTACAGTTAGGGAAAAAAATATTTGATCCCCTGCTGATTTTGTACGTTTGCCCACTGACAAAAAAATGATCAGTCTATAATTTTAATGGTAGGTTTATTTGAACAGTGAGAGACAGAATAACAACAAAAAAATCCAGAAAAACACATTTCAAAAAAGTTATACATTGATTTGCATTTTACTGAGTGAAATAAGTTTTACCCCTTTGCAAAACATGACTTAGTACTTGGTGGCAAAACCCTTGTTGGCAATCACAGAGGTCAGACATTTCTTGTAGTTGGCCACCAGGTTTGCACACATCTCAGGAGGGATTTTGCCCCACTCCTCTTTGCAGATCCTCTCCAAGTCAATTAAGGTTTCGAGGCTGACGTTTGGCAACTCGAACCTTCAGCTCCCTCCACAGATTTGCTATGGGATTAAGGTCTGGAGACTGGCTAGGCCACCCCAGGACCTTAATGTGCTTCTTCCTGAGCCACTCCTTTGTTGCCTTGGCCTTGTGTTTTGGGTCATTGTCATGTTGAAATACCCATCCACGAGGAAGATTGACAGTTATATTGTGTTTCTTCCACTTGCGAATAATCGCACGAGCTGTTGTCACCTTCTCACCAAGCTGCTTGGCAATGGTCTTGTGGCCCATTCCAGTCTTGTGTAGGTCTACAATGTTGTCCCTGACATCCTTGGACAGCTCTTTGGTCTTGGCCATGGTGGAGAGTTTGGAATCTGATTGATTGCTTCTGTGGACAGTGTCTTTTATACAGGTAACAAGCTGAGATTAGAAGCACTCCCTTTAAGAGAGTGATCCTAATCTCAGCTTGTTACCTGTATAAAAGACACATGGGAGCCAGAAATCTTGCTGATTGATAGGGGTCAAATACTTTTTTCACTCAGTAAAATGCAAATCAATTTATAACTTTTTTGAAATGTGTCTTTCTGGATTTTTTGTTGTTATTCTGTCTCTCACTTTTCAAATAAACCTACCATTAAAATTATAGACTGATCATTTCTTTGTCAGTGGGCAAACGTACAAAATCAGCAGTGGATCAAATATTTTTTTGACAGAAGAAAGCCTTTTAATTCCCTTGAACTTTTCAACCAGTGCTATCAACAGGAAGCAAATTCTAAAGTGATTTTTCACTGTGGAATGTTAGGCACGAGTCTAGAGTACAATAGTACGGACTTATAACTACAGTATGTTTTGCACGTATCACAATGAAAAACTGGTTCCTTTATATACTATATGGGTATTGAGACAGCCTCCTCTACTGCTTTGGAATGGGAATCCACTGCATTCTCAACCCACTTGAATCTATCCATTAGTAATGTCATATAATATCTTGGGTATTGTATTGTGGGCAACTGGAAGTTAAAGTGAACCTGTCACTTTCTTTTTCAAAATTAGTTATTTTTCTGACTTGTTTGTTAAACTGGAAAATCTCTTTTTTTTCTGGTTTAGAATGAAGGGACGGGATAGAATTTGGGGTGTGGGGGAACCCAGAGCCAGCATCCAACTCCTTAGGCGTTTGCTGTGGAATTTAAAGACATTATACCGACTCAAAGTCCAGCCAACTATAGAATAAGGTCGTAGTGACATATATCAGATATAGCAGGGCTCTCCAAGTCTTACAATCCTATTCTGACAAATCAAGGTTATGCTATTATAGGTTCCCAAACTGCTCTAAATAATTCCATAGTACCCATCGAGATTGCATACAGTCTCTACAGTTCCATGATCAACATAACCCTGGCCTCCTCTGCAACATTGAGGGCGACAACATTGTCGTACCACTCCTCTGCAACATTGAGGGTGGTACGACAGGCAGCTGAGGAAAACTGTGGAGGGGCGGATAATTTAAAACATGTCTCCTGGATAAAAACCAGATCAGCCTTATGTCTCTCTAAAGCTCTCAGGATTATACACCTCTTTTCAGGGGAGTTTAAACCCCCTGTATTTACAGTGAGTAGGTTCAGGGGTTGAGTCACTATAGTGTGTTAAATTATGGTGCACTTGGTCTAGGTATTTAGGTTGAGAGTCAGGCACACAAGAGGCGTCATACTGGTTCACAGCCAGACTGGGGGGGATAACAGGGCCTGTGGTGGGCTCGAGGGGATGGGAGAGAGAAAGTTAAAGCATCAAGAAAAGAAGAAAATAATAGAAGATCAGAAAATAAACAATTCTTGTAAGAGGGGCTCTCGGTCTGATACAGCCCAAGGCAAAAACTACTTGGAGCACGGAGGGGGCCTGTTGACCCAGGGGGGAGATAACTGAGAAAACGTGTTTGAAAACATTGGGGGAACTGGAAGACCAGAGGATATTACAGTCCAAAGATCTCTATAGATCTTATTCAATACAAGGGTAAAGGAATAAGACTAAAGGGGTAAGTATATCTTGAACATTGAGGGTAACAACTAGCAAGATACTGTCACGGTTTATTATGACTCTCAGACACAAGTTTTAGGTAAAAAAAATCAATTTTATTGAAATAATAAATGATAACTTAGGATGGCAATAACATACATATATAATATATACAGAATATAGCACAGACAGAAGGCAGCCTCTACCGGTCCTGTCAATATACCGGACAGGACCGTCTTTAGGCTCTACCGGCCTTGCCAATACCGGGTAAGGCAACCTGCAGATGGAATAGCATAACGGTTTTACCGGCCTTACCAAATTACCGGGCAAGGCAGCCTCAATAGATACACAATGTAGGCTCTACCGGCCCTGCCAATACCGGGTAAGGCAACCTCAGATGGAATGTGGCAAAAGGTTCTACCGGCCTTACCAATACCGGGCAGGGCAGCCCAGAGATAATAGCAGCAGTCAGATGGAACTGGCAAATTAGCAGAATCGTTAAGCAGCAAGGCTTTGGAGCAAACCAGCGTCCGCACGCTGGAAACAACACTGAATAGTATAGCCGTTAGGCTTAGCGAGCAAACCAGTGACCGCACACTGGAGTAACAAGCGAGTAGTATAGCCGCAAGGCTTAGGAGCAAACCAGCGTCCGCACGCTGGGACCAACACAGATTTGTATAGCTGATAGGCTTTGGAGCAAACCAGTGACCGCACACTGGTGTAACAAGCGAGTTTGTATAGCCGCAAGGCTTAGGAGCAAACCAGCGTCCGCACGCTGGGACCAACACAGATTTGTATAGCTGAAAGGCTTTGGAGCAAACCAGTGACCGCACACTGGTGTAACAAGTGAGTTTGTATAGCCGCAAGGCTAGGAGCAAACCAGCGTCCGCACGCTGGGACCAACACAGATTTGTATAGCTGATAGGCTTTGGAGCAAACCAGTGACCGCACACTGGTGTAACAAGCGAGTTTGTATAGCCGCAAGGCTTAGGAGCAAACCAGCGTCCGCACGCTGGGACCAACACAGATTTGTATAGCTGAAAGGCTTTGGAGCAAACCAGTGACCGCACACTGGTGTAACAAGTGAGTTTGTATAGCCGCAAGGCTTAGGAGCAAACCAGCGTCCGCACGCTGGGACCAACACAGATTTGTATAGCTGATAGGCTTTGGAGCAAACCAGTGACCGCACACTGGTGTAACAAGCGAGTTTGTATAGCCGCAAGGCTTGGGAGCAAACCAGCGTCCGCACGCTGGGACCAACACGGAATTGTAGCAATGTCACCAACGCGACCAGGCAGAAGGTCGCCAGGATACTGAAGACAGGTGATGAGATGACAGGAACCAGCAACGATCAGTCAGGTCAGAAAACAGCAGAGAAGTTCAGCAGGAACTGCAACACCAGAGACTAGGCCGGAACCAGGACTGGAAGTACTTCAGCATGCAGGAAACACTGGAACAGTAGAGATCAGGAACTCAGGAACACATGAGATCAGGAACTCAGGAACACTTGAACAGAGGCCCAGCTATCACTAGCATAGTGATAGCAAGAAGGTCAGAAACAACACGAAAGGGCACTCAAAGGGTGCCCAATCCAGGTTTAAATAGTCAATAAGAGGCGGGCTATCTGCAGACAGCCAATAGAAGCCCCCTACTGGTGACAGACAAGTAACTGCAGCAAATCACGGGCACCGTGATAGTACCCCCCTTTCAAAGACCCCCTCTCCTAGAATAGGGTTTAGGTTTCTGCGGGTAATTGGCATGAAAGGCCCTAGTTAACCTAGGTGCATGAAGGTCCGTACTATCCACCCATGATCGATCCTCAGGACCATACCCTTTCCAATGTACCAGGTACTGTACCCTTCCTCTAAGCCTACGGGAATCAATAATGCTCTGAACCTCGTACTCCTCCTGGCCCTCGACCTCAACAGGTCCTGGCACCACAGGTGTGGTAGTATAGCGATTGCAAACCAGAGGCTTAAGAAGGGACACATGGAACACATTATGGATACGCATGGATGCAGGTAGGTCTAGTGCATAGGAGACAGGGTTAATTTTGCGAATAACTCTGTATGGACCAATAAACCGAGGAGCCAACTTATTAGACGGAACCTGCAGCTTGAGATTTCTGGAGGAAAGCCATACTCTATCCCCAACCTGAAAGGAAACCGCTGGAAGCCTTCTGCGATTAGCATGGCGCTGATGACGCTGAAATGACTGACCAAGTGCCCTCTGAACTTGTGCCCATGTGGAACGGAGTTGCTCGATATGCTCATCCAGAGCTGGAATCTGTTGCGTCTGAAATGAGTCTGGAAGCAAACAGGGCTGGAACCCATAATTAATCAGAAACGGAGAGCTCCCAGATGAAGAATTGACCGCACAGTTCCTGGCAAACTCTGCCCAAGGCAACAAGTCGGACCAATTATCATGATGGTCAGTAACGAAACAACGGAGAAATTGTTCCAAGCCCTGATTAGCTCGTTCAGCGGCTCCATTGGTCTGGGGATGGTAGGCAGAGGAGAAGGACAGCTGTATGCCCATCTGTTGGCAAAATGCCCTCCAAAATCTAGACACAAACTGGCTCCCCCTGTCAGACACCAGTACCCTAGGCACTCCATGCAACCGGAATACTTCTCTGGCGAACACCATTGCCAATTCCTTCGCTGAAGGAAGACCACGGAGGGGCACGAAATGAGCCATTTTAGAAAACCTGTCCACCACCATGAATATAAAGGAGTACCCCTTCGACATAGGCAACTCTCCCATAAAATCAATGGAAACATGAGACCAGGGGCGTTCGCCATTAGGCACCGGTTGAAGCAAGCCCACAGGGAGATGTCTCGGGGTCTTAGCGCGGGCGCAGGTGGCACAGGCATTCGTAAATTCGGCACAATCGTGTCTCATGGAAGGCCACCAAAATAACTGAGAAAGGGACCATAACAATTGGTCTCTACCAATATGTCCCGCAGCCTTAGAGGAATGGTAGGTTTCGAGCAGCCTAGTACGAAATGATTCAGCGACAAAACATTTGCCCACTGGGGTTTCATGGGGAGCGGACCCCTGAGAGGCCAGGATCTCCTCCCCTAGAGGAGAAGTGATACTCGTGCGTATAGTAGCCAGTATTCTATCAGGTTGGATGATAGGAGCTGGTGCTTCCACTCTGTCACTGTCGGCCTCAAATTGTCTTGACAGTGCATCAGCCCTGATATTTTTTGACCCTGGTAAATATGATACAATGAAATTAAATCGAGACAGGAACAGTGCCCACCTGGCCTGACGAGAGGACAATCTCTTGGCCTCCGAGAGATAGGTCAGATTCTTATGATCTGTTAGGATTAAGACAGGATTCTTAGTACCTTCAAGCAAATGACGCCATTCCTTAAGAGCAAGGATAATGGCCAATAATTCTCTGTCACCTATCTCATAGTGGCTTTGAGTGACAGTCAACTTTTTAGAGAAAAACCCACAAGGTCTGAGAGTTCCACCTTTCTCGTGTCGCTGCGAAAGTACTGCCCCGACCCCAATATCTGAGGCATCAACCTCTAACGTAAATGGAAGTAAAGGATTGGGGTGGGATAACACAGGAGCCGCAGCAAATGCCAGCTTCAAATTCTCAAAGGCTTTCTCAGCAGATACCGGCCAACAAGAAGGATTAGCACCCTTGTGCGTAAGATCGGACAGAGGTTTGACAATGGAAGAAAAGTTCTTAATAAACCTCCTATAATAATTAGCGAAACCCAGGAAACGCTGTATGGCTTTAAGACCCTTGGGTTTTGGCCATTGTAGGACAGCTGACAACTTTTCTTTGTGCATGGCAATGCCATCATTGCCAATTATGAACCCCAAGAATGGCACACTGGTTCTATGAAACTCACATTTTTCCATTTTACAAAATAATTTGTTCTCACGGAGTCGTAGCAATACTGCGGATACATCTTTGATGTGCTGTGCCATGTTTTGGGAGTAAATCAGTATATCGTCGAGGTACACCACAACACATGTCTGTAACATATCTCTCAGAACATCATTTATCAGTTCCTGGAAAACTGCGGGTGCATTACACAGCCCAAAAGGCATTACTAGATACTCGTAGTGCCCAGCTCGAGTATTAAAGGCAGTTTTCCACTCATCACCTGCTCGAATGCGAACCAGATTGTAAGCGGCCCGTAGGTCCAACTTGGTAAATATCGAAGCGCCCTTAAGCCTGTCAAAAAGCTCGGTGATGAGTGGTATTGGGTATGCGTTTTTTGCCATTAGTTTATTCAAGCCCCGGTAGTCAATGCATGGTCTTAATTCGCCATTTTTCTTTTTTACAAAAAAGAACCCAGCCCCAGCTGGAGAGGTAGATTTACGTATGATCCCTCTAGCAAGGGCATCAGAAATGTAATCCTCCATAGCCTTATTTTCATCACAAGATAATGGATAAGTGCGTCCTTTCGGAGGTACTGCACCAGGCTGCAATTCAATGCAACAATCATAAGGTCTATGCTGGGGTAGCATACTAGCCTCTCCTTTGCTAAAAACATCGCCAAACTGTTGGTACACATCCGGCATAGCAGAGGAGGTGCACATGACCTTAATAGGCTGGATGACGCACTTGTCCATACAAAACTGGGACCAAGCAGCAATTTCACACTTTTTCCAATCGAATTGTGGGTTATGTAACTGTAACCACGGAAATCCCAATATCACCGCATGGTGCGGGGAATTAATCAGTTGAAACTGCTGCTCTTCTCTGTGAAGTGCCCCAATTGTCATAGACAATGGCATAGTTTCAAATATAACCTGAGGCGGCTCTAAGGGTCTACCATCAATCGCTTCAATAGTCAAGGGGTTTTCTCTTTCAATGCGTGGAACTCCGTGCAATTCAGCAAAGGTATTATCCATAAAATACCCTGCTGCACCGGAGTCAACCAAGGCCAAAACCTCCACAGAGCGTTGTGCCCAAGACAATACCACCTGTATGGTGGGTTTCATTATGCCCGACACTGGGGACGATTGTACACCACCTAGGGCCTGTCCCCCAAGATACCCTAGGTGTGTGCGTTTCCCGGACGTACCGGACAGGAATTTAGCAAGTGCCCTTTTTTACCGCAGTATAAACATAACCCTTGTTTTTTGCGATATAGTCTCTCTGCCTTGGATAGTCTAGTGAAGCCTATTTCCATAGGTTCACTTGTTTCCCGTACTGGTTCACTAGACTTCAATGCCAAGGGAGGGATGGGTGGGCAAAACATGCTACTAGGCTCATTATTTTTTGACCGTAACTTACGATCTCTGGCAATTGATCTCTCACGTATTCTGGAGTCAATTATCATAACATACTCAATGTAATCATCTAGATCAATAGGTAGATCTTTAGCAGCGATTTCGTCTTTAATGTGGTCATTCAGGCCTTGAGAGAAGGCTGCCAATAATGCCTCGTTATTCCAACCTACCTCTGCTGCCAATGTGCGGAATTCGATGGCATAGTCGCCCACTGTACGCCTGCCCTGTTGTATCTCCATAAGGCGTTTGGCAGCAGAGGTGGTTCTACCAGGAGGCTCAAACACTCTTCGAAAGGAACGCACAAATTCACTAAAGTTCTTAGTACAAGGTTTAGCATTCTCCCACAAGGGGTTAGCCCAAGCCAATGCTCTGCCAGTGAGCAGTGATATCGTGAACCCCACTTTACTACGATCATTGGGAAATGCGTGTGCCGTCAATTCCATAAAGATTTCGAGTTGATTGATGAACCCTCTGCAGAGACTAGGGTCACCATCATATCTTAGCGGCAAGGGTGCAGAAGCCGTTAACCCTTTAACAGTACCCCCTAGGGGTCTGGTATCACTTTCCGGTGTCTGACTTGGCGAGACCACCGGGCTAGAGCTAGATTGGGCAGCAGGTACCGTGCGTTCAAGGATCGTTTGAATTGCAACTGCCAACTGATCCAAACGTTGCTCGAGCACATCCATCCTCCAATGGATATTCTGTGCGTTACCTTCACCCTTGCTGTCTGAGGTCATGGCCCTTTCGTACTGTCACGGTTTATTATGACTCTCAGACACAAGTTTTAGGTAAAAAAAATCAATTTTATTGAAATAATAAATGATAACTTAGGATGGCAATAACATACATATATAATATATACAGAATATAGCACAGACAGAAGGCAGCCTCTACCGGTCCTGTCAATATACCGGACAGGACCGTCTTTAGGCTCTACCGGCCTTGCCAATACCGGGTAAGGCAACCTGCAGATGGAATAGCATAACGGTTTTACCGGCCTTACCAAATTACCGGGCAAGGCAGCCTCAATAGATACACAATGTAGGCTCTACCGGCCCTGCCAATACCGGGTAAGGCAACCTCAGATGGAATGTGGCAAAAGGTTCTACCGGCCTTACCAATACCGGGCAGGGCAGCCCAGAGATAATAGCAGCAGTCAGATGGAACTGGCAAATTAGCAGAATCGTTAAGCAGCAAGGCTTTGGAGCAAACCAGCGTCCGCACGCTGGAAACAACACTGAATAGTATAGCCGTTAGGCTTAGCGAGCAAACCAGTGACCGCACACTGGAGTAACAAGCGAGTAGTATAGCCGCAAGGCTTAGGAGCAAACCAGCGTCCGCACGCTGGGACCAACACAGATTTGTATAGCTGATAGGCTTTGGAGCAAACCAGTGACCGCACACTGGTGTAACAAGCGAGTTTGTATAGCCGCAAGGCTTAGGAGCAAACCAGCGTCCGCACGCTGGGACCAACACAGATTTGTATAGCTGAAAGGCTTTGGAGCAAACCAGTGACCGCACACTGGTGTAACAAGTGAGTTTGTATAGCCGCAAGGCTAGGAGCAAACCAGCGTCCGCACGCTGGGACCAACACAGATTTGTATAGCTGATAGGCTTTGGAGCAAACCAGTGACCGCACACTGGTGTAACAAGCGAGTTTGTATAGCCGCAAGGCTTAGGAGCAAACCAGCGTCCGCACGCTGGGACCAACACAGATTTGTATAGCTGAAAGGCTTTGGAGCAAACCAGTGACCGCACACTGGTGTAACAAGTGAGTTTGTATAGCCGCAAGGCTTAGGAGCAAACCAGCGTCCGCACGCTGGGACCAACACAGATTTGTATAGCTGATAGGCTTTGGAGCAAACCAGTGACCGCACACTGGTGTAACAAGCGAGTTTGTATAGCCGCAAGGCTTGGGAGCAAACCAGCGTCCGCACGCTGGGACCAACACGGAATTGTAGCAATGTCACCAACGCGACCAGGCAGAAGGTCGCCAGGATACTGAAGACAGGTGATGAGATGACAGGAACCAGCAACGATCAGTCAGGTCAGAAAACAGCAGAGAAGTTCAGCAGGAACTGCAACACCAGAGACTAGGCCGGAACCAGGACTGGAAGTACTTCAGCATGCAGGAAACACTGGAACAGTAGAGATCAGGAACTCAGGAACACATGAGATCAGGAACTCAGGAACACTTGAACAGAGGCCCAGCTATCACTAGCATAGTGATAGCAAGAAGGTCAGAAACAACACGAAAGGGCACTCAAAGGGTGCCCAATCCAGGTTTAAATAGTCAATAAGAGGCGGGCTATCTGCAGACAGCCAATAGAAGCCCCCTACTGGTGACAGACAAGTAACTGCAGCAAATCACGGGCACCGTGGTAGATACAGGATGCTACAGCCTCCTCAGTGCTCCAAGTTTTGTTATAAGGTAAGGGTGTGGAAACACCATGGGTTCATCGGCCACATAACAGAATATGTTGGGTGGGGTATGATGCCAGGAAAGACATTGAGAGGTGCTCTGGAATGAAAAGCAGGCGAGAGTTGGAAAGAGAAGAGATTTGCCCAGGAGAGAGGAAGGGGAAGCCAGGCAATGGAAGAATAATTGCAGGTAAGCATTATCTCGGAGTATGTTACATAGCATCTGCAACCCATCATGACCTGGCACTTTAGAATAAAGTAACAGTAAATATCTCCTACCCACAAAATCCCGCCTGAGAGACTCCCCAGATATATAGGCAATTTGGCATTGGCCAGAGACGCAAGAATATTATACCAAGTTCCACAATTCCTGGGAAGAGACCACAGTGAGGCCGCAGAAACCAGTGTCCTGTCAGCTTGGTATATAGTTCATGAACACAAACTCCACTTTTGGGTTCCATGATCCCTTACTGTGGGGTCTGCACCATCTAAAAAAGAAGGAAACAAAGTCTCACATTCCCTCTGGCCCCGCCAGCTCCAGATCAAAATATTTTAAGCATAGGCAGATGTTGCCGGGGGGCACAAAGAGTGACACTGTATAATGAGAATAGCAACCATCAATAAAAAAAATGAATATCATAGCAAAAATTACTGGCAATAAAAATTTAAGTTGCACCTAACTCATAAGTGGCAAGAACAACTAATGCCGTGTAAGCAGCCTACATCCAATGTACATTACTTGCTTAGACAACTTTACCAGACCCATAGGCCATAGCAGATATCTGAGAGTAAAACAACTGTATAGAGTCCATCTGCAAAGTATTGTAGTAGTCCCGGTTCTCTATGTGTAAGTAGAGGATCTCCACACTGCAGGAGAAACCAGTGGATCAGAGTCCTTATCGTTATCTCATCCTCACTTCCTACAGTGTCTGTCCACCATCTGCCACTTCTTTCTCTGCAGCTTAGAGGTTACAGGGAGTAGGCATTCAGAATGTGGGCCCCCAAAGGCCGCCAGTATAGGGATCCTGAAAGTTCAACAGAAAATGTTCCACAGAATGGCTGTGTTACCATCTCTTTGGGAGGTAAGGAAATTCCCAATAATATTTCAGTCCCGCAGCTCAAAGATAATCAGTGAGAGGTTTCACCGACCTCCATTGTTGTAAGGCATGAAAGAGATGTCTGGCAATAACTGCACAGACACGGTGAGAAGCTTAAATTCCCCTTGGCCTTGTGCTGCTCTCAGAATAGCCTCCTTCACTGAGTACCGCAATAAGCAACAGATAATTTCTCTTGGGGCATCCAGTGGCCCTCCTCCAGGATGGAGCACCCTATGTGCCCATTCACTCTCCATCACAGAGGCTTCAGTGTTGGGGAGGAGTGAAGAAAATAGTACTTGCAGCAAAGCATGTAGGTCCTTAGGTGAGACCGTCTCAGGCAGGTGTTTTATCCTGATATTACAACGTTGACTTCGGTTGTCGAGATCATCTAGTTTACTCTGAAGCATGTTGAGCATATATTCTTATTGCAACACTATTTGTCCAAGGTTATGATTCTGTTCCATTAGAGAGGTAGTAGATTCCTCTAGATCATTAATCCTGCAGTCCAGTTGAGTCAGATCCTTGTGGAGGTCTGTAATTTCTGTCTTCACAGCTTGCTTAATATCCTCCATGATCACTTTCATATCCTTCATGGGAAGGTGATGTATGTCCTCCTTGGAGAGAGAGCTCAACATAGTGCATGGTCTATAGTATTGGTCTGTGTCCCAAGATGATGCGGAAGAATCACCACTCAGCGCTGGTTCAGCAGCAGTATCCAATTTCTCAACAGAATGTGGGTCTGAAGTTTGACTCAGAACTTTTGGAAGGTATTTAGCAATGTCTTCCAACATGGAGGCTGTAACTTTCCTCCACTTCCCATGCATGGCAGGGTGGAACTGCATATGCTCGTTATGGGAGCTAACAGTTCACACAGCCATCTTGGTCAGTGTCCAGGCTCCAAACTCCAAACTGGAAAATTTCTATTAATAAAAAGTTATATAAAAAAAATTTAAACGGTAACTATTATGTGGTAGTTGCCTTCTCTGCAGGTCTGCTCATCAGGTAGCAGACCTGTCTATGAAGCCGGTGCTGCATTGAATGTCCTAGAGGATCAGTAGAGAGTAGAAAGGGGGTCTGGAAACTGATCTCAGGTGCTCTCATGCTGATCAACCACAAAATGTAAAGTCTAGCATTTCGGAGTCAAGTTGTTCCAGCCCACATAGACTGCTATGGGCAGGGATGTTACACAGCCACAGCAGTCTAATGGGAGTGAGAACCACAAACTTTAAGGTTGTGTACAACCCATTGCCAGCTGAGGGGATCAGTTTTCAGTTATGCTTACCTATTCAAATGCAACTGTCCTCTGGAATGCCGAACCAAGGATTTTAAAGGGAAAGTATCTGGAGGTAAAGAGGTAAGCTATCTCATCTTATTTGCATACCAACATAAAATCAACAATGCCTCTTCTGAAGGAATTATTGCAAAGTCTGAAATATTTTTTTTGATGATTAATAATCCAAGGATTGCCACTTTATACTTTACTTCCCAAAGTATATAAACATTCTAAATGCCCACCTGAAAAACCTATATTTTTTGGCATTGTAAGAATACTAATAAAATTATTGATTATCATTTAAGATCTGATGTATATTTTCTGGATCAGGGTGATAGATTACATGAGAGAAGGCAATTTATCCTTTTTCTTCTTAAATAAATCCTTAAAAGAATCTATGACAAATGTTACCTTCAGATACAGGTTATGGAAATGGGTAATGCATGTGGATCCACTTATCCAATTTTAAACATGGGTCATTGGGAGGAAACTGTCATCTCTGAAGAAAATTGTGTCAATTATTACAAATATGCATCATTATATTGATAATTTGTTCATATAGAATAGAACATTGAAATGTTTCAACATTTTATGGATATACTGAATAAGAATGATACATATGAAGTCGGTAAATAATCTGTCACTTATTGGGATATTACTATGAAACAGAGTAAAATTCTAGTATTGCAGGGATATTTGGGTTAAGCGAAGGCCACACATACTCAGTACATTGATTATATACTGACTGAACTGCAGAGTAGGTCTGGGTCCTTAACAGAGAAAGGCAAAGTGATAACAGAAAATAGCTAGTAGCAACCTTCAAATGATGCAGTCTATGTATCAGGTACCCTCAAGTGGGCAAAACACAGGATTAGAAGAACATCAGACATAGGGTTCTGAATAAGACTACAATTACAAACAACACTGTCAGTGTATGAATTGCTGAAAACTTATAAGGGACATACATTGAGTACATTGCCATCATAATGGAAAAGAGGAATTATATAAGAAAAGGGCATGATCTAAGGTGCTATTTTAAGGAGATGTAATATAGTAACAGAATTTAAGAGTGATTTTCTGAAGATAATGTAAGACTAAGCATTTTAATAGGAGAATAGGCAGACCATATGTTTTATATATACATATATATATATATATATATATATATATATATATATATATATATATACACATACATATACACAGTGAGGGAAAAAATTATTTGATCCCCTGCTGATTTTGTACGTTTGCCCACTGACAAAGAAATGATCAGTCCATCATTTTAATGGTAGGTTTATTTGAACAGTGAGAGACAGAATAACAACAAAAAAAAATCTGAAAAACGCATTTCAAAAAAGTTATAAATTGATTTGCATTTTACGGAGTGAAATAAGTATTTGACCTCCTATCAATCAGCAAGATTTCTGGCTCCCAGGTGTCTTTTATACAGGTAACAAGCTGAGATTAGGATCACTCTCTTAAAGGGAGTGCTTCTAATCTCAGTTTGTTACCTGTATAAAAGATACCTGTCCACAGAAGCAATAAATCAGATTCCAAACTCTCCACCATGACCAAGACCAAAGAGCTGTCCAAGGATGTCAGGGACAAGATTGTAGACCTACACAAGGCTGGAATGGGCTACAAGACCATCACCAAGCAGCTTGGTGAGAAGGTGACAACAGTTGGTGCGATTATTCGCAAATGGAAGAAACACAAAATAACTGTCAATCTCCCTCTGTCTGGGGCTCCATGAAAGATCTCACCTTGTGGAGTTTCAATGATCATGAGAACGGTGAGGAATCAGCCCAGAACTACACAGGAGGATCTTGTAAATAATCTCAAGGAAGCTGGGACCATAGTCACCAAGAAAACAATTGGTAACACACTACGCCGTGAAGGACTGAAATCCTGCTGCGCCCGCAAGGTCCCTCTGCTCAAGAAAGCACATGTACAGGCCCGTCTGACGTTTGCCAATGAACATCTGAATGATTCAGAGGAGAACTGGGTGAAAGTGTTGTGGTCAAATGAGACCAAAATCAAGCTCTTTGGCATCACCTCAACTCAACGTGTTTGGAGGAGGAGGAATGCTGCCTATGACCCCAAGAACACCATCCCCACCACCATACATGGAGGTGGAAACATTATGCTTTGGGGGTGTTTTTCTGTTAAGGGGACAGGACAACTACACCGCATCAAAAGGACGATGGACGGGGCCATGTACCATCAAATCTTGGGTGAGACCCTCCTTCTCTCAGCCAGGGCATTGAAAATAGGTCGTGGATGGGTATTCCAGCATGACAATGACCCAAAACACACGGCCAAGGCAACAAAGGAATGGCTCAAGACGAAGCACATTAAGGTCCTGGAGTGGCCTAGTTAGTCAACAGACCTTAATCCCACAGAAAATCTGTGGAGGGAGCTGAGGGTTTGAGTTGCCAAACGTCAGCCTCGAAACCTTAATGACTTGGAGAGGATCTGCAAAGAGGAGTGTGACAAAATCCCTCCTGAGATGTGTGCAAACCTGGTGGCCAGCTACAAGAAAAGTCTGACCTCTGTGATTGCCAACAAGGGTTTTGCCACCAAGTACTAAGTCATGTTTTGCAAACGTGTCAAATACTTATTTCACTCAGTAAAATGCAAATCAATTTATAACTGTTTTGAAATGCATTTTTCTGGATTTTTTGTTGATATTCTGTCTCTTACTGTTCAAATAAACCTACCATTAAAATTATAGACTGATCATTTCTTTGTCAGTGGGCAAACATACAGAATCAGCAGGGGATCAAATAATTTTTTCCCTGTGTATATATATATATATATATATATATATATATATATATGAAAAATCAAATCTGCATAGCGGTGCTCTTTACATCATTCTGGAAATGTAAGTATGATACATACATGCATGCAGCACCCATAGATGTTCCTCATTACTAACCCAATAATATTAGTGTTTCAGATAGAGACTAAGAAAAGACAGAGCCAAGGGATTATACTGAATGTACTTTTCATTGTGGCTCGATAGAAGCCCTTCACGTTGACAGTAGTCCATAAATGTGCACCTATGATTCTGTAAAGACACCTTAGTGCTTATTTCCATACAGCTTCTCTGGTGCACACAATTTAAGCAGAAAGCCCATTTACAGCAACCTGGAACAGGAATACATAAAAAATACATACCTGCTTCCTCTTTTCCCACTTTGTACATAGGGATGTGGGGAACTTTACACTGTGGGAAGAGATTCAGTGGAAAACATGACCTTCAGCTTCCTTCTGCAGCTAGGTGTTACCCTTTCTACTGACCTCTTTAATGAAAATGAGATATGTTGCTGGGAGTCACATGTTTGAAATTCCTGTATAAAGAGTTCTCTTTCACATAAATACCACTTATGTTTAGGCTGTAGAGTTAGGTACACATATTTAATCTCAATTTTGTTATCCCACTGAGATAGTGTTGCCCACCCCTGATGTTGAAGTTTGCTAGTGCATCTTCTCAAAAAGATCAGAAACCAGTTACGGTCTTTTCTTCATTGGTGTGGGACAGCCCAAACAATCCCCTCCTGGCCTGTTATGTAACTGCCTGCATGATTTCAGCTGTTGAAATCCCATCACCTTTTGCCAGATGAGGTTAATGGGAAATGCAGTACAATAAAATCTGGGGCCAACAGGCTGGACGGTAGGTGGGGCCAATGCTGTGGTAGCCCAACCCTTTCTGCACCCTATGAATCAAAAGATTATTAACCCTTTGAGTGCCAGAGAGGTATCCAATGCATTACATTGCAGTGAGTTACATACATCTCTTGCCCACAAAGGGAAAAAGTAAGACTATGTAATATATCAGAGCTACTGTTGCAACAAAAATTAACAATTTCTATGTTGTTTTTGATACTTTTCTTTCTGTATGTTAACATGATTAGAGAGAGAACTCTAATTAAAGCTTAAGTACTTTACAAATTACATGGAAGTTAGAAAATGTGCTGTGGTTTTATTTTTGGCATTATGGTCTGGTTTGTAAACCACAAGCAACTATTCTATAAACACTTGATGTCTGGATCACACATTGCCAGGCAAGTAGCCATTCTTATAATTCCACATTTTGTTGCATTAGAAGCCAATGGAAAAGTCCTAAAAGTGGGACTGGATAATCTCTCCAAAACAAGCAGCTGGATAAACATAAAAGACTTTAAAGGGATATTTGGCAGTGTAGGATAGATGTTGGTGCAACATCATTGCTGTTAACTGTAAATGACAGAAAAAGAAAACAACATGGACTTTCCGAATTTCCATTTCAAAAGTTCCACCACCTTCCCATTAGAACACCTTCCAGAAACCAATTACACTAAACAGGATGTTAGTACACTAAGGCCTAGGTCCCACTGCAGTTGATAAATGTTATCACTGTTTTTTCTAACATACATCATATGTATTTCATCCCAAAATACAAATCAAGGCCTTTATGAATTCACTAAAAATGTGGTAGTCATACTAGTCCCCAGTAGATATTAGATATTCCTTCTAGAACAGAGCTGTGTCAAATGACATGACTGAGAACGAACATGCAAGGACATTATTAAATCTAGGACTTTCTGTGTCTATTAAGAAGTAAAGGGAATTCCACTGCATTAGAAACAGGAGAAAAATGGAACAAGAAATAATATAATTATCAGGGCTTATAATTTTATGTCCTTTGCTACTAGCCAGACCTGAAAAGTTACTCGCCACTGCAAGCCAAAACATACCCACCAGGGCTGAATTTCTACTCGCCAGGGCTAAATTTTCACCCGCCATTGGCTAGTGGCGAATGGAAATTTTAAGCCCTGTAATTATTTCAAATTTGCTGTCATAGGCAGGTAAGAGAACCATCTTGAAAGTGCATCATAACTTATCAATATTGAATTGTTATCCTTATAGCTGATAGGCAAAATATCAAGGAGATTCAAATTCAGTGTTGTATACCTTTGGTGGTGAGGTCACTTTTGTTTATTCACACATACTAGAGTGTAATATGTGGGGTTAAGAGAAACCTCTTGATGTTTTTCAAGACTTACCAACAGTTCAGGTGTTATTTATTTTTATGAACATAGGTGGAAATTGACCCAACTGGTTCAATCAATTTAACCAACCATAGCACTAGTATTCATACCAGTCCTCAAGATGTCACCAGTTTTAAAGGGTATCCTTGTTAGAGGAAAGTTAGGTCATTCATAATGACTAAATAACTGACTGAGTCACTTGTGTTCAAGCAGGGTTATCCTTAAATCCTCACCTTTGGCTTGTGATAAAAGTACCTGTGATCAAGAGAGGCTATCTATAAAACTGTTTGTCAGATTCGTGGACCAATTTGATGAAAATATGTTTTTTGTAATGTGTTTCTTCAACAATGTATAAATGTTCCAATTATTGTGATTAAACGATATTGTAGAAAATACATATTCCTTTTTTAAAATCCTTGGTAATTGTAGTGTTAAATAAAGATTTCATCCATACATAACAGTCACTAGTATAAAAGCCCGTGTACACAGGCCAAAGTCCAGGTAATGTTAACCCTTTGAGTGCCAGAGGGGTACGCAACACATTGCTTTGCAATGCATTGAGTACCATTCTGGCACTCAAAGGGTTAAGAGTCTGCTACCTCACTGCTCCACGAGATACAGTCATGCGTCACCTTACTCACACGATGCAATCATGCGCAGTGGAGACTTCCCGAACACACACAGTCTCTACTTCGCGTGACTGCATCGTGATAAACACAGCTGGCCTTTTATATAATAAGGATTATGATATGCTTTGCATCTCTTCCCGAGTTGTGTCTTAAAGCTGTTGCTCAGCATACACATACTCTAAGGAATCCATGTATAAATTGGAATCTGAGGCAAAAAGGTGATTCCTTGTTAAACCTATTTGCATATGCCTATCCAGAATCCCTTGCAGTAGTAACAACACTGCAAATGTCAGATTTCTGTGGGAAAAGCAAGTCTTATGGCTTGACTAGTGTGACAAATTGTTGTTTAACATTGTATCTACCACTCACCAATATATTTTATTAACAAGCTCAAATATTCCAACATATCTATTAGGCATACTGTATGTCTATTTGGGCCGTCCTATACCCTAACACTGAGAGGGTAATGTATTATGAACTGGAGCAATTCTGGGGAAATCCAGCTGCACCAGAGGAAAGAAATAAAAATTCCCATTGACTTAATTCTGGAAATGTATCCCCTGAATACTTGAGCAGTGTTTAGCATCTAATGAGTTAAAAGCCCCATTTAAATCAGTGGGATTTTTTTTTTTTTCTACCTATGGTGCAGTTGGTTTTCTGCAGAATTACTCCAGTTCTTAATATATCAGCCTCAATGTGACCTTTACATACCCCACAGAGAACAGAAAATTCTACACAGAATGTTCAAAACCATTGAACAACTTTTCAGTTGAGATGAGGAAATGTCTTACACTCCCCCCTTAAATCACCGAAAGTGCAAAATTTGGACACTAGTCTCAGATAAAAGCCATATTGCAAAATCTTGAACCGTAATCAAATTTTGTTGGCAAATTAATTGAGTGAATCATTATAAACCTAATTTCACATTATAATTGAATTGTTCCTTTTGTTTGGGGAAATAACAGTCAATAATCAGGTATTCTAATATAATTACTTTATCAGTCTTATTCTTGGTGTCTTAATTTACACATTGTGAGGCTACATATTAGGGATGTCTATATTACCAATGTCTTTAATCCCAGCTACAAGCAATTTTATCCATAAATATCTTATCCATGTTTTACCTCGTATCAGGCCGTAGGTTTTCGACTGTAGAATGTGTCTGATTTGTGATTATAATTGACTCTCTCTCTCCAGCAGGGCCTCCATTTTCTTTTGAAATAACTTCATATTCTAAAAACATATTGAGAAAATTGTTTAATTATATGCTTCTAGATAATCAATAAACAGCATGTATAATTTGAAATGCAAGACAAATATAAATGATGAACAAAATTCAAATCTGCATCACAGAGAACAATTAAATATTCATGATTTTAAGAGACAAGTAACAATTTCCCAGATCTCTATTGATGTAAATGGGGCTTTTAAGTTCACCAATGTTAGAGAGGTCTCCAACACAATCAACAAGTTAAAGTGTTAGTAATGTCTAAAAAAAACTTTTTTGCATTTAGAAGAGCTTAAAAAGCTGATCTAAATGCAAAAAAAGTATCTCTCAAACCGCTATGGTTTAAGAGATACGGGCGTTTAAAGTTTGCTATTTCCTACTGACAGCTGTAAAGCTGTCAGCAGGAGATTTGTGTCAGTCGACACAGTGGCGCTTGAGAAGTGCTGAGATCTCGTTACTTACATGGAATCCCTTTATTGGAATGGTCTAAAACGTGTGCCTGCTTGAGAAGGCACACGTTTTAGACACGTTTTAGACCATTCCAATGAAGGGATTCCTAGTAAGTAAGGAGATCTTGGCACTTCTCAAACGCCTCCTTGTCGACCGACACGAATCTCCTGCTGACAGCTTTACAGCTGTCAGTAGGAAACAGCAAACTTTAAACGCCCGTATCTCTTAAACCATAGCGGTTTGAGAGATACTTTTTTTGCATTTAGATCAGCTTTTTAAGCTCTTCTAAATGCAAAAAAAGTTTTTTTAGACATTACTAACACTTTAAAAGCCTCATTCACCTATGGTGCAGTTGGTTTGCCCCAGAATTGCTCCTCTTCAACCCAGACTCAAAAAAGTATAATATATTATAACATGTTCCAAGAGGAAAATCAAAGATGCATTTTTACAGTTTAATAACCTGTAGGAATATGTCAAGTGCATCATCACTCTGGTTTTTACTCTTCATATTTGTTGCTTTTATTTAACAGTCCAGTCTGAAAATACCTTCTAGATTCCAGATTCCAGCTTAAATTCTAGGGGGTAGGTTTAAAGACAGACGTTAGTAAAAAAAAAAAAACTACAGGGTGCGTTAACATGTTGTAAGCCATTTAAAGGTCTGTCTTAAGAACAGCTAACGGCAGTTCACAAATCCTTACGGCCGATAGACTGACGTGCATTGAGATGCATGGAACAAGATTCCCCAGAGCCATTTAAAGGCTTGCAGTACTGTTAACGGCTGAAAAAAAGATACACTTAATGTACAAAAGTTAAGAACCAGTTTCCTTAGCCATCAGACACTTAACGGTCTAAAAAATACAGCCGTTACATATAAAACAGACAAAATGCTTACCGCACAAACATGCACATTAACCTGTGCAATGCCAAAATAACACAAAAACATGGACAGACACCATAAATCACTGTCACACACAACAACAAGCAACACCACAGGGACATGGACCTCCAAAAAAACACCAACACAACATGGCACAGAACAATGAGGGTTATCACACAACACTGACACCTGCCAATACAAAACAAGCTCACCTTGCAACATCACCACACGATCCATATGAAACCTGCAACCCACAACTTCACACTTGCAACTGGCAGAGACATACCAATCACAACACACCACATCTTAAAACACACACACAGCTGCAAACACTTACCTGGACAATAAACAACTTCCCATTGGTCAGCACTCACCTCATCACCACACCTACACAACGCCCTACCACGTACTTAAAGGGACAACTCACCACACTCACTTGCGGCTTGTTTTCCACTCAGGGAGAGATATATAGAGAGATAGAGAGAGACAGAGAGAGAACAATAAGTATGTTGGGATACTTATTGATGAGAATACTGTGGAGAAGACTTGCAAGGGCAAGAACTAGGGAACACCAGCAAGCCCCAGGCACACCTTATCAACAGCCTTCACCTTTTGCCAGTGAGGAGGCTCTGGCTCAACAGCCACACTGTAGCCCATCCCCACCTGGAGCACAGCACCTGCCTGCAGATGCACAGCTGCAGCAACAGGATGCTCCACAACAACAGGATGCTCCCCAGCTGCCACAGGGACACAGGATGTATAGACGACCACCAAGGACCAGGTTATACCTCCCAAGGGTCACTCTCTTTGTAATGACCGATGATGAGGTGATTAATCACTACAGGTTGAGGCCACAAAGCATCATTGCCTTGTTGTTACAGCTTACCTTGGTTTCAGCGTCATCTACAGGCGCGAGGCTTCAAGCATGCAGCAGGCCTCTGTTTTATGTGTTTGCTTCCTGTAGTCTCTTCCTACCTACTTCTTCCGTCTGAGTTGCTCCTCCTACCTACTTCCTGTGGAGGGGTTTAAAAGGTTAACTGAGTCCTGACTCAGTTGCCCTTGCGCTGTTGTTCATAGAAGTTCTATAACCTTGGGCTCTGTGTATGACCTGACTAGTCTTCCATCCAACCTGGTTCTGACCTGTGGCTCTGTCTGACTATTCTTTTGCTTATCCCTATAGTGGACACCCAACCTGGTGCAGACCTGTGGCTCTGGGTGACTACCTGAAATGTATATGATCTTGCTTGTCTTACTACCCCCTCTGGTGCTGACTTGTGGCTCTGTCTGACTACGCTTATGTTTGTTCCTTGTACCTAGCAGACACCAAACCTAGTGCGGACCTGGGGCTCTAGTATACCAGCTCTGATACTGACTGCAGGCGAGTCAGCTATCTATTTCCCATTCTGACTGCAGACATGAGTCACAGTTCGCTCCATTCTGACTGCAGGGTGAGTCAGATATCTCTCCCTACTGACTGCGGGCTTTAGTCGGTACGCCCGCTATGTCGGATCAAGATCCTGTGTTCCTGTTCCTGTTCCTGGCTCCAGCAGAGACTACCAGTGGCTTAGGCCTAATCTCCAGCTTATTGGTCAGGCTTGGCAGCCTACTATTCCTGATAGCAATGCTCGCTGGCCTGTAACGATCTGCTTGTTCCTGCTGTATATATTGTATATATTTTGCTTACCTTTTGGTTGTCAATAAATTGCATTTAACTATACCGTTCCGTCTCTTGGACTTCTCTGGGAACCATGACATTTGTATGAGGTCATCAAGGATCAGGTGCATCCCATCTACATCCACAACCATGCCCTCAATGGGCTGCAAAAACTCCTGTGTCCCATACACGTCATGGCAAGTGGTGCCCTCCAGTCCACTGAGGGTTACGCATCTGGCATGTCACAGGCCACATTCTCCAGAGTGCTGGCCCAGGTCTTGCCAGCCCTCAAAAGCAAGGCTAGTACATACATACATTACCCCACCACCGACATGGAGTGAATACATCTCAAGCAGGGCTTTAACACAAAGGGAGGCATGCCCAGGGTAATGGGTGCTATAGATTGCACCCATGTCCGTATCAAAGCCACAGCATGTGACGCACAGCTATTCATCAACAGGAAGAACTTCTACGCCATGAACGTGTAGATGGTCTGTGACACCAACATGAGGATCATGAATGTCTGTGCACAATATCCTGGCATCTCTCATGATTCATACATTCTCCAAAACGCAACTACAGAGTTGTCAAACCTTGTGGACAAAACATGAACAGTACAGTAGTGTTTCTAAAGTACTAATATTTAGTTCCAAAGTACACTTAGTGTGCTCATACAAGTGTTTAATGCATATATACGCAGTATACCCAGAAAACACATGTATATTTTAATGTACTTTGAGACACAATAAATAAGAACCATCACTATACAATATGTGTCTGTATGAAGTAATGTTGGATAACACATGTGTCAATGCGGGACCACACTCAAGGCTACACTATCCCCCATACATGGGAAGGCATGACTCACATCACAGGAGTCCACTACTTGTTTAAGAGTGAGTGGACTCTGTGATGTATTCATGCAAACATACGATGGCAGAGATACACTAAGGTGAGTTGGGAGTGATAAAGAGGTGATACAGGGGACATACTTCCACAGTGATTTCATGTCCACAGATTCTCTGTTGCTCAACATAATCAGTGTTCTGAGATAGCTTTAGATTGACATATCTCAGTACATAGGCTACATCAACAAACAATCACACTAAGTGGACAAGTGTTATCACTGGTGAAATCTGTTACAACCTTAGTAAAACAACAACTCAACTTACTGGAGAACCCAATGCTCACCCCGTGGTTTTCAACGTGTGTGCTACACATTGAAATCCTATGGTGAACATTGGGTTCCCCAGTAAGTCAGTTTCACAATAGCAGTGTGAATCAAAGACTATTTTTCTGCATGTTCCATCTGTCGTACTTATTAGTTGTCTGCTAAGTCAAATAGTTGTTTGTTTGTTTAACCCCTTAAACACAACTGATGCAGACAAATGTTGAGTGTTGCACCAGTTGTTGTTTTAAGGGGTATGTTTTGTTCAAATTCAACCCACAACATTGCCATATAACACTGTCATGTTATATGGCTCCAGGGATGGATTGCCAGTTGAATTTGTACAATTGTGTGTGTGTGTGTGAACCCATGTTGTAACATCCCACAAACATGTTACCTAGGCAGAAGTTGTGTTCACTGCATTGCTTGTCAATGCATTGGAGACAACTCTGCCACCCAAGCTATCACCAAACACAAAGCATATCAGACAGGATTCAGAAGCAATGTTTTCTTTATTGAGGGGGAACATGACAAGTTGGGCAGTTTATTTTTTTTCTTGGGGGGACCTTAGACTGGGTGCCAGAGGTGGATGCCCTGCCTGATTGCCTGGTCACCCTTTGACCCCTAGGTGTGGCTTCAGGGTTCACACTGGAGGGAGTGGTGGGTGCAGTGGATCACTCTGTGGACCGCAACTCTCTCTCTAGATGCAGGTTCTCCCTGCGGTTGTGGTCTCTCAACTCCACCAGCACCTAGCCAAACATGTCCATCATCCCCTTGTGGTACTGATGGAGTTGTGTGTTGATCCTTGTCACCTCCAACTCCAGGGCATGGATCCTTGCCTCTGTCCTGGAGGTGTTCCTCTGGGATTCCCTCCAGCTCCTTGAGGTATTATGGTCAGTACTGCGGCATGCCCAGAGTAGCCTCCTCTGTAAGCCCATGCATTCCGTCTCCATCCCCGTGAGGCACCCAATGCTGGAGGTGGATGTGCCCGGTGACTCTGCTGGTGGGGTTCCTGCTGCTGCTGTGTCCTGAGCTGCTGTGTCCTGAGCTGCTACTGTGTCCTGAGCTGCAGTGTCCTCTGCTGCTGTTGTGTGTGCTGTGTCCTCTGCTGCTGCTGAGTGTGCTGTGGCTGCTGCTGCTGTGACAGCTGGTGGAGTGGCTGCTGCAGATGATGGGCATATGCACACCACGTCAAGTGACTCACTGCAGCCCACTGATGTGTGTGCTGGTGGTGGAGTAAAAATTTCCCTCAATAGAGGGCGCTGGGGCTCCCCAATCAGGCTCATGGATTGGTAGTCGAGTGACCAAGGGTCATACCTTGGCAACTGGTACGTGCTTGGCTCCCACCTAGGATCATACCTGGGGCCATGCTGGGGAGCCATCCAGGAGGGTAGATCCATCTGGGAGGAATATGGCCCATGTTGGGTGGTGGCCACAGTTCCGGGTGGCCATTGCCTCCCTGGTGGTGGTGCTACTGGAGGGTAGTAGCTTCTGGAGGTGGTGGGATGCATCCACCTCTCCTCCTGTTGCATCCAGCCACTGTACTCGGGTGGAGCAGCCAGTTGTGATGCAGCCAGTTGGGGAGCAGCCAATTGGGGAGCAGACAGCTGTGGAGGAGGTTTGGGTGGTGAGTATGGTGGCCAGTGGCTGGTCCCCTCCTCTATATACTCCTCAATGGGTGGTGAGGTAGTCTCCTCCACAGGCTACTGCTGTGCTGGAGGCCCATAAGATGTGTGGAGAAATGAGATTGTGTGATTAGTAAATGTAGCCATGATAGGATTAAAGGGATATTGATACTTAAAATGTGAATAGAAAAATACATGTTGTAGGATTTATCCCCCTGAGTAAAACAATGGTACTCCCACTACTGAAGGGTGTTTCATTCAAAATGTATCACAGCTCAAAGTTGAATTCCTTTGGTGCAATATCCCATGGTCCCAGGACCAGAGCTGTCCATAGGATGGTGTAGCAACAGCACCACTGTACAATTTCGGGCCACTGGGATATTGCCCCGGAAATATTAAAGTCTGAGCTGTGAGAATTTTTGAATACAACATCTTTCAGCAGTGGGAATACCGTTGTTTTACTCGGTGAATAAACCCTACAACATATATTTTTCTTTTCACATTTTGAGTATTACTATCCCTTTAATGGGATGTCAATGGTTAATTTCACCTCGATGTAATATTGTAGGCATTGTTAAAAGATGTGGATCGATGTTAGTCCTATCCCTCCTACCCTCATGGTTAGACAGATATTGCTGTATGTGACAGCTGGAGATATCAGTCCTTTGACCACAAGGAGGCTCTTCAGCGGAGCTAAAATTGCCCCATTTGGAGATGAATACTTCATTGAAATGGTCCACAGAGTGCGCTTTCAAAATTGACACACTTTGTAGACCATTCCAAAGACGTATTTATCTTGAAATGGGGCAATTTTGGCTCTGCTGGAGAGCCTCCGTGTGGTCAAATGACTGATGTCTCCAGCTGTCACATACAGCAATATCTGTCTAACAATGCCTACAATATTACATCAAGGTGAAATTAACCATTGCCATCCCGTGCAAGGTACATAGAAAGAAAAATGGTCTGATATGTATGTGGATATGTACCTTTCATATGGGTACAAACATATCCTTACAAGATATGAACCCAGAGATCTGTTCAGTATATGTGATTGCCTTACTGCCTATATATATGTGCACCCATCACAAACTAACTTTTATTGATATCATAAAAAAAAACATACCTTGTATATCCCATTTAATTAAGGTGGAATATACTAGGTATGTGTATTCTGATGATATCAATAAGAGTTAGTTTGTGATGGGTGCACATATATAGGCAGTAAGGCAATCACACGTACTGAACTGATCTCTTGGTTCACATCTTGTTGGGACATATTTGTACCCACTCCTGAGGATCCATGTGTGAATCAAATGTGAGATATGTAATTTCAAGTTAGAGTAAATGATTGTATACACAACACCAAGGCCTACTTTTTCACCTTTAATTTTGTGGAATTGTTTTAGGCCTGTGTATTGCACATATAACCAGTTATTCTCAATGGCACTGTGATGTGTGACCTGCGGTGAAGTAGATCTGATGAAATGAACATCATGCTGACTTCTACAGTGATCTCATGTCCCCATCTGCAATGTTTTCTATGGAGTGTATACAATGTGACCTTAGCAACTTGATTCATGTTATAGAATATTCTCCATAGACTAACACTGGGATTGGTGAAGTGAGGGTAGTATGTAAGGGTTAATTTATATCCATCATCTCTTTTTCACTGCTT
Source organism: Rhinophrynus dorsalis (assembly GCA_037306005.1). Classification (NCBI taxonomy): domain Eukaryota; kingdom Metazoa; phylum Chordata; class Amphibia; order Anura; family Rhinophrynidae; genus Rhinophrynus; species Rhinophrynus dorsalis. The sequence continues at coordinate 371,354,888 of CM074719.1, forward strand.
ACTGAATGTCCCCTGTGTAGCATGTAATCGTTAGCCTATCAACTTGTGTTTGTTGTCTGGTTAACCCTTTGAGTACTGGAGGGGTTGCCAAAGCATTGTTGAGCGATGCATTGATAATCCCTCTAGCAATCAAGGGGTTATGTGCTAGATTCCCTGTGGGTACATAGGTGACATTGTGTTGGAGCAGTTCTAATGTTTAACATACAACATTTTATGAGCATGGTTTGTGCGTATTGTGTGTGATCAGCACAGCAACATGAGGGTTAACCAGGGAGTTGGACAGGTTTGGGGTTTGTTCAACCTTGACATTTGTTCTTGTCTTGCGTCCTGTTTGAACCCTCTGGGTGCTGTGTTGGTGCAGTTGTGTGGATGAATGATGGGCATATGTTGGGATATGACTGTGTTTGTGTGCAATGGTTGTGTGGTTTGGTGTGATGTGTGATTATGTGATGCTGCAATTACCAGTAGTGTGGAGGCTCCTCTCATCCCCAGTGTCCGATCCTCTAGAGACCCCCTCAATCAGCGTGGATGACAAGGTCTGCCGCTGAAGGTGATAGGGACAGGTGGACCACCTCCGGTGCATCGGGGCGTGCAGGGTGGCATCCCCCATCTTCTTCTTAACCTGCCTCTTGCAGTCACTCCATCTTTTCTTTATAGAGTCCACGCCCCTTCTGCTTGTGGCCACAGTGTTCACCCGGCTGCATATCTGGTTCCATGCCACCTTCCTCCTCGCAGACAGGAAAGGGACCTTTTCCTTTTGGAAGAGGATGGTCCCCCTCTTCAGCACAGCCTCCATGAGAGCCCTATTCTCCTCCTCAGTATAACAGGGATCCCTGATCCTCTCCTCCTCAGCTCCGGCATGCGAGGAGTCTGAACCAGACTGCCCTGTCTCCGCTGCCCCTGCCTGTGTATGGTGGTCCCCACCATGTACCCCTTGTCCCACTGCAGGTTCTGTCCCTGTCCTCTGTGTGCCTGCTCTTCTGGGTCTGGTCTCCGTCCAACCTGCGTATCTCCCTCTCCCACCCCTACTCTCAACAGGAATGTCCTGTCTCCTTCCTCCTCCTCCACTACTCTCCCCATCTGTCTCTCCTGTCCTCCTCACCTTGCCATCACTCACCCACTCACAGCCAGGCACTCCTCACAGACACACTAGATCCCACTCACTCTCTGTCACACTCTTTCACTCACAGATAAAGTTTAAAAAATGTGTAAAGTGTTATGAAAAAAAGACTATGTGTATGTATGTGTTTGTATGGGTGTATGTGATATGTGCAAAAGTGTGCTATGTGTTTATTTAAAGTGGAACTACCATCGCATAACAAGTTTATCTTAAATAACTCCCCATCTGGCGACTAGCTGCTTAGTAGAACTAATCACCAGAATTATTACCTTATTAAATAGATTTCTCCTTTCTTCCCAAGCTGACAGGCAGGACGGAGTGCAGACATCTTGCCATAGTGACGTCCATGCGCCTGCTCTGTCAGTCCCTTCCAGAGCTGAACGGCTCCTAGCAACGCCTCCTAGAGCCGGCTGGGACTGAGAGAGCAGGTGCGCGGACGTCACTATGGCAAGATGTCCGCGCTCCGTCCTGCCTGTCAGCCAGGGAAAAAAGGAGAAATCTATTTAATAAGGTAATTATTCTGGCAACTAGCGCTACTAAGCAGCTAGTTGCCAGATGGGGAGTTATTTAACATAAACCTGTTATGCGATGGTAGTGCCGCTTTAAGTGCAGATCTCTCCTCTCCAGACTCCAAAATCAAAAATCCTTCTGCCTCTAATGTCAGCTACTCTCTCCCTCGCTCTAAAGGCTATCCTCCGCTCCTGGGTCCTGTGATCTAGTTCGCCAAAACTCGAAACACAGACAAGGTGTGACCATTATTTTTGGGTATATATAGGTGTATTTGAACATTTTTTATACTTTGGGGCCTTGGGATTGGCTGTAGGTTTGAATTTTGTTAGTGCATCTATCAGGGTTGCTAGACAACACCAGCTGTGATGTTACATTTTGACTTAAGTTGTATTTTAATGGGTATTTGGGATGCAAGGTGATGCGAAAACAGGTGCGACGCAGGATTTAGTGTTACGTGTTTTTGTTGTGCCTATGCTCAATAGCTATTCTTGTACAGTTACTTTTAAATCCGCTGTAATTCATGTGTTATTTGAGGCCTATGTGCCTTTTTTACTTAGCGGCTGGTTTAACGTGAACCGTTAAATCTAGCCCTAGGATGTGATCTCATCTATCTACTTCATCAATTATATCAGGGGAGTCCAAGTCCTTTCCACAAGGGCCACCTATAGGTCACTATTTTAAGGATTTCCCTGATTAAGCACAGGTGAGTTAATCAGGGATTCATTCATTTTGATTGGCCCACCTGTGCACAAACAGGGAAATCCTTAAATCATGGACAGTTGGTAGTTCTTGGGGACTGAACTTGGACAGCCCTGATATGTTATTATGATGAAGTCTGCTTGCCCCGGAATTGCTCCTCAAGTTTTCTCCATGACTATGGGCTTTATGCAGAAAGTAAATGAAGAAAAACTCTGGAGCAAACAAACTGCACAGGAAACAAAATAAAATTAAAATGCATTTAAGTGATACTTTTAACTCCTTAAATGATAGAGGAGTGTTCAATGAAATCTCTCTGGCATTCAGAAGGGTTCAACACCTCAATAAAATCAATGGGATTCTAGAGAATTGCTGTGTCCTCTATGGTGCAGGTAGTATGCTCCAGTGTTGGTCTCCTTTTGCTTTCTGTATAGGTCCCTGTATGTAAGAAACAATAAAACTAAGTTCCCTTTGTTCAAAAGAAAAGTGGAGGAATTCTGGGGCAATAGAGGGAAACTAAAACTTCCCAATGCACTGGAGACCTTTTTTAACATTCAAAGGGTTTTCATCAATGGGAATTTTTAAAATTTTTATTTTCCCTATAATGTAATTGATTTGCCCCAGAATTGCTCCACTTTTTTCTTGAACATACGGCCCTGGTAAATTTAAAGTATGAAGCTAGCCTTGGGAGCAGAGGTTTGCCTCATCTATCATCAGGTATTACTTAGCCTAAGACTGGGTTTGCCAAGATCTTGACTCAGATACTTACACAGGGGTCAAGCTATAATGTAACCTAAGATAACATAACATAAATAAGGACACTAGACACTCGGCATATCAGCTATATGTCCCATTTACTTTAAATATAACCTTCAATTCTATCACACCTGCCAATTCATCATTTCCTCCTACTTATTTTATTATACAAAAAGGGTTCATAAGACACCTTTATATGGTTGACAAACAATCTAAGTTTATTTTTTAACCTTGGAATTCCAAAAGGCTGTCTAAGGATGCCAGAGCAGTACTGCAAGAACTGGTACATCAGTAAAGATAGTAACATAGTAACATAGTAGATAAGGCTGAAAAAAGACATGCGTCCATCAAGTCCAGCCCATGCCAATAACACCCCTGTTGATCCAGAGGAAGGCAACAAAAAAGCCCTCTGGAGCAATTTCCAATGTAGTTCCAAGTGTGTGTGTGTGTGTGGGGGGGGGAACTATTCCTTCCTGACTCCAACTGGTAGTCAAATAGTTCCCCGGATCAATATCCTAATGTCTGAAAATTATTATTTTAGATAGAAATATAAAATTATAACATGCAAGTGATGAAAGCTCATTTTAATTAACCTTCCACTTTAAGAATAGCTTTCTCTTTTATAGCCATTACAATGTAACCCTTTGAATGCCTAAATGAACCTCTAACGTATTTGTTTTACTACACTGCTGTAAAGAACAGAATGATTGGATCTTTGGCAGGGTTGTTCAATGGGTGGTTAAAATTAACAAGAAGAAAAAGTAAGTGTTCTGTAAAAACGAACATAAATGTCTAATGCTACACAATTTTACTCAGTATTGCATAATATTTATAGACATGATTTTCTCCCAATGGCTGGATAATTCACATTTTACCACTTGTTTTTGTTGATCGTTTTCCATAATTCTACATTAATGTAAAAAGATCTGCCTGACTTTCATGTTGCACACTAACACTTAATATGGATTGTGGTGATAAACATTTCAATATCATGTACTCCAAGCTAACATCTGTAAAATTCTTTATTTAATGTTAGAGCCATATAATGTAATCATTTCCTAATACATGTGTAGACTATCCTTTACTGATAATGGGGGAATATAAGAATCTGTGGGTGCAAATCATTTTCTGGCTTATAGTCTTATTAATCATGTGTCTGTACTCGTGGAAGTTGTACTAGAAAAAAATGATTATTTTAGTGCATACTGGCACACACACTCACTGTTTGTTATGACCTTAACCCTTTGAGTGCCAGATGGATATGCAACGCATTGTGAAGCAGTGCGTTGCATGCCCCTTTGGCACTCAAGAGGGTTAATGTGAGAAAGTCCCAAACTCCTCAGGGTAAGTGGCAGCAAACATTTTAGGTCTCAAACAATCTGACAGATGCTAGCTTTGAATACAGGGTATTTAAATGTATATAACCACAATTGAAATTTAAGTAATATATATTTATTGCTATTATTATCACCCTGCATACTAGAGAGAGGTCACCAATGCATTGATTCACAATGCTTTGCATTTTTCTCTAGCATTATAGATGTAAGTATTTTTTGCTTTGTCCTTTGCATTTTTATTCAGATGACGAGTGCTCATAGTCACAACAATATATATATATATATATGTAATATCTTGCCACACTGATTCCCTCCTTTCTCACTTACCCTGATCCGGCAGGGTCACAGCGGGTGGTATGCTTGCATTTGCCGCCTATTTCTAGCATTGCCTTGTCAGGATCTCGCCTCAACGCTTGCATTCCAGGCGGTTGCCATAGTGAACATCATATGTTCTGTTGTTGTAAAATAGTGTAGTGACCCAATATAATTGGCCTGCTATAAATCTTTAAATTATCTTGATGCTCCTATAAAATTTACAATGGAGTATAACAATTTACAGATTTGTTTTTTGGATTTAAAGATATTTGTTGATAATCGGAAGCTGGGATATACGATATTTAGAAAGGCTACAGACTGGAACACATTATTACATAATGCCAGCTTCCATCCTATATCTTTGAAGAGGGCTATTCTTAAATCACAGTTGTTGAGGGTCATTCGCAACAACTCAAATGAAGAACTGAGAAATATTCAGCTGGCTGAGAAGATAGAGCGATTTGCAGAACGTGGATATCAACGTAAAATGTTGTTGGATTTGAAGAATGAACTTGTTAGGAAAGAAGAAAACAGTTGTAGATGTTTAAACAGTAGGGCCTTTAGATAGGACAGATTTGTTTTTTTCTACCAAATATACAGTAGGGGCCGGAGAGATTAATAGATATGTTAAAGAAAATTGGATGGTATTGGAAAAGGATGATACATTACCTGATATCTTTATAAAGAAACCTATGTCAGGATATAAGAGAGGATCTACTTTATGGGACATTCTTATGAAAACTGATCCAGTAGACAGTTATAGAAAAAGTAAGAGCAAGACATGGTCCATTGGGATGCTATAGATGTGCCAGATATACTACTTGTGGTTCAATGAGGAAGGCCAGATTTTTTACCCATCCACATAATAATAAAAAATATATGATAAAGAATCGTATTACCTGCAAGTCAGATCATGTTATTTACATGATCACTTGTCCTTATGGGTTGAGCTATGTCGGTAAAACAGAGAGAACAATAAGAGAAAGAATGGCAGGACATCGATCAGCTATCAATATAGCCTTTCAGGACAACCATACTGACAAACCTGTGGCCAAATATTATTTGGCTATGAGGCATCCTCCTACCAACTTTAGCAATTGACCATGTGCCACCATTAAGAAGAGGTGGTGATAGAGCGAAATTATTGTTACAAAAGGAATGTTACTGGATCCATGAATTAAACACATTACATCCATATGGTCTTAACCCTTTGAGTGCCAGAGGGGTACGGAACGCATTGCAAAGCATTGCAAAGTACCCCTCTGGCACTCAAAGGGTTAATGAGAATAACGTCTTGTCCTGTTTTTTGGTTGACAGATAAACCGTGACATTAGAGTTCTTTTTTCGATATGATCCTGGATGGGAGTCTATAGTTTCTATAGTTTCCTTCTGATATGTTTATTTGTGATTCTATTCATTTAGGGCTCTTGTCTATTTAGATTGTATTTAACTGTTTTTGTCTTTGCATGTACTATATAGCCTCTCTACCTTTGATATACAGATACCTCTGTGTAATTTTCTTGTCTTTTTTTCTAAACATTATAGGAGACATATTTTAGTATTGGTGAATTGGTTAATATCTCAATGCTTTTTAGCACTGTTATTATATCGGGTCACTATACTATTTTACAACAACAGAACATATGATGTTCTCTATGGCAACCACTTGGAACGCAAGCGTTGAGGCCAGGTACTTGTTGATGATTCTGTTGAGCATGCGCATTATGTGAATACATCATTTTGTAGCGTCTGATTTTAATGCTCTGCGTTTTTTCACTCACATTCAGCAGTTTCTGGTGTTTGCTGGTGCCGGATAAGTCACGTATAAATGTTTTTATTTAAGGTATAGTTCTTTTAGCTTGAGGAAGGTCCGTTGAGAGGACCGAAACGTTGCTATAAGATATTTTGTATGATGTAATTTAATACATATTTTACATGGTGTACCGTGAGTGCGTTTGTTTCTATTGCAATGTTATATATATATATATATATATTTATGTGACCCTGTCTAGCTGCCAGATTGGACTACAGAGGGGGAGAGAAAGATCAAGGTAAGTGTGGAGGGAGAAATCAGTGTGGCAATATAGTTTTTTAATTTTTCCCCTTGTGTATAATACACCCCCACCATTTCACATAAGGTGAAGAGAGGCAAAATTGTGCGTATTATTCTTGAGATTTGACAGTAACCTAGAAATTAGATTTAAAAAAAAAATGATTAGGTGCAGAAACCCTAAGATTTGTGAGAAATATGCTTTTGTTATGGAAATATAGGGTGCTATTAATGACCATTTGACCCCTGCTTGTTTATGCAAACTTGTCATTAGTGATAGATGCAATATATTTCAAGATTAAGATAAACAAACAGAAGCTGAATGTACCTTTGAACCGAAAAGGTAAAGATTTGAATGTAAAAAATAACTCCCCTCCAAAAAGAAAAATCAAAAGATTATAAAACTGAAAAAACATGCTTGCGTTAACCCTTTGAGTGCCAGAGAGGTATCTAATGCATTGCATGCAATGCATTGTATACATTTCTAGAACTCAAAGGTTTAACCCCTTCCCGTCTGATGAGTGACCTAACCGTCAAGCTGGTCCTGCACTTAAGGACCAGTGACGATCCTGGCACGTCAAGAGTTAACTCTCCCATCGCCATCGCTGTGCGCGATGGGACTGACACGGGCTTGCTGGGAGCACCTAGTTTCAGCCAATGCCTGCTTTGTTGATACATGTGATTTGCTAAAATAGCAAATCACATGTATCAGAATGCATGACAGAAGCAGTGTTTTGAAAATACTGCTTCTGTCATATCTCTCTGTCTCCCTCCTAATCAGACACAAATCTGAGGAGAAGAGAGACAGAGAGATTGCTACAGTATTCCACTCAGTGTTCCAGTTGCTACATTGTTAAAAAAAAGAAAGAAAAAATATATTTTTTTCTATTTGATCACTGTTAATACAGTGATCAATAGATTTCCCCCCTTTGATCACTCTTTTTAGTGATCAAGTGCTGCAGATCAGCATCTGATGATCTGTGGTATTTTTTGCCCCCCCCCACTGAAATCCGTTTTTTTTAAAATAAAAATTGATTTTTTTTTTTTTTAATTTAAAATTAGTTTAGTAGTTCAATTACGTAATTTTAGTAGGGCTAGATAGGTTTAGAGGGTATGTGTTGAATTTAGGTAAAATTTAGGTTTGGAAATAATTTTTTTTTAATAAAAATTGAATTTATTAAAATATTTTGGCTTTTTAGGTAGTTTAGATAGGTATGTTTAGTGTAGCTAGGTAGGTTTAGAGTGTACGTGGGTTAGGGTAAGGTTTAGGGTAAGGTTTAGGATTAGAGTTAGGCAGAGAAGAACCCCCCCCAAAAAAAAAAAATAGTTTTATTGTAGGAATAGTGACTTGGTTAAGTTAGGTAGGATTAGGGTTGACATGGGTTAGGGTAAGGTTTAGGGTTAGAGTTAGGCACTGAACCCCCCCAAAAAACATAAAAAATATATAGTTTTATTGTAGGAATAGTGGCTGTTTGGGTTAAGTTAGGTAGGATTAGGGTTGACGTGGGTTAGAGTAAGGTTTAGGGTAAGGTTTAGGGTTAGAGTTAGGTACAGAAAAACAACAACAAAAAAAAAAAATAGTATTTACGGAGGAATAGGGACTTGTTGGGATTAGGTGTTCTTTTAACAATTTAATTTGGTTAATTATAAAGCTTGGGTGGGTAGCTATTTAGAAAATATTAGGGTAGGTAGTTTAAGATGTAGCATTTATACTCTGCTGAAGAGGCGTATGACTTTTTTGACTTCTGATTCAGAAGCCATGGATACTGCCTCTGATTTTGAAATCTCCCAGTTCACAGACAGCGACAGTGATAGCTCCAGTGATCATGCTGGGCCATCTCCTAAGAAGAGACGTACTGCCCCAAGAGCTGCCCCAGAAGCAGCCCCAAAAATGCCCCAGAAGCAGCCCAAAAAATGCCCCAGAAGCAGGCCCAAGACATAGCCCAAGAGCTGCCCCAAGACATGCTCAAAGACCTGCCACAAGGCCTGCCCCTCATCCAGAGCCTAGGGAATGGGTACCACCAGTGGGATTAAGTCCAGAAATTCCCGATTGTACAGGCAGCCCAGGAATAAATGTAGATATGGCCGGTTGAATTGTGGACAATGCATTTTTACAAATCTCCAAATATCCTGTATGTGAAATCCACAGCAACACCGAAATATAGGTGTGAAAATACAGTTTTTTTTTCTTACTGCAGGTTTTGGGAGGGATTGGTGGTAAAATGACTGAGAAAAAATTGCCAAAATGCACCTAGATTAAAACCCAGGGTTGTATTCCTTAATAAAAATTATATTTTGGGGGTAAAATATTAATTGCAACATTGCTAAACACCCCAGATAAGACAAAGGCACCAGTTAAGCGCTTGTCACCAACTGGGCCCAGTAGATTCCCCAACCCCTGACAAATCTATGCATATGGGATATTGCTGAAAAAGCAACTGAACATGCATTTTTTAAAAGTTCACCTATCTTGTGCTTGAAATCCACATCTGTGTGAAAAACTCTGAATTTTTAATTTAAATAAAGATTTACAAGGGGTTGGTGGTAAAATGCCTGAGTGAAAAATTTGGAAACATGCCTAGAGTGAAAGCCTGGGGTGTCTACTTTCCAAAAATATACACTTTTGGGGGAAAATCTTAAAATGGAGCACTGTTACACATCCCCAAATGAGACATGGCATCAGTTAAGCAAACTGTGAAAATTCAATGTTTGTTCAAAAGTTGGCTTGTAGCTCCTCCAAACCTTGAGAAACCTATGCATATGGGGTATTGCCGTACTCAGAAGAAGGAGCTGAACACTAAACAATGCGTTTTTAAAAATCTTCCCCTATCCTGTGCTTGAAATTCACATCAACATTGAAACCTAAGTGTGAAAAAAGCTGAATTTTTTACTTACATCAATTTTTAAGAAGGATTGGTGGTAAAATGGCTGTGTAAAAAATTTGAAAACATATATAAAATGAAAGCCTAGTGTGTCTACTTTCCAAAAATATATACTTTTGGAGGGGGAATTTTAAAGTGGAGCACTGGTACACAGTCCCAAATGAGACATGGCACCAGTAACGCAAGCTGTAAAAAATCAAAGTGTGAAACTGGAAATGCGCATGTTCCAATTTGGGCCCAGTAGCTCCCATAAACCTTGAGAAACCTATGCATATGGGATTCTGCTGTACTCAGAAGAAGGAGCTGAACACTAAACAATGCATTTTTAAAAATCTTCACCTATCCTGTGCCTGATATCAACAGTAATATTGAAATGTAAGTGTGAAAACTGCAAAAAAACAAAATATTACCACAATTTTGGAACATATTTCTGGAAAAATAGCTGCATAAAAAATTCCAAAATTCTACTGATTATTTACCTTATGTTGTCTACTTTTCAGAAACATATACCTTTGTGGGACATTTTTGGGTTCTGGCACCGTCAACTAAGCTATGATGCTCACATGCCAATTGTTGAAAAATTACAGGTTGGAAATAATGGTGTCCATCTTGAAATATTTACCTTGTAAATGTGAGAAAAGTATTCAAATACTAGGCATATGGGGTATTCTCATATTCAGGAGAAGCAAATGATTATATTTAGGGGTATTTTTTTGTAATGAACTAATAGTATACAAATCCTGACAGCAAAATGTAAGCAAAATGTTTTCCTCTTTTTTTCAATTTTAATCAAACAATGAGGTATTCATATAATTGTGGTATCAAAAGAAAGCCTTACGTGTGCTTAAAAAAGCAGTATATAATTTGTGGGGGTGTATTAAAGGAATTAAAGAGAAAATATGGTTGAACAAAGGCATAGTCAATAAAGTCAAAATTGCTCTGGTCCTTAAGTTATTCCACCTCAGATTTGCCAGTTCTTAAGGGGTTAACAAGCTTGATAACAAAAACATTGCCTCTAGTCTTACTACATATTCATCTATGACAAACTTCAGAACTCCTGTACAAAATACAAAATATTTACCAATGCTGCTTTCTAAATGGATATTAAAATATTTAATTTTTTAAGTGATATTGTCCATTTAATTTCATGAGATTAGGACCTAAAATACTGAATTTAACAGTCTGAGTGCCATGAGTATGCTTTGGATATTCCTCTAACACTCAACAGGTTAAGACAGGTTGTTATCTATGGTAATTTAAAGACACCGATAAAGCTTGCTAAAAAAAAAGTGCTCTGGAGCTGCAGTGATACAGTAGCTGTATGGATATCAGCACAAGGCATACAAGGCACTACATTTTAGATCTGTACATATGAAATATTTTAATAAGTAGTCTATTGTGGCCCTATGATCAAAAGAAAACTGGAGTAATTATATTGCAAACCAATAACACCATAGGGGAGAACTTAAAATTCCCCACATTCCCAATGATTTAAATGGGGTTTTTAAGCCCATCAATGCCAGAGACATCTTCAACACATTGCAAAGCTGAACTCTCTAGCATTCATGAGGTTAAAAGCCCCATTTAATTTTCAATCCTTCCTGTTGTACTGTTGGTTTACCCCAGAATTACTCCAGTTTTCTTTTGGACATGAATACCATAAAGTATATATTTAAAGGTATATTAGCTCATTCAGTTTTTATGTGTTCACGTACCATTAACTATTTATGTTAAAGTACATGAAATTGATACAATATGCCCTTTAATTTGAATGTATACTTCCTGAGAAGAGCAGATACTAAGTTATGTAGCAATCAGTGTCCATGAACTTATTCAAGTCCCAAAGCTCCCTTTTGTAGTAAAACTAATCAATTACATCTTCCTGAGTCCACAACATTTGTACTGCCATGCTAGTGACTAATATACAGGAAGTTCATTAGCTAATATTCTACACATTTCAAATAGGCATGTGTCTGGGAAGAATGCTTTGGGTGGGATGTAGAAATATGTTAGTGCATCTCATTTCCTTTGCCTGGTCACTGGGAGAGTAAACATGTGGATGTACTTCTGGGTATATAGTAGAATGTATGATCACTTTAGTGTATACCAGAACACACCATCTGCCATTATGAATACCAGCGAGCCATGAATGCACGGTAAAACTGACTAATATTATGTCTATTTCCTTTATGCCTGTTATCACATAGAGAGAATGGAAAGGAATGCCCAGAGACTCCCACACATTTCCCCAATGTCCTCCATTTGGAGCAGCGGTTTATTAAGCATTGATTCCTAACTCCAGTCCACTGGGCATACCAAAAGTTCAGGTGTTAGTTAATGATATCAATAATTAAGTACATGCAGATCATAATGACTGAACCACTGATTACCCACTTGTAATTAAGCATTGACAACCTGACCTGTTTATGTGCCCTGAGGAAACACTGGTATAGAGGACAAGTTTCTGTGTTAGCAGCTTAGTAAATTGGTGTCGGTAGGCACTGCACTAAGTAATTTGATCCCTGTGCCTATTTTACCATGGAATTACATGAGTACATCCCCCACTATTTTACTTGTCTTTTTCCTGCAAGGTAAACACTGCAGAAATATTTCCACTGTATGTATGATTGGATGGGCATATGGAAGTATTTAAATAACTTGACATATTTTTTAATGGAATAAGACATCCTATAATTTTACCTTCAACTGTGACTATTACTGCCTATAAAATAATAATGGCTTGATTAGACATGATTTATTTCTATAGCTGCATATTTTGTTCATTATCTTGCTGCAGGATTGGTAAGAGTACAAGTAAAGTTCAATTCATAAAAGAAGACTAAAATGTAAAACTGTTGTAGCACACATATAGGCCTATGTTTATATAAGCAAACTGGAGTTATTCTGGAGTAAACCAACTGCACTAGAAGGGGCAAAAGAAAATCTAATTTCTCATGCACTTAAGTAGAGCTTTTTAAACCCTTGATTGCTAGAGAGGACTCCAGTGTGAGACCTCTCCAGCATTCAAGGGCTTAACCCTTAGAGTGCCAGAGAGGTCTGCAACGTGATTGGTACCCCTCTGGCACTCAAAGGGTTAAAAGCTCAATTTAATTTAACAGGAATTTTTATTTGTCCCTTATGGTAGAGTTAGTTTACTCTGGAGTAACGTCAGAATTCTTTTAGAAATTGGGGCAACTGAGCCTTATAAATGAAAGCAAAGAGGAATCATTTTGAGGCAAAGCCACAGCACCAAGTAAAAATTCCCAAAATTCCCACTACATGATTGAGAAGCAACGAATTGGTTACCTCTCTCACTCAAGGGGTTCAAAGCCCTTGAATGCAAAGCAATACATTGGCTACCCTTCTGGCACTAAAAGGGGTAAAATCAATAAAGATTTTTACTTGCAGTTTGTGATTGCATTTATATATATAAGACCGTTGGATCATATGTATAAATAAAGTGTTGCGATTCTGTGGCAATCCAGCTGCACCATTCTCATTGTTTTAAATTGGACTTTTAACACTGTGAATGCTAAAGATCCAAATAGATAAAAGCGCAGTATACGTCAATATGATTTTTTCCTTAATATGTACAGCTTGGAAGAAAGGAAAACAAGGGGTAGTATGACAGAAACGTTTAAATTTATTAAGCGATTTAACCTGTGGAGTGCCAGGACCGTACGATGTACGCGCTTGGACAGTTGTAACTGCTGTGCCAAACCCGTACCTTATACAATCAAAATTCTGTCACTGTACAAGCCAGTAAAACCGGCATGCAGGACCCCATAAACAATCAAAACAAAAAAAAAAACATGCAGACCTGGTGGGGGACCTCAGGACCCCTCCTGATATACCCCCCAGTTATTGACCTCCCAGCCGATTGGGTTGGGAGAGCAATAAAGGCGATGCAGAGGAGCAGCATGGTTCCCTTGCTTGCATCCTACTTCTGGGTAGGAGTGAGCACTGAGAAGGAAAAGTGAAAGCTTTCAGTGTAATGTCATCAGTGATGTGGAAGGTTTCCCCAATCCTGTCCACCCCTAACTGGTACTTCGTGTACGATTGAAGCAGGAGAGCCATGCTGCTCCCCTGCATTGCCTTTATTGATATCCAAGTCAAATAAATGATCTAGGAGAACAATAACTGGGGGACATCAGGAGTGGTCCACAAGGTCTGAATTAACCCTCTGAGCTCCAATGCACACATTTACTACCTACTACAACAAGTAAACCCATACCGATGGAGTAGAATTTTTTCTTTCGCTTCCCCTAGGTACTGGATAGACTCGTAAGTACCACGGTGTTGAAAGATTTAAGTATCTCTGAAGTGACAGAAGTGTAAAAAAATGGGTTTTTTTCCTATACCACCACATTCCGGAAAGAGTTGTGGACACTAGCGTAGGGGTAAAAAGACAAGTGTCCCCTCACTTGATGCAGGTGAATGTCTACTTTCCTAAATGGTTTGCCTTATTGACATTTTCTTCACATACTGTACTGTGCTAAAGTCTTGGGCAGGTGTGAAAAATTCTGTAAATTAAGAATTCGTTCACAAATAGACATGTTTATATTTATCAATTAATATATGCATAGTGAGTGAACAGGAGAAAAATCTAAATAAATTAATATTTGGTGTGACCTCCATTTGCCTTCAAAACAGCATCAATTCTTTGAGCTACACTTGCACGCAGTTTGTTAACCCTTTCAGTGCCAGAGGAGCACACAATGCATTGCAAAGCAATGCATTGTGCACCCATCTGGCACCAAAAGGGTTAAGGAACTCAGCAGATAGGTTGTTCCAAACATCTTGGATAACTAACCACAGTTCTTCTGTGGATTTAGGCAGCCTCCGTTGCTTCTCTCTCTTCATGTAATCACAGACAGACTCGATGATGTTGTGATCAGGGCTCTGTGGGGGCCATACCATCACTTCCAGTACTTCTTGTTCTTCTTTACACTAAAGATAGTTCTTAAAGGGATAGTAATGTTTCATAATAAAAGCAGCTCTAATTAATAATCATAGTATTTGGACTTTGGAGAGTGTTATTTCAATTCTGTCAGAGTTGTAGTTCAGGAGTAATTCAATGACAAAGTATTCCCCTCCCGCCCCTTTTACTGATGTCACACTGTTCAGCCAGAGCAGAAGGGAGGTGCCCAGGTAGATTGCAGAGAGGGACAATCTTCAGTTAAAATAAGGGAAAAACCTGAAAAACTTGTCAAGGAGGGCAGGGCTTTCATTGTTCTCATAGGAAGAAGATTGTCCCCTGCTGTTATCTGTCTGGTCTATGGACTGCATTCCACATCTGAGAAGAGATGGCTTATACTAGGTAAAAGGGGCGGGATGGGGAAACTTTGCTTGTGAATATATCTCAAACCATAAAGGTTTGAGAGATAATACTTATATCGTTCTTCATGGTTTTTATGCCTACAAAATAAAACAAAGATAAAACAAAGTATTACTATGCCTTTAATGATTTTGGCAGTATGTTTGGGGTCACTGTCATGCTGCAGAATAAATATGGAGCTAATCAGATGCCTCCCTGATGGTATTGCATGATGGATAATTATCTGCCTGTATTTCTCAGCACTGAGGATACCATTTATTCTGACCAAATAATCAACTCCATTTGGAGAAATGCAGCCCAAAACTTGCAAGGAAACGCCACCATGTTTCACTGTTGCCTACAGACACTCATTCTTGTACCGCTATCCAGCCTTCGGTGAACAAACTTCCTTCTGCTACAGCCAAGTATTTAAAATTTGGACTCATCAGTTCAGAGCACCTGCTGCCATTATTCTGCACCACAGTTCCTGTGTTTTCATGCATAGTTGAGTCATGTGTCCTTGTTTCCACTTCAGAGGTATGGCTTTTTTGGCCGCAAGTCTTCCATGAAGAAGACGTCTCACCAGACATCTCCAGACAGTAGATGGGTGTACTAGGGTTCCACTGTTTTCTACCAATTCTGAGCTGATGGCACTGCTGGACATCTTCTGATTGTGAAAGGAAGTAAGCATGATGTGTCTTTCACCTGCTACACTAAGTTTCACTGGCCGAACACTAAGTCTACAGTCCACAACATTGCCTGTTTCTTTGTGCATCTTCAAAAGAGCTTGGACAGCACATCTGGAAACCCTTATCTGCCTTGAAATTTCCACCTGAGAGAGACCTTGCTCATGCAGTATAACTACCCTGTGTTTTGTTGCTGTGCTCAGTCTTGCCATGGTGTATAACTTTTGACATTAAACTGTCTTCTGCAACCTCACCTTGTTAGCTGAGTTTGGCTGTTCCTCACCCAGTTGTATTCCTCCTACACAGCTTTTTCTGTTTCAGCTAATGGTTGTGTTTCAACCTACATATTAAATTGATGATCATTAGCACTTGTTTGGTATAATTGTTTAATTAAACACCTGACTATATGCCTACAAAATCCCCGACTTTGTGCAAGTGTACCTAGAAGAACTGATGCTGTTTTAAAGGCAAAGGGTGGTCACACCAAATTTTGATTTGATTTAAGTTTTTCTTCTTTTTAATCACTATGCATTTTGTTAATTGATAAAATAAACTATCAACATTTTTGAAAGCATTCTTACTTCACAGCATTTATTTCACACCTGCCTAAAATTTTTGCACACTACTGTACATAATGGTTAGTGTTTCTGGCACCAGCTACCAATGGGGTACCATTTTAATTAGGCTGGTAGAAAGTACTGAATACAGCAGGAAATGTCATAGTTTTCAAAGATTTTAGTATATTTGAGGTGGTGGAAATGTAAAAGTTTTATATATAGTTTTATATAGCTGTTCAGATGTAGATGTAGTTTTAACCTGTAACCACTGGAATGTGCATTTTAGTTCATAAAGTTGAAAATACTATTTTGCACTCCTGGTAATAAGGGGTCTGTGTAAGCCATGAATGTAGGTGAAACTATACATATTTGGTATTTGTTTTAACTTGGAGGATTGAGGGCTTTTTCAAATAATTGAAACTTTCACAAACAACATAAAAGTTTTTGATATATAGTGTGTGATTTTAGCAAAATTAGACATTTTGACATTTTTGTTTGCATTTATGCCATCATAGCTTGTCACAGTATGCAACATATGTCTGGCCTGCAGGGTACAGATAATTCCTGAGCCTCTGGCACAGAAGTGATTAATAAGGTTCAGGAGGGAAGCATTTTTAAAAAAAGAATACTACTATAACAAGAGATCATGTTAGAAGGTGGAAAATTCAGAAGTAATTTGAATACTGCTTTACAGAAAAGGTGATACACTAATGGAACAGCCTCCTAGCAGAAGTGGTATGGGCAAATACTGGTAAGGCATTTAAAATGCCTGGGATAGACATAAGTCTATTCTGAGACCTTTGTAAGAGTGAGTATTTTATTTGGTAGGGCAATGGGCATAATGGATGGGACAGATGGTTCTTTTCTGCTGTGAAAATCTGTTTCTGTGTTTCTTGTATGATGCTGTTGGTTTACACCACAATTGCTCCACATTTTTCTTAATACATATGCCCCTCAGTGTATTGTCAGTTTTATTAGTAACCAGAACAATGTACAGCTACAGTTGTCAGAAGATGAAAGAATAGATAGGACAAGCACAGGTGAAACAAAGGAGATTTACCCTCTTAATGACCACTCAAACTGGAGGTGTGTGGCCCTAGAGGATCACAGCACTTTTTTTTAAACAATGCATTATGGAATGGTAGAGAGGCGTGCAGCCGAGATGCTATCCCAGAATTCCATATCTTGCCAGGACCATCATCTGTCCTTAACATCTGGACCGGCATGACAGCCCTGGCACGTCATGTGTTGTTAAGGGGTTAAGGAGGACTTAAAGGGATAGTAATACTTCATTTTAACTATTATTTTATTTTGTAGGCATTAAAAAAACATGAAGAATGATATAAGTCTTATCTCTGAAACCTTTATGGTTTAAGAGATATTCACAAACAAAGTATCCCCCCCCTGTTCAACCAGATCAGAAGGGAGATGCCCAGGTAGACTGCAGAGAGGGACAATCTTCAGTTAAGATAATGGAAAAAGCTGAAAAACTTGTCAAGGGGGAAGGGCTTTCATTGTTTTCATACAAAGAAAATTGTCCCCTTCTGTTATCTGTACTGTCATACAACCAGACTCACATCTGAGAAGAGATGGCTTACACTAGGTAAAAGGGGCGGGGAGGGGAACTTTGCTTGTGAATATCTCATAAACCATAAAGGTTTGAGAGATAAGACTTATATCATTCTTCATGTTTTTTTAATGCCTACAAAATAAAATAAAGTTAAAACGAAGTGTTACTATCCCTTTAAGACAGAGAGGAACACAGTCTCGAGGCAAAGAGATAAGACAAGGGTGTAGGATGAATAAGCAGATAGTTAAAAGGAAAGAAGTAAAATTTAATGACACCAGTTTAACCCTTGAGAAACAGAGAGGTGTGGAATGCACTGCTTCACATAGCTTTGCGCACCCCTCTAGTCTTCAAGGGGTTGAATAAAATAGGGAAGGTAGAGGAAATAAGTAACAGAAATGGAAATGTGAAAGCACTGCGAGTGCTTCAAACAGGAAAAAATATACATGCTGTGTGGTTTGATTAAAACTGTGTAATAACTTGTACTGGGTCATATGCACAAAAGAAAACAAAGAAATTCTGGAGCAATCCAACTGCACCACACATAACAAATACACATGTTAGTGCATTAGCTCCACAGAATAACATAGGAATTGGAGAAGTGATATTACTAGAGAATGTTGGCCTGAATTGGTTCAAACTCATACTTACCAACATAAAATATTTGAACTTAGTCTTCTAAGGATTCAGTATTATGTATTTTAAACTGTTTTGTTTACATTTTAAGTCAAATTTGTACTTCAATTATTTTTGGTCTAATATATATTTTTGGAGATCCTATTCTCTTGGTGCTGACATTTGTTTACAATGTAGTCTTTTGTTTTTACACAATATATGTGTGCAGACATGGAAATTGTACTAACCAGTAACTGTGTCATTGTCAGGTTGTTCCCAATCTAAAATTACAAAGGATGGACATCCTTCAACAGTAACAACTGTGAGATTAGATGGAGGATTTTGTGGAGCATTGAGGATTTCCTGGTTGCTAGCCTCTTCTGTTGGGAAGTGCAGGAGAGAATCTGTGATAGAGCAGGGCTTTGTATCTTCTTTTCTCATATACTTTACATGTGGTGCTGCAGGAATAATTGCAGAAAGATTAGCACAAAACTTAAACCAAGAAGGAAATCATTATTTTTGATTTTGTAATAAATACACTGATTATATAAAGGGGACATGCATGCTCACTGTAATGTCATAGACTAAAGAATCATAGTTAATGAATTAAAAAAAATAATTGTGGAAAAAAATGAGAAAGAATTAAGAAGACAGAAAATCTTTACATAATTTGAACTATAACTAACAAAATAAGTGCCTTTTGGGACCATATGTATTAAACAATAGTGAAGCAATTTAAATAAACTTTTCAATTGATGGTATTTGGCTTTGTAACCCTTTGAATGATAAATATTGTTTCCTAGAAGGGTTAATAGCCTTGTTTAAGTCACTTTGATATTTCTTCGCTATAGTGCAGCTGGTTTGCTCAAGAACTGATTCACTTTTCTTTGTGCATTTGATCTTTAATATATTTAACTCCTTCCTTTAAATACAAGAGAGGTGTATAACTCATCCATTAACTCATTGAGGACCCTTTTGGTCCCCAAGAAGTTAAAGGGAAGACTTACTTAGGTAGAGTAAGCAATTACGGCAATTTATATTTATCATCTTCTTGTATTGTTCTACAGAATAAAATAGGTTGGACTGTGAAGTAACATTTGCTATGGATTTCTCATTCAAAGAACTTGTCTACTGTGAATTGTTAGAGTGTTAACAAAATTTAAACTCCACATGGAGGCCTGTAAATACAGACATACAATGCAGAATTGTATGTAGAAATAACTACTGAATGAAGGACGCGTACCTAGGACACATATCCTTCTTTTAAACAAATTAAGAAACTTTTAGTCCAGTAAGTATAATTCCCCTTAAAGGGATAGTAATACTTTGTTTTAACTTTATTTTATTTTGTAGGCATTAAAAAAACATGAAGAACGATATAAGTCTTATCTCTCAAACCTTTATGGTTTATGAGATATTCACAAGCAAAGTATTCCCCTCCCGCCCCTTTTTCCTAGTGTAAGCCATCTCTTATCAGATGCGCAATGCAGTCCATAGACCAGACAGATAACAGAAGGGGACAATCTTCTTTGTATGAAAACAATGAAATCCCTGCCCCCCTTAACAAGTTTTTCAGGTTTTCCCCTTATCTTAATTGAAGATTGTCCCTCTCTGCAATCTACCTGGGCACCTCCCTTCTGCTCTGGCTGAGCAGTGTTACATCAGTAAAAGGGGAGGGAGGGGGACACTTTGTCATTGAATTACTTTTGAACTACAACTCTGACAGAACTGAAATAACACTCTCCAAAGTCCAAATACTATAATGATTAATTAGAGCTGCTTTTATTATGAAACATTACTATCCCTTTAAAGTAATTATTCATTTGATGTCATTAGTAGTTAAAGAAGAAGAGCAGTGTGAGCAGTAGGTACAAACATAGACACATAGAATTTGACTGAAACTAAAAGCCAGTTGACCCATCTAGTCTATCAATTAACCTATCTATTTAGAAAATACACTAATACAAATTATGAAATCCAAGTTATGCTATTCACTACATCCACAATTAGTCTTCCTTTGTTCCTGCAACAAAATTAATTAAGATTAATTTTGTGGTTTTACTTTTAGTTCCTGTGGTTTTGTGGTTCTGACTTAAACTTCAGGATCACTGGAAAAGGGATTAATGACTCTTTCTATCAGTAAATATATTATATAATATTAATCCTGATTCTCTTCCAAGGGACCTAATTTAGAACATATAATCTTAATAAGTTCCAAAAGAAAACAGTGATTTGATTAGTTTGGATTAAATTGGGGGTATCCTAGCTGTAAACAAAATATAACAATGATGAAAATGTGCACTGCTAATTTGACCAAAAATGCTGAAGTGTTTATATAATTCAGTTTAAAATCTTAACAGCTGGAAAGTGTGTAAACATATTATAATGAGTGACATGTATTCAGGCTCAGATGTGCATCTGCCAATAAAAACAGCACGTGAGCTCATTGTTATGCATGGAGTAGTAATCTTTTATTACATAAAACAATATGAATGGCTTCTCATGTGGAATAAAACCATTGTACTCCCAATGCTGGACATGCTTCATTCAGTAGTTATGACAGATCATAAGTGTGCGCGCGCGCTCAATGGAAGGATTAAGAAGCAATAAAAACACTAACCCCCCCATCCAAACCTGACCGAAGATTAATCCACTGTCAGATAGACTTGTATTATCCACATTGGTAACAACAAGGTGAATGGTAATAAAAATAAAACATTCAATTACATTTAAGACCAAAATGGCCTTAAATAAAATGTGAGGGGATAACATTATTCCCATTTCTCCATCAGACCAGAACAGCCATTTTTTAATTGGATTTTTTCTTCTTTCAGGTTCTTGGGCACATGGTTAGAAGAATATGGGGCACTGGACCCCATATTAATCTTTTTCTAACATTTCCTATTCAGAAAGTGAAGCAACGTGTTGGAGACTTCTTTAGTATCTGAGAGGGTAAAGGGCTTAATTTCTGGAGTTCCACAGATATTATAACCCAAAGCATTGTGTACCCCTCTGGCACTCAAAGGGTTAAGTAAAACAAAAGGCTTCCTGTGGGTACATATACCACAGATAGGGAACTGCTGAACTAAATCACATTCATACCTGTATATCTGGTTTTGCCTAGTGCATCAATTTCTGATTTTGGACCTGGACTGAACACTGTGGTTTCCTCTAAAATTTAAAGACAAAATAGTTATTAAAACATTATTCAAACACAGTTGTGGGAATTAAGATAAAAATAACTGTCTGTAATGTATTCTGTTGCAAACCTTACAAGAAATAAGGGAAGGACCTTCAGACTAAATGTTTAGAGATTAATCACTTTCATAGACTCAATATTTGTACAGGTCTTACCTTTTATGATGAAATACAAGCCAGTTTGTTTACATTTTGTTCATCATCATTGCTGTGTTAATTCAAAGAGCTTTTTGTTTCAGACAGACAATCTTTTATTTATTTACTTATTTCATTTTGTTTTATGTTTGGGATGATTGAGCAAATATGTTCTCTCTCGTTCTACACCAAAAGGGTGAATGTACAACACCAATTCTGTGCTAACTAAATCTCATTTATCAATTTTGAGTTCCTACATCTGCCTAACATTAACATATTAAACTAGGTATAGCAGAGTTCCTACATTAATACCTACCTACTCTAGGGGGCATTCTGTGGGCATTTTAGGGTGGTCCTTTCCACTACGATAATGTGTTATAGTACAGCCACTGGCATTATAGGCTAACACCAGTGGGTTTGCACTGGCAACATTTGGCCCAAAGTGCCCAATTTATTTAAGCTCCTTCATTTTGTTGGACAGTCACATTCAAAGCAGAAGCATAACTACAGGGAATGAAGAGGGTACAGTTGCACAAGGGCCCAATATCCAAGGGGGTCTGCTCTGCCCCAGGGTCCAATATGTTCTAGTTATGACTCTGAATACATTTTTATGATAGAGGGCTCAAACATTTTTCCAGTGGGGCCCCCAGTGATTACTTATGCTGCTGATTCAAAGTGATACATAATACAAATGAAAGTTCTTTCAGAATGATTTCAATGAAACACAAATATTTTAGTGGTTTATTAAAGCCAAACTGCAAAATTGTTAGCTAATAGTTACTAGTTAGGCTAAAATGTACTAATGAGATCTAAAAATGCTGCAATAGCAATGGAAACATACAGCTATGAACATATGAAGACACTATCCAATTAAGGCTGATATACTAAGAAGATGTATGGGAGATGCAATAAGGGTTGATGCTATGGGGATGTGTATCTTTCGATGTGTGGTGAACACATCGCCTTGGCAATAGAAGCACACATTATCATATGCACTAAGAATTAGGGATGCAAAGGGGAGGAGAGAGAGGCTGTTATCATCAGCATATAATCTTGGCATAAAGAAGTCAATGTGTTGGGGAGGGAAGGGAGGAAGCAGAAAGAATGCAGAGAGACTTCAGCACCAAGAACTGAAGACCTCACTCAGCCTATTGAGTGCCAGTGTGGTAAAACACATTGCATAGTAATGCACTGCTCACCCCTCTGGCACTCAGAGGGTTAAATGCTGAGTGTCTCAAATATATTAGCAAATAATTGAATTAAACTGTGCACTTCTAATGCTATAAAGTGCACTGTCTGCTTAAATTAAAACAAAAGTCAAAGCACAAGCTAAGTTTAATTCACATTGTGGACAATGCTGTCTAATCGAGGCCTGCCATTATTACTACTATAGGTTATGGAATTTGTCTGTAACACACATGCAGTGTAACTGGGAAGTCTCACCTGAACAGGGCAGTTTATATGGTGTGTATGCCTGTTAGTCACACGTAAACAGAACAGTATAAAAACAGTATACCCTAGAAGTCATTCAAAGTGGTGCATATATAAAGTATACCTATAGTAGTCCGACATACAGGGAGTGGGGTACATGCATTATACCTGAAGCACTCAAGTACACAAAGAAGTATGTATACAATGTACCCCTAGCAATCTGACATATATATAGTGATGCATATATAGCAGTCTAATGTAACAAAAACTGGTTTGTGTGTATACAACAGAGGGTACAACATAAGACCCTCCAGCTGATGACTCCATCTCCCATCATCCTCTGCCAGCATTTGTGGAATCTGTAGTCTAACAGTAGCTGGAGGCCTCATAATGCTCACCCCTGATATAATGTGCCCTCCAGGCATCTCACTAGTAGGACGCTATCCAGCACCCTGATGTTGTAGGCCTAAAAGCAGTGTTAGATGGCTGACAATCCAAGAACATGATAGTGAGACATATCACCAGACACTAGCAAAGACACCCTGGGAAAGTCCAGCGGCACTGCTTGGTGAAGTCACATACCTTCACATTGCTCAGTGTTTTATGTATGGAGGAGCCAGACACATCAGGAACTCTAGTAAGCATACATCTAGACTCCAGCATGGATAACCAATGGACTATATTGTTTATAAGATATGGTGACTGGAGGTTTCTGATTTTAAGGGACCATTACCTCATTTGAACACTGTGTATCACTATTTTTCTATTGCACATCACTGACAAGTTAGTTATCCCCTAGATATATACCTTTTCAGCCTTTTCCTTTGAGTACACTGTTGCTTTCTCCTGCAGATTTAGCTATTTTTTATTTTGCATGTCACACAAAACCCCACACAGGAAAAAAATGCAGAATTCATTTTATTTTCCCTCTCGTGTATATTTTATTCTATTTTTCATTATATCATTATTATCTGTAATAATACAGCAATTTTAACCTATACACACTTGGTAGAATTACACTGTCCATCCCTTCCACTTTTATGTCATGTTTTTCATTCATAAGGAATCTCATGACACTTGATAATATTAAAAGTACACAAGTTAAGATCTGCATAGAAAGCTACAAGGCGAAACCCAACTTCACCAACCTCAGGTTGGCAATGTTGGGACTGTAAACTCCAACAAAGTAGGCAGCTATCAGAATTTGGTGAATGTGGTTAAATGCCACATGAAATAATAGTAATACTTTGTTTTATCTTAATTTTATTTTGTAGGCATTTAAAAAACATGAAGAACGATATAAGTCTTATCTCTCAAACCTTTATGGTTTGAGAGATATTCGCAAGCAAAATCTCCCCTCACTGACCGAAAAGGTCAAGTCTGCCATCTAGCTGTCAGATTTGGAATCCGGCCCGCAGACCAGCCTGCAGCTCTTCAGCAGAGCCGAGATCGCAAGATATAAAAATAACTAGTTCATTGGAATGGTCTACAAAGTGTGCTTGCAAACCAGGCACACTTTGTATACCATTTCAATGAAGTAGTTCTTATATCTTGTGATCTTGGCTCTGCTGTAGAGCAGCGGCCGGTCTGCGGACCGGATTCCAAACCTGACAGCTAGAGTGGTGATGTCAGTTAGGGGGAAACTTTGCTTGTGAATATCTCTTAAACCATAAAGGTTTGACCGATAAGACTTATATCATTCTTCATGTTTTTTTAATGCCTACAAAATAAAATAAAGATAAAACGAAGTATTACTATCCCTTTAACATATAAACACATCCACACGAATATAACAATGGATCATTAAGCTGTATTTTAGTATCAGTGTAGAATTGTAAATCTGTCAAAGACACGGCAGATTCAATGCAACGTCAGCATATTTGTGACATATTCACAGGGATATGATGGAGAAGATATCTTAGTGCATATTGTCAATATGTCATTGATGCAAGTAAAACACAAGATCACAAAAATGGCCCCTTATGGATTTGGTACATCTCAGCCCTGAAGTAATTCTAGGTTAAATGAACAGCTCCATAGGTGGGACAAATAAAGATGTTTAAACTCTCCCACTGACTTAAATAGGGTGTTAAACTGTTAAATGTTGGAGAGGCCTCCACTGCATTTCAAAACATACAAGGGAAATTTTATTTGACCCTTCTGGTGCAGTTGGTTTACTTTAGATTCACTCCCCATCTTCTTAGTATACTGTCTTGTATATCTTTAAAACATGGTCTAATAACATATTTCACTTTTTGCAGCACTTGCAAAGTAAATAATGCATTAAGCAGCCATAGTTCATTGATCTTTGCTGCAATATTCTTTTTCTTTGAGTTTTTAGTGATTTACATCTAATCAAGGAGCTCTCATAGTCAACAGAGATGAGTGTGTTCACATTTCCCAAAACCCTAAAGCTTTTAATGCAATAATCTCAACATATACATTAATTTAACATGTTCATATCCAGTAATTAAATTCACATCAGTACATTATCCATTTAACCCCTTAAGGACCAGAGACATGGGCAATGCATTGCTAAGCAATGTGTTACCAACTCCCACCCCTCCGGTCCTTAAGGGCTTAATGCATGAATGTGTTGATACAGTACTATGAATACACTTTTTGGGGTACCAGATTAAATTTTTAGGATTCACCCGTATATTACTTTCTTTCAAACAGAAACAAAACAATACCAAGATGATTATTATTAAACAGTAAAAATTACTAAGAATATCAAATTTATCTGGAAATTACTGGAGCTGTGAGCAGCTACATTTAATTCAGTTGTGATTGGTTGCATTGCTTATGCTACTACTTTAACCTGGGAATGGAAATAGAAAATTCTGGCAAAATCTCATCCTAGCTACACTTTATCCTGAATACTTAAAGGTAAAGTAATACTTAATATATAAAAATATATATATTGTAGTGTTTATCCCCCTTTGAGTACTGAAAGGTGTTTTATTCAAAAAGTTTTACAGTTCAAATTTGAATTTTTTAGGTGCAATATCACAGTGGCCTGAAATTGTACAGTGGAGCTGTTGTTACACCATCCTATAGACAGCTCTGGTCCACGGAGCTGTAATACCTTTTGAATAAAACATCTTTCAGCAGTGAGAATACCCTTTTTTACTCATGGGAATAAACACTACAATATATATTTTTTTACATAGTTTTTACATTTTTTTACATATATTTTTAGCACATTTCACATTCCTTTCCCTATTGTGTTGCACTACTGGTCAACACGAAGCACTGACACCTCTTGTATCACCCCCTTTACTTTTTATAAACTAGTCAAAAGCAAAACGTGCAAATAAAATCGTTTTTTGCTGCTTTTTTATCATGAAAAGTGCAGTTTTTTTTTCTTTTTCCACTTTTTAACTGCATTGAAATCAATGGTCAAATCAATATGATTAACCGTTTGAGAGCCAGAGGGGTACACAACGCATAGCAAAGCAATGCATTTCGTACCCCTCTGGCACTCAAAGGGTTAATTAATGAAAAAAAAAACAAAAATAAACTTTTCGACTAGGAAGTGACAGAGTCAGACAGCAATGGAAATTACACTTCCTACCTGAGCTGGCTGGCTGAGCTTGAGAGTGACATATATTACACAGGTAAACATACAGGTACAACTTAATTTGCTGTATACTTGCACATACTCCCTCCTACATACATAAGAACAAGAGGGAACAGCATATACTGAGGTGTGGTGCTTCTTTCACCAGGTATGTGCTCCTTATCCATTAATTGCAAACTGTTAACATGTCTATCATGTATTGCACTGTAAAAAATAACACTGCAGTCTTTGGAAAGAATGAGAAAGGTGCTGTAATTATGATACTAACTACTAGTGTATAGAGGCAGAGAAGCAAATGGGGGAGCTGTGATGTGTTGACTGTGACACTGACAATGATGGGACAGTTAAGAAAACAAATATAAAAAATACTTTTGACTGATTGGTGACAGAGACACTCAGAAGATGCTATTCCCACAAGTGAACAGAAAATATGAGTGATAGTGATAGAGACATAAATCATACATTATTTTCATGTAGACAAAGCATCACACGACACTATAACATATGCCATATACTCTACAGTAAAAATCAAAATTACCATCATTATGCTCAACAAATCACCTTGGTCACCATCATCATCACCATTACAGCTTCCAAGTCCAATCCCCACCCAGTCACAATCACTATTATTGACTAAGAAGCAACACAGGTCAACATCCACAACCCTATCAGTGCTGCCACTAGTGTGCCACGGTTACTCAGAGCACTCAGGAGTCAGAACGTATATAATAAAACAACCTTTATTCAAGGCACAGAACAAGGTATAAACAGTGGACAATAGGAACAGGCAGTAGGTCAGCAGATAAGCTAGCACTACCATCAGGAATAGTAGGCTGTCTAGGGTAGACCTCACTGCTGAGACTAGGCCAAAGCCACTGGTAGTTTCTGCTGGAACTTGGACTGGAACAGGATCAGCCACAGATAGTCTTCTGCAGGAACTTGAACAGTAACTGGAACAGGTAACTCTGACAAGGAACAACGAGTAGATACCGGACTCACGTCTGCAATTGGTATAGATGGTAGCCTAGATACCGAACTCACTCCAGCAGTCTGTATAGATGGTAGTTTAGATACCGGACTCACTCCTGCAGTCAGTATAGATGGTAGTCTACCAGAGCCCCAGGTCTGCAACAGATGGATGTCCGCGGAAGGGAGTATTACGGTTTTCTGACACACAGACCAGGATGTAACGTAAAATACAATTTATTGAAATAAAAATGAACAACACTGCCCCTAGGGGCTAGTAAAGTTAAGAACAGGCAATATGAACAGAGGAAGGAGTAAACTACAAACAGTAGTGCATAGAGAGTTAAGTGGAGCAACTGGTAAGGCTCATGCTAGATTGGCCAACGCCCAGGGGATATATAGCAGTCTATGGTAACAGTCTTTAAATGTAGATCAGGAACTCAGGAAAAGCTCTGCTCACAAGCTCAAGTGTGCTCTGGAGTAATTTGAATTGAACAGTTGGACATCCCAGCATTGGAAAAAGTGTTTTTTGTGTTGACATTCTAACCTGCAGTAAGAAGGTTAAAGGGTTAAAGTTTAAAAGGTTGTGTTTTTCTCTGGGAGTGTGTGTAATTAATTAATTAAGGGTGGGGTTTGTGAACAATCCCCTGTGTAGGCCTGTATAAATCTAGGTACAGGACTCACAGAGCTTGCTCACAAATAGAGCGTGCTCTTTCCTAAGTGCTCTGTAATAAGTGTACAGTTTGTGAAACACAGCAGTTAGTGCAACACAGGTAAACTAGTTGCTTACATTTTAGGAACTCGCATTTGCACCATACAAGATGAGCAAGTTTGGAGATCTCACTCAGTGCACATCATGCCATATGTATGCATGCTTGGAACAGCAGTTCCAGGGTCCATACCGCTGTAGCAAATGTGAGCAAGTGGCCCTTCTAGAAGCTCAGATTGGAGCTCTAGAGAGTCATATTGCAACATTGAGAGACATTGACAACCTTGAGAGGAGTCTCTTGCTAACGGAGCAGAGTCTAGCTGGGTCACCTAGCAAAGAGGGAGGAGATCAGCTAGAAGGGAACCAGGCACATAGCTGGGTGACAGTTAGAAGTGGTTGCAGTGGGGGAGGGAAGAGGAAGAGGGCAGCCAGTCCTGAGTTTTTCCATCCAAACAAATTTGCTCATTTAAGTGAAGATGTTGGGGAGGCAAACCCAGAGGTGGAATTGCTGGAGAGGACTGTTCTCCCTAACAGCCGGGAGAACAGCTCCTCTAGCACAGAGGGGATCCAGAGGAAAGTGAAGCCTAGGCAGGTTGTGGTGGTAGGGGACTCTATTATTAGGAGAACAGATAGGGTAATCTGTGGCTCTGATCGCAGCAACCGAATGGTTTGCTGTCTCCCGGGTGCCCGGGTTCGGCATGTTGCAGACAGGGTGGACAGATTATTGGGAGGGGCTGGAGAGGATCCAGCTGTCTTGGTGCATATTGGTACCAATGACAAAGTTAGAGGAAGGTGGAGAGTCCTAAAAGGTAATTTTAGGGATTTAGGCAGTAAGATTAGGAACAGGACCTCCAAGGTAGTATTCTCAGAGATACTACCTGTGCCACGCGCTACGCCAGAGAGACAGCGGGAGATTAGGGAGCTCAATGCATGGCTGAAGTCTTGGTGTAAGAAGGAGGGCTTTGGGTTTTTAGAGCACTGGGCTGATTTTGCTTTGGGGTACAATCTCTATAGCAGGGATGGATTGCACCTGAATGCAAGAGGGTCTCAAGTGCTTGGGGAGAGGATTACTAGATGGTTGGAGGAGATTTTAAACTAGGAAGGGGGGGGGAGGGGCCAATAAATACTGGGATAGATAGTATAAAAAGGGAAGGCGATGTAGTTAATAACCAGGTGGGAGGATCTGGGGGCGGGGTTAGTACAGATGATAGGGAGAAGACTATAAGCCACAACAAAATTAAATCACAAATGGAACACAGCAGTGGCATAAATTGTATGCTTGCAAATGCCAGAAGTTTAACTGGTAAAATAGGGGAACTGGAGCTGGTAGCTGAAATTGAAAACTATGACTTGATAGGCATAACAGAAACATGGTGGGATGACACACATGATTGGGCAATCAATTTAGAGGGCTACATGTTATTTAGAAAAGATAGGTCAAGCAAAAGAGGTGGTGGGGTCTGTCTGTATATCAAACCAGCATTATTGCCTCAATTGCGGGAAGATATATGTGATGACAGTAGTGAACATGTGGAATCCCTGTGGGTTGAAATAGTCACTGGGGATAAAACTGCCCAGAAAATATTAGTGGGTATTTGTTATAAACCACCAAACATTGGTGACCTTGAAGAAACACAGCTATTAATGCAAATAGAAAAGGCTTCCCAAATAGGGAGAACTATAATTATGGGGGATTTTAATTATCCAGAAATAGACTGGAAAAATGGAATAGCTAACTCTGCTAAAAGCAGCAAGTTTCTGAACTTGTTGAATGACAATTTTTTGTCACAACTAGTGCAGACCTCAACCAGAGGGAATGCATGTCTGGATTTGGTAATAACTGACCATGAAGAACTTATCTCTAACATCCAAGTAAGGGAGCACTTGGGGAATAGTGACCATAACATGGTATCGTTTGAGATTAATTCAAAAAAACAAGTTGATATGAGTTCCACCAAAACACTGAATTTTAAAAAGGCCAATTTTAGCAGGTTTAATTCATCCCTTGGTCTCGTTGACTGGGATAAAATATTTTCAGGAAAAAACACAGAAGGTAAGTGGAATGCCTTTAAAATAACATTGCAAAAATACACATATAAATTTATCCCTGTTGGAAACAAATACAAAAGAAGCAAATTGAAACCAATGTGGCTAACCAGTAAAGTAGTTCATGAAGTAAATAACAAGAAAGCGGCATTTAAACATTACAAAGCTGAGGGATCAGCAGAGGCATTTGCAGAATACAAAAATGTCAACAAAACCTGTAAAAAGGCTATTAAATTAGCTAGACTGGAGAATGAAAAAAATATTGCTAAGGAGAGCAAAAGCAACCCAAAAAAATTCTTTAAATACATTAATGGCAAAAAATTAAAGTCTGATAATGTTGGGTCCTTGTTAGCTGAAACGGGTGAGATGGTCAAAGGTGACAGAGAGAAGGCAGATATTTTAAATAATTTCTTTTCTTCTGTTTTTACCAAGGAAGACCCATTGGACAAGAATCTGCAAACTACTTTTACAGAACAGTCACAGCAAGCATGGGACTGGCTAACGCAAGAAAAAGTGTTAAAACAATTGAATGGTGTCAAGGTAGACAAAGCTCCGGGGCCAGATGGTATAAACCCACGGGTACTTAAAGAGCTAAGCCAGACCCTGGCCAGACCGATATATCTTATTTTCAGGGATTCTTTTATTTCTGGTATGGTGCCCATGGATTGGCGTAAAGCAGATGTGGTGCCCATATTTAAAAAGGGATCAAAGTCCCAGCCAGGAAATTACAGACCCGTAAGCTTGACATCTGTGGTAGGGAAGCTGTTTGAAAGGTTGCTAAGGGAATATATTCAAGAATTCTGCTGGAACAGGAATATCATTAGCAATAGCCAACATGGCTTTGTGAAAGATAGGTCTTGTCAAACGAACTTGATCGCATTTTATGAAAAAGTAAGTAATAACATAGATGAGGGAGAGGCGGTTGACGTGATCTATTTAGACTTTGCCAAGGCATTTGATACGGTTCCACACAAGAGGTTACTGTACAAATTGAACGAAATAGGACTAGGGCAAAATGTTTGTGAGTGGATTGGAAATTGGCTGAAAGATAGAATGCAAAGAGTGGTAGTAAATGGCAAGTTCTCCAGTTGGATAAACGTGATAAGTGGAGTGCCTCAGGGATCTGTCCTGGGTCCTCTTCTTTTTAATTTGTTTATTAATGACCTCCCAGAGGGCATAGGAAGCCATGTATCAGTGTTTGCCGATGACACAAAATTAAGTAAGGTAATAAAGTCTGAACTGGATGTGTCTTCATTACAAGAGGACTTGGACAAATTGAGTAACTGGGCAGGCAAATGGCAAATGAGATTCAATATAGACAAGTGTAAAGTTATGCATTTTGGGTATAATAATAAAAATGCAACATATAGTTTAAATGGTGTTTCTCTGGGGAAATCTACTAATGAAAAGGATTTAGGAGTAATGGTAGACAATAGACTTTGCAGTAGCATGCAGTGCCAGCTGGCAGCTGCAAAGGCCAATAAGATATTGGCATGTATTAAAAGGGGTATTGACTCAAGGGAGGAAGATATAATTATGCCTCTTTACAGGTCCATGGTAAGACCCCACCTAGAATATGCTGTTCAATTCTGGGCGCCCTTTCTGAAGAAGGACATTATGGAACTAGAGAGAGTGCAGAGGAGGGCTACAAAACTAGTAAGGGGAATGGAATGTTTTAGTTATGAAGAGAGGCTAGAAAAGTTAAACTTGTACACACTAGAGAAACGGCGTCTTAGAGGGGATATGATAACACTATATAAATATGTTCAAGGCCCATATAAAGGGCTTTCAAAAGACCTGTTCATTAACAGAACAGTACACAGGACAAGGGGCCACCCGCTTAGACTTGAGGAAAGGAGATTTAGTCTACAACAGCGGAAGGGTTTCTTTACAGTAAGGACAATAAAGGTATGGAATGCACTTCCGGAGGAGGTGGTGCTATCAAATACATTAGATGCCTTTAAAAGGGGCCTGGATACTTATTTAAAAGAGCATAATATAGAGGGCTATGCACGTTAGTATTGGGATTAATATTTAGTTAGGGCTTGTTGATCCGGGGAGAAATCTGATTGCCATTTGGAGTCAGATGCCTTCTTTTGGGTCAGCGATGGTAAACAGGAATAGGAAAAGGGTTGAACTGGATGGACGCAAGTCTTTTTTCAACCTAAATTACTATGTAACTATGTAACTATGTAACTATGTAACTCTTGAAACATAAACAGGATGAGCCCCTGTTGTTCTAAGCTGAGCCCGTACCACCACAGTGGGCTTATGAGGATTGCAACTGCCAAATTGATGTAACCAGAATAGGAATCGCCCTGAATGAGTATCGAGTAACCCTGCGTCTGCCACTGAAGTATGCCAGCCCTTAGAAGGCCACAGTAGAACGGAATTGCCCAAGCTATGAAGAACCGATGCACAGAGTAGTGCAGTTGGGATAAAACACTTTGAGCGAATGAGGTACTGCCCAGACACCCACAAGGTGTGACCCAGAATCCTTGTTGCAAGAGCGAATGGACTACCAGTGTCAACCAGCGTGATCACGATGCTCACCGGGCATCGAACAGGCGGAGCTCTGCAAGGACTGGTATAGCGTAAAGCGGAGGCTCAATAGTGTTAAGGCTCAGAGAATCACTGGAGCTTGGCAATGAATCAAATGGCACGTAATCGGAGGCTATCGGCAGTGCAAGGGTTAATCTGGTACATTTGAAATGCTCAACGAGAACAAGGCAGGCAACCTCGGCTGCAGCGTAATGAGCTAGGAAACAGAGAACAGTCAGAATGTCGCCAGCGCGACCGGAGTACACAGGAGCAGCAACCAGACAGGAGCAGTAACCGGACAGGAACAGTAGCCGGAACCGGATGACTGAGTCGCAGGAACACCACCGGAGAGTGGAGCAGTCACGGAGCAGGATCAGGAGCCAGAACCGGGTCGAATCACGGAGCGGAGTCGTCAGCCAGAGCCAGGTCGGATCACGGTGCAGGGTCGTCAGCCAGAGCCGGGTCAGTTCACGGTGCAGGGTCGTCAGCCAGAGCCGGGTCAGTTCACGGTGCAGGGTCATCAGCCAGAGCCGGGTCAGATCACAGTGCAGGGTCGTCAGCCAGAGCCGGGTCAGATCACGGTGCAGGAACAGAAGGAGAGTCAGACTAGCCGGGTCGGTACACAGGAGACACTGGAGATCAGTAACAGGGCGCAGCAACAAAACACCACGAAAGGGCAATTGACAAATGCCCAAGCCTCAGTATAAAAAGGCACATCCTGGGCGGGCCAATCAGACTCCTCCAATGCAAATGTATACCTACAGAGATTGACAGGGAATCACGGGGACCGTGATAGGGAGGCAACACAGGAGGCAAGCCGGACAGAGCCACAGGACAGCACCAGATAGGATGGTCAGACAAGCCAGGTCATACATGGAGTGATAGTCAGCCAGAGCCGCAGGTCTGCACCAGAATGGTTGTCGGACAAGCCAAGGGTCATACATGGAGCGGATAGACAGACAGAGCCACAGGTCAGCACCAGATTGGGTAGTCAGACAATCCGGGAATATACACAGAGCTAAACAACACAACTGCACTGGAACACCACAAAAAGGCAATTGATGTGGTGTCCAGGCAGTTTAAATACTTATTGCTCCACCTCTAAGAGGTGGAGCAAAAAAGGGTACTTTCTCCTTAAATTAGCCGGGTTGCGACATCACTAGGGAATCCCTATGATGTGCACCCACACTCTGCTGGGTGGAAGAGAACCCAACACGGCAGGAGCCGCATGGAACAGACGCCAGCAGCTGGAGCAGCAGCTAAGGTAAGCCCCCGAGGGAGTGGTCGAGGCTTAGAAGGGAAATGTGAACAAAACCTTCGTATGAGAGCGGGAGCCTGCATATCAGTAGACGAAACCCAGGAACGCTCTTTGGGTCCATAACCCCTTCAGTGTACAAAATATTTTAATCGACCTCGTACCCTACGGGAATTGAGTATGCTCTGTACTTCATACTCCTTGTGATCTGCAACCCTCATGGGAACCAGGCGTACAGGCACTGAAGTATACCGGATGCAGACCAAGGGTTTCAGTAAGGAAACATGGGAAACATTATGAATGCGCATACTGGCAGGCAGTTCCAGGGTTTAAGCGACAGGATTGATCCTACGCAGGACACGAGAAGGACCCACAAACCTGGGAGCCAGTTTTCTACAAGGTACTTGTAGGTCCAAGTTTCATGTGGATAGCTAGACTCTCTCCCCCACCTGAAATACTGGTGCTGGTAGACCGTCTACGATCGGCCTGCCTTTTTTGCTGCTGAGTGGACCTTTGCAGGGTTCTCTGAACCCATACCCATGTGGAGTGGAGTTCCCTTAAATGCTCCTCCAGAGATGGAATATTTTGTGCTTCAAATGACTCAGGAAGAACTGAAGGCTAGAAGCCATAGTTAATCATGAACGGGGAATTCTGAGTAGAAGAGTTCATGGCACAATTCACAGTCATCATGATGGTCTGAGATATAACAGCGCAAGAACTGTTCCAAGGCTTGGTTCGATCTCTCTGCCGCACCATTGAACTGTGGGTGATAGGCGGAGGAGAAAGAGAGTTGGATACCTAATTGCGCGCAAAAGGCCCTCCAAAATCAAGACACAAACTGGCTTCCCCAGTCTGACACAATTACTTTGGGCACCCCATGGAGCCGCAGTAGGCAGTTCTTTAAGGTGTACAAAATGAGCCAATTTCGAGAAACGATCTACAATCATAAGAATGACTGCAGCCCTCAGATACTGGGAGTTCGACCATAAAATCGATGGAAATGTGCGACCATGGACACTCCCCATTAGGCACTGGAAGAAGGAGACCCACAGGAAGGTGCCTAGGAATCTTGGTTGTCACACGTCTGGCAAGATGCTATGAAAGCAGAAACATCTGCTCGAATACTAGGCCACCAAAATAGTTGAGATACTGACCAGAGTAATTGGTCTCTTCCAATGTGTCCTGCAGCTTTGGAAGAGTGATAGGTCTACAATAACTTAGCCCTTAATCCTTCAGGCATCGTCCATGCGGTTTCTTGGCTGGAGCCGTCCTTTGGGCAGCCAAAATCTCTGTCCCCATGGGAGAGGTGATACTGGTGCGAATCGCCTCTAGGATATGATCCGGAGGGATCACAGGCGTGGGATCGCAATCCTCTTTAGACAATGCTCCGAACTGGCAGGACAGGTTCATACAAATAAGATCTGGACAGGTAAAATTAGGTAACACAATTTGATTGAAAACAGACAATGAAATGGAAATATACAATGTATACAGTATGAGCAACGCACAACAGAGCAAGCGACACAGTGAGGATAGGAGAATGCTTCAGTGTGGTGCTGTATGTAGACCCCAGATATGGAATGGTAGGCCACCTGCACTAGACTAACAAAACATGGAGCAAGATATCTGAGCCGCAACTGAAGGCCCCCCAAACACTCGGAAGACAACCAGGAATGAGTCTGCCAGAGCCACAGGCCCGCACCAGAATAGTTATCCGACTAACGGAGGAAATACTGAGAATAGTCAGATAGAGACACAAGTTGGCACCAGAGTGGATAGTCAGACAAGCCAAGGGTCAATGCGCAACGGGTAGTCAGCCAGAGCCTCAGGTCTGCACCAGAATGGTTACCAGACTATGCCAAGGTCATACACAGAGTGGATAGTTAGACAGAGCCACAGGTCAGCACCAGAACGTGTAGTCAGATAGGCCAAGGGTCATACACGGAACAGGTAGTCGAACAGAGCCGCAAGTCCGCACCAGAATGGTTGTCAGACTATGCCAGGGTCATACACAGAGCAGGTAGCACCAAAATGGTTACTCAGACAAGCCAGGTAATACACAGGAACAAATGCTAGAAACTGCACTGGACACCATCGAAAGGGCAACTGTGCCCTGTGTCCAGGCAGTACATATATGCCTGCCCCCAGGAAGAGGAGGAGCCAGAAATGGGTGACTGCCCCTTTAAATGGAGCGCATGTCCGTCTTCCTGGACGTGCGCCCGTATGACTCTACCCAGCAACACCCTGGCCATCTAGTGAAGTGGCTGGAGCTACAAGACAGAATGCAGCTGAGCCGCAAAGAGGAAGGGTGCGGCTGGCCTGCTGCCAATGGATGCGGCCATGAGAATTGAGGTACGCCCTGCGGCGCTCGAGCGAGCCGCCACTAGCTGTGACAATCAGCCCTCACATTCTTTGTACCCGGCAGATATGACACCACGAAATTAAAGCGGGATAAGAACAGAGCCCACCTTGCCTGTCTGTGGGACAGGCGTTTGGCCTCGGAAAGGTAGGTCAAGTTCTTAAAGTCAGTGAGAATCAAAATAGGCACATATGTACCTTCAAGTAAATGCTGCCATTCACGTAAATCCAGAATAATGGCTAACAGTTCGCTGTCACCAATGTCATACAGAGTCTCAGGCTTAGAAAATTTGCGGGAGAAGAAGCCACACGGCAGTAATGGCGCATCTGGAGAAGACCGCTGAGACAGGAGGGCACCTACTCCTGACTCAGATGCGTCAACCTCCAAGGTAAAAGGCAAATTAGTATTTGGATGTCTTAGTACTGGTGCAGCGGCAAAGGCTGCTTTTAAGTGTTTAAATGCCTGCAGAGCCTTCAGAGACCACTTGGAAGCATTAGCACCCTTGTGAGTCATGTCCGTAAGAGGTTTGACAATGCTAGAAAACTGGTTTATAAATTTTCGATAGTAATTTGCGTATCCCAGAAAATGCTGAATTGCTTTGAGTCCCATGGGAAGGGGCCATTGGAGTATTGCCGAAAGGGTCCATAGCCAGCCCAGAGAAGGAGATCACATAGCCCAGAAAAGTGAGTTGTGACTGATGAAACTTACAGTTTTCTACCTTGCAGAAAAGATTGTTGGACCTTAAGAGTGACAACACCTTTGCAACATCAGTATGTTGTTGTTCCAGATTCGGGGAGGGGATGAGGATGTCATCCAGGTAGACAACTACACAACTCATCAAAAGGTCCCTTAAAACATTGTTAATGAACTCCTGGAAGACAGCGGGAGCATTGCAAAGACCGAAGGGCATTATCAGGTATTCATAATGCCGCTCCTGGCATTAAACCCTGTCTTCCATTCATTGCCCTTACGGATTCACACTAAAATA
Organism: Rhinophrynus dorsalis; assembly: GCA_037306005.1. Classification (NCBI taxonomy): domain Eukaryota; kingdom Metazoa; phylum Chordata; class Amphibia; order Anura; family Rhinophrynidae; genus Rhinophrynus; species Rhinophrynus dorsalis. The sequence goes on from CM074719.1 coordinate 371,392,507, forward strand.
TAAGCTGTGCGAAGGTCGAGCTTGGTAAAGGCCGTTGAACCTCGGAACCGGTCAAATAACTCAATAATCAGAGGTACTGGGTAAGCATTCTTGACCATGAGTTTGTTAAGCCCTCGAAAATCAATACACGGCCTCAGTTCTCCATCCTACTCCTTTACAAAGAAGAACCCTGCCCATGGTATAGATGGTAGTTTAGATACCGGACTCACACCAGCAGTCGGTATAGATGGTAGTCTAGATACCGGAATCACGCCTGCAGTTGGTATAGATGGTAGTCTACCAGAGCCCCAGGTCTGCACCAGATGGATGTCCGTGGAAGAGAGGCAACACAGGTGGCAAGCCAGACAGAGCCAAAGGACAGCACCAGATCGGTCAGACAAGCCAGGTCATACACGGAGTGATAGTCAGCCAGAGCCACAGGTCTGCACCAGAATGGTTGTCGGACAAGCCAAGGGTCATACACGGAGAGGATAGTCAGACAGAGCCACAGGTCAGCACTAGATTGGGTAGTCAGACAAACCGTGAATATACACAGAGCTAAACCACCCAACTGCACTGGATCACCACGAAAGGGCAACTGATGTGGTGTCCAGGCAGTTTAAATACTTATTACTGCACCTCTAAGAGGTGGAGCAAAAAAGGGTACTGTCTCCTTAAATTAGCCAGGCCGCAAAGTCACTAGGGTATCCCTGTATACGTGTGCCCGAGCTCTGCTGAGCGGAAGAGAACTCAAAGCGGCAGGAGCCGCATGGAACAGACGCCGGAGCAGCAGCTAAGGTAAGCGGAACGCTTATATAGTGTTTGAAATGAATTCAGATCACTACGACTTACTGTTAGCACTAATACAATATCTAGCCCCAGTAGTAGTAGTAGTAGTAGTAGTACCTCAGGAACCCCAAGCAGCAGTAGAAGCATTCCTAAAAGTCATCTGGGCCAAGAGACACAAAGACACATAATAGTAGTGTTGCAGATAACTCAGGGAGTGAAACATTTTCCTCAGTAACAATAACACCTATGTCTCTATAATGCTGTTGAGAAGTTAATTGGTAGTGACAAGAGTCAAGGTGTCCCCCACACCCATTGCCAGGCCCTATATCAGTCCAACAACTTGTCATGTTGATAAAACACGATTCTTCTTCTTGCTGCCACTCATCCTTACTGAGTTCTTAGATTCTTAAAATAGACAGAAAAATTATATAAAAGTATGCCTACATAATGGAAAACTTGCCAAAATGTTTACAGATGACATGCTTTCATATTTTTTTGTTGAAAACAGAGGTTTTAAAAAACAGATGTCATGTACTGTACCCACCTAGCATATCTCAAGCTGAGGTAGCTTTTGAAGTACAACTGTGCCAGAATTGTATAAGCAGGTGGTTAGTGTCATAAGCAAAGGGCAAACAGCAGCATGCTAACAATTTTTTCAACAGTTATGATATGAGATTCTAACAACTATTACTTTCACCTGTCGATTTCTCCACTTTATCACTCAGTAGAAGTAATATTGCAGAGAGAATTCTTGCTGCCATAGAAAACAAACAGGGAATTAGCAAAGTTCTCCCAGGAAATTAACTGGTATTAGAGAAATTGCAGGAATGTGCTTTTATGTGCGGGGATCTATGTGGAAAAGGTTGAAAATTGTGTTTTTTTCCCCATGAAAATTCCATTGAAAAAAAAAAAATTCAATGTTTTATCGATCTCTACTGAGCAGGGCCCTCCTATCCTTCTGTTTCTGACTTTTTAATGTTGTTTGTAAATATCCTTTTATCTATTGTGCTCCCTTATACATTGTTCTACTGTTTTGTTGTTCAGCCCCACTGAATCTGTGGGTGCTTTATAAATAAATAATAATAAATTCATAATAACAAAAATAATAATAACGTGAAGTTTTGTAATTTATATTTCTTACTATGGAGCAGTTTTTATGCCATGGAAATGCTCCACTTTTTTTTCTGGGGAGTTTCTAGGTTCTCAGGAGTCCAATGGCTTAAGCAGCACAGTATCCTCATTAATTTAAAGGGATAGTAATACTTCGTTTTAACTTTATTTTATTTTGTAGGCATTAAAAAAACATGAAGAATGATATAAGTCTTATCTCTCAATCCTTTATGGTTTATGAGATATTCACAAGCAAAGTTCCCCTCCCCGCCCTTTTTACCTAGTGTAAGCCATCTCTTCTCAGATGTGGATCACGTTGTATGACCAGACAGATAACAGAAGGGGACAATTTTCTTTGTATGAAAACAATGAAAGCCCTTCCCCCCTTGACAAGTTTTTCAGCTTTTTCCCTTATCTTAATTGAAGATTGTCCCTCTCTGCAGTCTACTTGGGCACCTCCCTTCTGATCTGGTTGAACAGGGGGGGGGGTACTTTGTTTGTGAATATCTCTTAAACCATAAAGGTTTGAGAGATAAGACTTATATCATTCTTCATGTTTTTTTAATGCCTATAAAATAAAATAAAGTTAAAACGAAGTATTACTATCCCTTTAAGGGAGAGTGGCATCATTACATGCCCCAAGCTGGAAACAAGCCTGGGGGCCTTACTCATGAGCCATGGGGCTTTAAGCACAGCCCCCCCCCCACACACACAGTACCTAGCAATTCCTCGGCACATAGATCTACACTGTCCTATACTGTTTTGTCAGTGATAAACTTGTGATTTTTTAGTTTCCATGTCACTATGATCCAGAAACCAAACATGGTTTTGTGATAATAAAGGGAAGAATCATTTTAAAATCATATATTTTCTTTTACCCTTTTCAGTGTAAGTAAACAGCTTTTTTTCATAAATGTATATTCTTAATTGTTTTATTTTTCTTCATCACAGTCTGATTGCATAAAGGATTATGCAGGCAATTTAACTGCCAACAAGCTAAATTAAAGGAACACCCAAATGACTGAGATCATTGTTATTATTGGATGAAAAGGATGTCTAATGGTGAATGCCCTTTTCTGAAGTTTACTTTTTTTTAATGTTACTATTTCTTTGAATCATTGTTTTTATTGCTGGATGAGGAAACTCGGTAGAACTTTAAGAACTCTGTAAAGAATGTTATTTAATTTTGAACAAAGTTGTATGTTTCAAATTTCAAGATTAAGTTATACTTTTGAAAACTGTTTTCTTCTATAGAAAAAAGAATATGGTGATGAATGACGCTCTATTTATACACTTTTAAAAGTAAGATTAGATCCAGCTGCTCTATTTCACTGTAACCTAGGAGCTAATCGTCACTATAATATAGCAGAAAAACACACAAAAAAAATAGGAAATAAGCGCTTGGATCTAGTAATATCAATATGAAAATAACTGGCACAAAGATATGTATAGACTAATGTATTTATTCTAAACAAGAATATATATAAAAGACAATGAATAATGTTTTCTTCTATATTTTGAATAGTAATACACATGGCATTTTCATTATATGCCAACACAAAACAAAAAGATATTTACTCTGCCTTCCCTACTACCATCATTTAATGTGTTCACTGTCATGTACTGAATTTTTTCCTGAAATACATATTTATAGCCAACTAAGTTGCCCTTTCTATTATTAAGAAACTAATTTAAAAAAATATTAAAAAATCCAAACATTTTTTTTACCCTGTTGAATTAGATGTTAAGCTATATCCTCAAAAACTGCAAGACAGCAAGAATATCTATGTGATCAAGGGTCATGTATATGAACAGTATCCATAGAGTAATCAATCACTCACTGGTATATTCACTAAACTAATATAAACCCTTTGCAACCCAAAGGATTAACAGTCATTTTTTAACAGAAGCATGTGTATGTTTTACGCCATGTGATTTGGTTGAAGATGTTGGTGGAGAATCTTATTTTTTTCAAAATATGATAAAATGAACATTCACATTAACTGTAATATCCATGATAGTATAAGGAGAGATACCCTAATATTATCAGTTAACAAAAACAATGCTTGGAGGCATCTCTAGCAGCCAAGGCATTTTTCAGTTTGAAATCATTATTTTAGGTTCCACAAGTTTTCAGAGCAACAGATAATCTAAACAATGATGTAAAATTATAGCTTAGTATCCATCCACCCACTCCCTGATAAATTCAATTTTTTTGGAAGCATACTTATTGCAGTGTTGGATGCTTCACAAATGTTGACTAAGAAGCTTTGACAAGAACAAGAATGAATACTAAAATATTGTAATATTATATCCTATTTCCTACATTTCTGTGAAATTCTATTTTTGTGAAAGCTTCAGGAGTAATCACATTTTTAAGTTTGAACAAAGGATTTAAAAAATTGTGCAACCTTTTCTGAGGGATGTTTTACCTAAGCTAAAGTATTCTGGATAATAAAACAAACAGATTGAATACCTGTATCTTCTTCAGGAGTAGGTGTAGTTGGTTGTTTCTTTGGCATCTTTACAGATACTGTTGTTCGATTTGGCCTGGCAGTCGATGGAGCACGTGGTAGTAGAACACTTCCTTTTGGAGAAAATAATAACATTTGTTTTGGTCCTGTTAGGTAGATGTGAGTTAAAGTAATAATAATATTTTTAGGACAGATAGAACTTAGATATTAGTTGTAACGTGGGATAACCCCAGCATTAGTATACATCATAGATATATTTTCCCTGTAATAGATGTTCAAATTCTTACTGTATTTTGAATTTCTACATTTGAAAATGCAAACATTCAACAATTAGTGAAATAAGTGAAACTAAAAATAACTTACATCAGTTCATTTAGAGGAAGCACAATTTATAATTAGTAGCGCATTAGTGACATTTTTCCTGTTTTAACCCTTTGAGTGCATTTACAAGAGAAAAACTCTTTTCAATTAAACATTATCTAGAATTCTAGTATAAAATCAATAGAAGACCACCATTTCTTGTGATCACAAGGTTCTGGAATTAACCATGTTTCCAATATTTACAAGTAGCTTTAATGAGATGGCTGGAAAAATGAATATGCAATGTCACAAAAGCACTGCGACACTAGGATTCCATGTGTAGTATATTTTTCTAAAGGAAAGTATCTTTAGGCCATCGATGAGCAGAGGGGTGTACAATGAATTGCAATGCTTTACACATCCCTCTGGTCTAAAAGGGGGTAATTCTATAGCAATATATGAAGCAGAATATAGAATGTTATCCTATAACATAAAGTCCTAGAATGTGTCGCTCACTGTGTGCGTAACTGCACATGAGCAGTAGGGACTCTCAGAACAGGCTTATCCGGAGAGGAGAGCTCCGGAAGGCTGACAGCCTGTCTGTGCTCCTGGCTCCGGGGCAGCAGCGGAGGCGCTGGGTGACAAACTGTCACCCAGCGCCTTAGCTGCTGCCCCAGAGCCAGGAGCACAGACAGGCTGTGAGCCACCCGGAGCTCCCCGCTCCGGATCAGTCCATGTCTACGGGCTTTGTAACTAGTTATATATGACAGAAAATTATGTTTGCATGTAATACAAACTCCAATGGGTAACAATAAATATAAAAAATATTTGCCTATACAATTTCTTCTGGCCATATACATAAAAATACTGAATTAAATTTTATGCTACAAGGGACCACGAAAACCAATATTTCAACAACAGGAAGTTAGTTCTGCCAGCATCTATTTATAGAACCTCCCCGCAGCAGTGTTGCTTTGCCCATTGAGCCTGTCCATCTCCTGACCAGCAAAGCTTCTCCTGCATTTGCAGCCAATACCTCACCACTTCCTGCAATCAAGGTCTCACCATCTACAGCTAGCAAAGACCTCTAATGTTCTTTCTACCAAGATTTTTTTCAGCCCATTCCAGAATCATGCAACAAAAGCCTCTCCAGCTCCAGACATCCAAAACCTCTCCAAATCTAGAGGCAAGCCACATGTAGGCTGCTCACATAGGGAATTCACGTTTAGGTTTAATATGAATTCCCCTTTGTCTGTCTGTGATTAATTTTGTGTGCAATTACTGCCTAATCACTCCCAAATTAGTATTATTTTATGTGACTCTGTGGTCCTGTCCTTAATACTAAGCCTATTGCTACCAAGCACTCTGCCTCACCCTTCCAGAGCTCTTTAGGCGGAGGAATCCAATTGTGTTCTCAGCTGCAAGCATGCCATCTCATAATAAATATTTATCAACATATTTCTCCAACCAAACATTTATTGTCACAGTCTCCATATCAGTACTCAGCTTTCTGTTATTCCATTTTTGAGAATACTTTATCATTGGTGGTAGCTTGGTTGCACTCATTTTACCCAGGCAGGCACATTAGGACCCACTCACTCAGTTACAACCGCTATTAGCATGAATAGATATAGTATCCTAAGTTTCAACATAAGACATTAATACCACTTTGACCAATACTTCCACTTATGAAAAGACCACCATTCACTCATCTTAAAGGGCAATTATCATTCAGATAGTGGCCTATTGGAAGGTCCAGGAGCACACATACTGATAAATCTGAGAAGAGATCTCTGGGGTTATCTTCTTAGTCCCATGAGAAGAGAGTGAACTGTAAGACTGAAATCCTGACTTTTGTGACACTGTCCCCACAGACCATCTGCTTTGAGCAGTGTTGGGATGCTTATTGCCCATTCTTAGCATAGTGTGTTTTGGTAGACATAATAAAATGCAGTTAATGTTAGTCTTCATGAAGAGAGGAGAGGTAGTTGGGAAGAAATCCAAAATGTGATCAAAAAGCTTGCTGGCAGAAAAGTTAGACTAAAAAGTATTTGTTATTTTCTTAGGAAGGTGGAGATGGAAAAGGACACACAGATTCAAGTATACACTGAACCTCTTACTAACAGCCTATTTTACAAATACATCAGCATACACCAAGAGAACTGATTCAACTAAAAGTATTTAGAATAATATTTAATTTAGTATATTCAAGTTACTGCTAGGGAAGCAATTGACATTTAAAGTCTAAATTATATAGAAGTTTTAATTGTGTACACCAGGGTAGGCAACTTTTGGCTCTCCAGCTGTTGGGGACTATATCTCCCATTATCTTTACAAACTGTTGGCTGATTGGGAGTGATTAGATTTGTTATCTCCCATATCTGGAGAGCCAAAGATTGCTTATCCCTGGTCAACAACAAAGAATTAACTGTTCAGAAATCTAGATTCCCTGAGCTATCATACCTGTACTTCCTGGTCGACCTGTTACATTGGTTGGTAGAAGTCTTCTATGCAAGGAAGTTGGTCGGACAGGAAGCAGAGGTGGCGAAGATACTACAATAATTAATTTGACAATAACTATTACCGAATGAATTAACAAATGAATGTACTATTTTATAGTTGCTCTAAAGTGTATAAACATGTTGTTAAAAATATTAATTAATTAAAAATCCATGAATTTGTTATGTAGTAATACACTTTAAATATATTTAATATTTTATAGACACACATTTTATGATACAAAGCAGTATGGCTGCACATATTCTGTAATGTAGTAATCATTGATTAAATTATTATATATAAAAATAGGGCACTGATTACACAAATATTTTTTTTTAAATATTTACTATTCGTGGTGATTAACTAAGGCAAAAATATGTTAGGTAAAATGGCAATAAACAAACAAAGAAGGGAGGTATTTCCATATACACACATGCACATATAAATAAAGTGCCACAAAAAATCTAAAGTGAAGGGCACCATAGTGTTACATAGTGTTAGCGACTAACAGTGCACTCCATAAGTATTTGGACAGTGACACAAGTTTTGTCGTTTTAGCTCTGTTCTCCAGCAGAAAGACTATGAGGAAAAAGTGCAGACTGTCAGCTTCAATTTGAGGGCATTCACATCCATAAACCGTGAACTACGTAGGATTTACAGCTCTTTTTATACATTTTCCTCAATTTTAGAGGACCAAAAGTAATTGGACGATTGGCTGTTCAGCTGGTCCTTGTCCAGTTGTGTGTTGTTGCATTGTTAGTTCATGCACAAGAAAACTAATGAAAGATCTAGAGGTGATTCTAGATATGGTAATTGTATATGGAGTCTGTTGCTGTTGTCTCAAAATGAGGAGCAAAAGAAATGTCAATACCAGTAAAGCAGGCCATCTGAGGCGAAAAATCAGAGTTCTGGAATAAATTCATGGAGAGATAAAATTAAGTGAAATTAATTAATTTTAACTGGTACCCGAGGGACATAAAAAGGAAACTGAGGAGAAAGGAACTGCACATGATCTAAAGCATAACTCATCTGTGAAACATGATTTAGATAGAGTTATAGCTTGGGCATAAATGGCTGCCACTAACACTAGCTCACTTGTCTTTATTGATGATGTTACTGCAGAAAAATGAATTTTGAAGTACACAGAAGCATCTGATCTGCTCAGATCCAACCAAACGTCTCAAAAGGTGCTTCACATTACTGCAGGAAAATTACCACAAAATGACCACAAACATACTGCTAAACCAATTAATAAGTTTTTCAGGGCCATAAAATGGAATGATCTTCACTGGCCAAGTCAGTCACCCAACCTGAATCCAAATGTGCATGCTTTACACTTTCTGAAGGCAACACTGAACAGAAAAATGCTCAAAACAAATACAAACTGAAGATGGCTTCAGTACAGGCCTGGTAGAACACCACCAGGGAAGATACCCAGAGTCTGGTGATGTCTATGGGTAGCACACTTCAAGCAGTCATCAAATGCAAAGCATTTCCAACTAAGTACTAAATATGATAACTTTATTTAAGATTATATTATTTCTCCAATTACTTATGGCCCATTAAATGGAGGGACTATGTATAAAAAAGGCTTTAATACCAAAACAGTTAATGGGTCATGAATAAAAATACCCTCAAATGACAGCTGTCAGTCTGACCTTTATCCTCTTATTCATGTTTCAACTCAAATCCAATGTGCTAGAATACAGATCAAAAACAACAAAACTTGTCCAGATACTTATGGACTGCACTGTATATTTTGAAATCAGCATTTCATTCCACCTGTCTACCTTTTATAATCTAATTTTGCATTTCATTTATTAATTGCTGTATTGTGTGATTACATATTTTTTTCATTTTGGATTGTAGAATTGATGCAATTCCTACAGCTAGGCAAATTGTTTCTAACTTGAATATCTACCTGTAAAAATGATTACTGTAGTCTTGTTATGTTTGTTTTTATGTTCTGCATGACTTGTGTAAGACTTGCCCTTCCCTCGTTCTCTAATTGGACATTTAATAACAAATAGGAAAAAACATTTTGTGTCCAACATCATCATATTTCCTTTAAATAGAACATGCAAATGACGGACATTGTTGTAAAGATGTTTACTCCTAAAGACATAACATATGTTGTGAACAGTGTTAAACTGTGTTCTTTAAGATTCGTTTTTGTATTTTACCAAAATGCACATTTTTTAAAACTTTTATTAGCAATGCAAAGGCAGAATAACTGCAAATTAGTGTTAAAGCAATGTACAAAGAGTATATAGGTCCTGTACGAACCGCAAGATAAGCGAGTGTCTCATCATTCCTGAAGGGGGTGGCATGTCTGTCCAAGAATTATAATAGCAATTAAAATGTGATGACAGTAGACAACTTGAGTAAACAACATGTGGTAGTAATGAGATGTAAATATAGGGTACATAACATCTGATGTAACCAGGAACAACTCAACAATGGAATACAAGATAAAATTTTCTAGGACACTGTGAGAGAAAATGCATGGTAGGAGGAAGAGGTACAGTTGAACCCCTCTTCCACCCAACAGCAAGCAAACTACAGAGAAGAAGGATGGAAAGAGAAGTTTGGAGGGGGGGTGGGAAGGAAAAAGGTGGGAGGGAAAGGAAGAGAGAATGGGAGATCATTCCCATGACCCCCCCGTGGTATTGAAATAAATAAAATAAAATCAGGGATTAGAACATAATAATCTCTCCCAGGAGTTCTACTTGGATCAACAGAGGGTTAGCTTGTGGGTCAAGGAAGTACGTTGCTGTTCCATCTCATTTGCTTCTCTCAGACTGAGTCTCCACTCGACTAGCTGGGGTGATTTTGTGGAAGCCCACTTCTTGGGAATACAAGCCCTTGTAGCTGAGGATGACAGTAGCCATGCCTGAACAAAGGTTGAGTGGATGGAGCATAAGTTGGTAGAATATTCAGCAAACAACATTCAAGTGAGAGAGAAGGACTGAAAGACATTTTCTACACTCCAAATAGACCCCATTCCAAAATGTAGCTAGTGTCTAACAAGACCACCAGATATGAATCAAAGTTTCCATATTCAGTGCACATCTCCAGCAGAGGTTTAGTGAAGAAGGTGAAAAGTAAATCAATGAGGTCAGAATGAGATGCCATCTCATTAGTATTTTCTAATTATTTCCTCTGAAAGGCATACTCAACAGAAGAGCAAAATTATGCAAGAGGTTTGTCATCATTGTACGTCTGAGAATAACAACTCCAAATCTGTCTCCTATTCCCTCTGAAATGAAAGCTTCACAGTTAAGTTAAACAAATTAGTGAGGAGATAACCTTGGATGTTTTCATCCTGAAGGGAAAGTTCAAAAGAAGTTAAAGGCCTCAACCGTTATTCTCTGGATAGCAGATCACATATGAAATGTCTATCTCCAGGATTCCAAAGCAGGAAGCTGATATGAACTAGATGAACTAGACATTTTTTGCAGCATTACTATTTTGGAATTAAAGATTAGTTTGTTGAGAGTGCAGGTGCTAGCGTGGAGAGCAGACACAATGCAGAGAGACCTCAGTTCAAAAAAACAGCAGCATCCCACACCCTTTGAGTGCCATTTCAAAGTGATGCAATGAATACCTCTCTGGCAATCAAAGGGTTAATATAGTGGTAGAACAAACAGACGGACTTATTGAAAGCTCTTTATTTAATTCAATAATTTATTTTGAACAATATTAATTTCTAAACATCTGTACTGAAGTTTATACAAATATTAATGTTTTATTGTTGTGGAGCAATGTGTTACATGTGTATATACACACTACACATTCTGATCTCCTAAAATGAGGGAAACACACACACACAGACACACTGAATCAAGGGAAGTGTACAGTGACTACATTAAGAGAAGGAGGGCTGCTGATTGGCATAACTACCAGGAATACAGGGAGTGCAACTGTGATAGGTCTGGCTTCCTAGGGGGGTGCCACATTTACACACTCTTGCAGCCCTTGAAACTCCCAAATAAGAAATGATGATTTATTCATACATTATGTCTCAGGTGGCATTCTGCAGCAAAGATTGGAGGAAGGACTTCCAACAGGTTTTGCTCACCACATTTATCACCCTTTCCAGGCAGATGTGAGTGGTGCTGCTTGGCAAAGTCACATCCGCCCACATCACCAGACACATAGCGCAAGGCCACAATGAGTGGATGTGACTTTGCCAAGCAGATCTGTGTCACGGTAACCAATGGAAATGAGAACAAGACACAGGTACAGTATGATGAACACCACCGTTATTTAATAGTAATACAAGTAAAGAGGTTGTACACTGAGCCGAGGCCTGCACTACCGGGCACCCAACAGAGACTAGAGAAAGGGATCGAACCTAGCCTATGGTCCAACCCTGGACTGGTAGTCAGCAGACCTATCAGAGAGAAAGAGGTATGCAAGGCCAGAGAACCCACACGGAGCCCTAGAATGCTAGGACCAGAGGTCACGAGTAGTGGTAGTTAGCCAGAACCACAGTATAGTACCTATGTGGGTAGTCAGGCAAGCCAGGAGTCAAACACGGAGCTGGTAGTCAGCCAGAGCCACAGGTCAGTACCAATGTGGGTAGTCAGACAAAGCCAGGGGTCATACACGGCGCGGGTAGTCAGCCAGAGCCACAGGTCAGAACCGATGTGGGTAGTCAGACAAAGCCAAGGAAACAAAACGGAGGAGTAAAGCAGAAAGAGAGTCTCAACATATGATATCGATGGTCTCTTACTTGAATTACAAGACAAAAAAGGAGGGAATGGAAGCCATTCCTGTTCGGTCTGGGTTCTCCATTGGAAGGATCCAACCGAAGACGAATAACCCACCACAGTGGATTCAACACAGCATCCTCCTTTCCTTCTTTCCTTCTCTTGTCATGGGATCTCCATGTCAAGAGGAGGAAAGAAGGAAAAGAGGATGCTGTGCTGAATTCACCTTGGCTTGTCTTTAATTGGATCCCACACATGGAGAACCCAGACAGAGAAGTGCTAGCTTCCATTCCCTCCTTCTTTGGCTTGTAATTCAAGCATGGGACCATCTTGTAAGTGGATGCCAGAGGATGCTCTGCCAAGCTACACTGCTGGCATCTGCTCACATAAGCTCACCTCGCCAGACACTGTCTGGCGAGGTGAGTAGATGTGAGTGAATGTTATCGGTGCACTTCCGTTTATACCCGCCTTAGATATATCCTTTTATTGTGTAGTCCCTGTAAGCAACATACATTAGATGGGAAATACCAACAAGAAATACTTAAATATATTCACAACCCCTTTGTGGCTCATTAATCTGCATTTTCCTATGCAAATAAGTCATTGTTTAACAAAATATTAAACCTGTTGAAGGCATGGTGGATTCATGCTGTTGTCGATGGATTGTGGTGGATTGGTGGAGGATTCACATGGGTTTGATGGTGAAGAAACCTTAGTGCATGCTGTCGATATGTCATCAGCAGCACTCAGGTGACCAGGGGACACCTCTTGAGATTAGAGGAAAGGAGGTTTAAACTTCAGCAGAGGAAGGGTTTTTTTACGGTAAGGTCTGTCAAATTGTGGAATTCATTGCCCAGGGAGGTAGTTATGGCAGATACAATGGACACATTTAAGAGAAGATTAGATACATTTCTTTCAAAAGGGAACATACAGAGTTATACTGTTTATCAGTAGGCAGATCAGGAAGGTCTGATAAAGACTAATTTAATTGGTAGCAGGAAAGCTATAAAATTCTTAGTTACTGAGGTATGAAGCGAAGGTTGAACTTGATGGACTTGTGTCTTTTTTCAACCTAATTTACTATGTTACTATGTTACTTCACCACCATATCTCCAACCTGGTCCCTTCTTGTCCTTTAGTGCATCTCCCCCGTTTCTAGCATTCGTTTCACTGACACTTTATCTGTTGGCAGATGGAATTATTTGGGAGTCTGGAGGTTTTCCCTTAAGCACTTGTGCCTGTCGGTCCATATACTGACAGGTTACCTTTTCAATGTAAAAACTCTGAATTCTTCATATCCTACCATCAAATTTTCACACTTTTACATTTTATGACAATTTATATTAATACCATTTGTGATCTGGGATTGAATATTTTACTTTTTTTGTTGAGGCTGCCCACATTTTATATTTGTGGGTTGTGTTAAAGTCACAGATCACTCCATGTTCTATTTTCTCATTCATATATGTCCATTGCATTGTTTATAACCTGAATCTACATCTAATCTTATCATCAGAACACATTCTCCATCTCATTCTGTCTCACCCCATCTCACCTATTCATGTTCCAGTCTACCTGTTTATACTGGGTTATCATATATTTAATTGAATAATTACTGTATCTTATGATTAATTTCCTTTTATTTATCGTACATTGATTTTGATATATAAGTCTCTGTGTTTTGTTAGCACAACAGTGCCCTTATCTTTAGATTTTTGTGGTAATTTATATATATATACTAGTTGAAGAGCCCGTTACACAGGCCACAGTGCCACTGCCAGCCGGTCGCCGGGCAGTCAGGCGCAGTAGAGACTGCCCGCGCCACGGCTGATACAGAGCGGGCAGTCTCTACTGCGCATTACTTTGTCGTTAAACACATTTTTGCGAATTATTATATAGGATATGCGTGTATACAAATAGTGCCCTTCTTTATATGTTTCATTATAATGAAATTATGGCCTATGACAAAAATAAAAATAAATGTTGTTCTTAAAAACAATATCAAAATTTCATTGTGAAAAAAAAGTAAGTATAATAAGACAGTATAAATGTAGAACTTTTTCTATTGAGTAAAATGAGTACTCTCACTGTTGGATCATTCAAGTTAATATAGATCAAACTTTTTTAGAGACAACTGAAATTTGTGATCTCACTAGAAGCAGATATCAGAATGCTACTTTTTCACCTGGTCACAAAGTCTGTGAAGTAATTATGTATAAATAAAAAAAAGCTGCCAGCAGAGGCATTAGTCTTGTTTTAGACTTCTGCAACATATATGTTCATGATAAAAGAGTACTATTCCTTCAATGTGAAGAAACAATAAAGTATTCATAAGATGTTTGTGAGATTCTACTAGGTTATAGTTCACATTCATCTAAAATATATTGAATATATTCATTTGTTTACAGATATGTGCACTGGACTACAAATACTGGCCATAATGCTCAACTTTCTGAGGGCATTACTATATGTGTATCCAGACCAAGCATGATGCAGTCCAAGACTTTCTCTTCTGTTCTGTTGGAAGGGATTCTCATGGATAATTATTAGTATAATTTGCCCCTATCATAATATTCTTTACAGTCTATCTTGCTAGGATATTACATACATGAATTGCTTAGTGCCTAATAACAATGAAGCACACAATTCACTGCACTCACAGCAGTAAGTATTATAAACACACTAGTGTAAAAGCCCGTGTACACAGGCCAAGGTCAGGGCAATGTTAACCCTTTGAGTGTCAGAGGGGCACGCAACGCATTGCTTTTCAGTGCATTGCATACCCTTGTGGCAGTCAAACGGTTAAGAGGCCGGTCCTGCTCTGCATAATGGTGCCACCTCACTGGTGGTGCATGCGTTGCAGCCATGCACTGCTTTCGGGTACTCTCTACTGCACATGACTGCATTGGACAAACATTCTAGCTTTTTATTATATAGGATACTATATCACATGTAGCATAAAGAAGAGCATTAAGTGAATTTTTTCTTTGTTTATACAGTATGTTACTAAACTTAATAATATACCTAAGATGCAATTCAGAAAGCTAAAGTGGTACAGTTCTGGTGCAAAGCCATGTGTTGAAGACCTCTCTGTCATTCAAGGGGTCAAAAGCCCATTTCAATAAATGGGAATTTTGTTGAATATTTATTTGTCCCCTTTGGTGTATTTGTTTTGCTCCCAAATTATACCCCTTTTTATTACTGAATTGCATCACTAGTCTTTCCGCAGTTCTTCTTACCTCAGCACAATTCTTAGATCCGGGGGGGGGAATGGGGCTTGGGAGGGCTGCAGTGATCTCCATGGCTAGCTGTCACAATAACACCAGTACTGAATTCCTGTTCCACCAAACTAAAAATTTGGTGCAAATTCTAGTTTAGTGATACTGGTAATGCAGCAGCAGATATAACATCACAGGCCTGAAACTAATTCCCACAAAGCCTCCTCGCACTCACTTCATGCCAGGATTGCTAAAAAAAAGTACTATGCTGAGTACGGCGACCAACCCTGCACTTTGTGTTTTTTATAAACCTCCCTGATTTATAGGGATATGTAGGTGTAGATGCACTAAAGGGTGAGCCAAGTTGCCGATATGTTGGTGAATTTGTGCAGATGGCATACTGAGAGTATGCACTGAGATTTCTTAACCATTTCTTAACCATTATACCTGAGTTAAAGCCTATGAGATAGCTCATTTGGTTAATATACATCTGTAGAATCTGTTTAGCATGTTCAGTGCCAGAGGGGTACATGCAACACATTGCAGAGCACTCCGAGGGTTAAACCTCAGTGTCACAGGTTCTAAGCCTTTTATCCTTCCATCCATCCAGGTAGATAAAATGAGTACCCAGGACGTACTTGAAATTGAGATACAATATCAATGTATGCTTCCTGGTAAAATCCTTTCATGAAAAAAAAAATATTTTCATGCCTCCGACAGGTTTCTGATTTGGCTCTAACTAATTTGACAATTGCTCATTTGCACATGGAAATGCAGGTTAATGAGCCTTGCCATATTTATGTGTGTTAATATGTTAATGTGACTGTTTTCCACATGCCCTAAGCTCTGACAGCTGACTTTGATGTCAGAGTTCACAGTCCCAACATCACCTACCTGAGGTTGGCAATATTGCAATACCCCTGTGGCTCTCTATGGAGGCAGAGCACAGTTTGTTGCCTCTAGGAAGCAGGTGCCCTCCCTTATCCTTTTCAGTGTAATAGGGATGCTGATTGCACACCCCTATGGCACTGAAAGAGTTCCAAAATGAGAGAATGACAGAGAAGCTATATATCACAGCTTCTGTACAGACCCAACCAGCTGATCCAGCTATTCGTCGATCAGCTGATTCAAGTAAACTCAGGATTCAGTTGCAGAAGTAAAAACACAGTGCACAAGAGGATCGAAGTGTGGTAGGGAATGGTTAAAATGTAAATATTGCAAAGTAATGCTGTATCATCTGCTGCTATCCAGTTACTGATATATTTTGTCACCCTTATTTAATATTCCACATTGGAGCATCCTGTGTTGTTTTATTATTTCCTTCTCTCTGCAACCATTTCAGTGCCACAGGGGTGTGTGATCCACATCCGTATGGCACTGAAAGGGTTAGAGAATGATGCTGTTTGTGGTGCTGTAGTCTGAGAGGATCCTCTCCATTCCTATTGGATGCTCCCCCAGAGGATGCTCTCAGGCTTCATGGTTGTTGAACTGCTGGCGATGTGTAAGAGAGGGCTTGCCTTACACATCACCAGCAGTTTGACAACCCTGCATGCTAATGATTACCTTCTCTCCCACTCCCCTTGTATACCGAATTCTTAGTGCATATGGCAAGGATTTCCTCCATTGCCAAGGTGATATGCTCCCCACACATTGCCAGACATCTCTACCCTGGTCACATTAGTTCTAAAGTAATTAGGACTTGGAATGAATAGCATGTTTTGATAGGTTTAGCCACAAACAACACAACAATAGTCAACAAAAAAAAGAGAAGGAAATTAAAGAGCAGTGCCCTAGTAGTGATAGATACTTGTTTTAACAATTTAAGGATATGAAGTTTGTGCACACATTGCTTCTCAATGCATTGCACACCTAGACTTCTAGTCCTTAAAGGGTTAAAAATGCACTCACAAGATGTATATAAAATAAAGTATTGCAGTTCTCAAAATGCAGCAGGTGACACCACCATTGCGCTTCCACCTACTTAAATAACATTAATTACGTTTGAAACATTGTGTACCTGAAAATGTTCTTCTGCTAGTATTGTTTGGTTCCATTGAAATGTTTCTACTAACACCAAGAAGCTTAGTGCTGTCATAAGCTCTGCCACCTGTGAACGAGAATAGTAAAAACATTCTAAATTCAATATTTATTTTAAGTCTGTACAAATATGTAAACCAAAGACTTACAAAATATTAAAACTTTTCAATGTTGGCACCTTAAATAGAATATAGAAATGTTCTCGTAATGTTTACTACTGTTCCATTGGAGTCCAAACCTTGTTATACTGTATTTGTTTCAGGTGGAATTGAATTAAAAATACAAATGAGCGCATTTCAGTAGGAAAATAGTGATTTTCCTTTTTTATACTTCAGTTCAATAAAATTATCAAATGGCATAATGGTGCTGATCGGTTACAAAGCCTGATCCCACATATCTTATTAATTTATAAGTTACATTTCAAAACACTTTTTTGTAATTCTTTCTATACAGGCCTTTTTCTTATTATGATCAAGCTTTATCTTTCAGTCTTACTAAATTCTGTAAAATATTAATTCAGAAAATAATAAATCCATTCTGAGTCGTCATTTGCCAGGAAAGTATGTGCAATTTATGTTGTTAGAAACACTGGTCATCTCAGACACCTGTTTTAAGTCCTTAAGGAGTGTGCAACACATTGCTTTACAATGCTTTGCACACACATCTGTTCCTCAGGTTGTTAAAGACTTGGAAGCAAGAGAGTTATAGTATTAGAATATTTTAATATAGGTAAATATAATATGAAATATAGTTTCTTCTTATAGGTGAGAATCACCTGACACTATTAGTTTTTAACCTTTCCTGTATGGTATTAGATCCTTAATTAGATCTAGTTTATGTGTAGAACAGTTTGTTTTTTTAAACAATCTCAAGCATTTCAAGGGGGATATTCACTAAGGCGTGATAAAGAGGTGATAAAGTGGAGAGGACTTCTCTAGTGATATCACTTCTTCAGTTTCTATATTATTCTATGGACTGTATTCACTAAGATCTCTAAAACCTTAGAAATGTTACTGAATTTGCTTCATAGAATAACATAGGAATTGGAGAAGTGATAAACTGGAGAAGTTATCTCCACTTTATCACCTCTTTATCACTCCTTAGTGAATAACCACAAAGGCCACTTACTTTATTTTTAAATCTTATATGTTAGAAGGTTATTTCAGTAATACTCCGTATTTCCTGTTAATATGTTCTTTAACTATATTCTTTTTTATCATTTTTAAAATGATATCTGTGTTGCTGTTGCTTTCCTGAGCATTTTTATTTCCAAAAAGGCTCCCTGGTAAGCAAAAGGAGAGATCTAGGACCAGGGCAATGTGGAGCCTAGGAATCTGCAATGCTATGAAAAACAAGCAATTCTGTGGCAAACCAGCTGCACCATAGTGGGCTAATACACATTCATACTGATGTAAATGTGGCTTTTAATTGTTTGAATGATGAAGGTGTCTAATGAATTGCAATGGCCGCCAACAAATTAAAAGGCCCAATGAAACCAATGGGAATTTTGGTATGCATTATATGTCCCCTACTGTGCAATTGGTTTGCTCCAGAATTGTCCAGCTGTTCTTAGTACATTGCTACAGACTGCAGTAAGAAATGTAGGGTGCTGACTACAAGGGAACAGGCATCCAAGGGAAGCCAGTTGGCTCTGCGCTATACTGTAACCCCATAAAACGAGACAGTTCCCTATCATGGCTGGTAGCCTCCAACATCATTCCACACAGCTGCTACCAGCCACTAAGATAAGTAAAGCATTGGTGAGATCATTCCTTGTTCTTCATTAATCCAAAGCAATGAGTTGGACGCCACTCTGGGACTAAAATGGTTAACTGTCAGCATGTGGGTCATGGATCATGATACAAGAGCACCTTGGTGATACAAACAAACTACTTTTCCTCTCTGTCTTACACTGTTATTAGAAGCCCTCCTGATTATCTGCTGGTGAACTGCGTTGCATCCTGGCTCTGTGTTGATGCAGGATTCAAATCTACTCTGGGACTTTAATACGTTCTGTATTAGTAGTTGATTCTAGTTATGGCCCTGTTCTTCATGAAGCTGAAAGGTTAATTTCTGGGGCAAACTAACAGTTCCTAATAATAAACCCCCACTTATTATAATCTGTGCAAAAAAATCCTAATAGTCACTGAATCAATTCTGCTTAAACTGGTTCCTCAAAAGTAACCCCTTGAAAATCAAGGAGGTGTGCAACATGTTGCAAAGAAATGTGTTGCACACCCCTCTGGTCCTCAAGGGGTTAATCTTTAGTACTGGATATGATGTCCATGAAGGCAGATATGATTTATGGAACAACTCAACGACTCCAAACGTCTACTGCTTCCAAACAAAGCATGCATTGCATACTATGCAGTTTCATTTTCACAGGCTTTCTTATTATATTAGTTTTATGCTGCTAGAATTAGCATAGTTATTTTATTTTAAATAAGACAAATAGCGTATCTTTCTAAAAAGATGATGTAGAAGCACATGTTTGGTAAAACGATTGTGTAATGAAGAACCCAAAGGGAGGGCATAGAGATGAAGGATTTATTATTCCAACAAGACCATGTTTTATGACTTCATAAATTCCATCTTAAAAGTATTTCTACCAGGAATGGTCCCTGGGCACTGGAAGTTTCTGTGCTAATTATCTCAAGAGTTGTTTCTTTAAGGAAGCTGCTGGAAGTATTAAAAATAAAAAATACATGGTTTCTCATATGGAATGCTTCACCAAAAAAAATCTGTGATCAATGGCATTTGCACAGATGACAAATCTTTGTATTAAATTGTATTACAGAGGAATGAAACACTGATTTATATACCTAACACATATTATAAGGGTTTTGACATGGTGAAACACATCTGCAGAACAGCAGTAGGATTCCAGACTGAATTTTCTTCCTGTCTCCACCCTAGGTAGAAATGTTAACTCTTTAACATGATGTTGAAAGCCTAGTATCTTCTAACAGTTATTCTCCATATTATTGCATAGAAATCAGGATACCACACTGATCAGGTGGATAATCAGTAACTCAGTATTTATCTAATAATGTTGTGTCCAAATAGAAAAGAAAGAAGAAAATAGAGGATTAGGGAGGAGACAGAAATAATCCACCATCTGAATCCAGACGTGTGGTAAATCACCTCCCCCCACTCCTCTACTAGAGACTAGTTCGGTATAAAGACGGGGGCCTAATATACCAAAATGTTACTTTGTTAGTCAAATTTAAAAGATATATATAACAATACACAAAAGACTAGGGTGACACCTATAGTGACATGTCCCCTTTAAAAACATAGTGCAGCCTAAATTCGTATACTATCCTCCATCTCTGGATGTATAATATGTCAATACTGGAATCAGTGTATCCCTATTATCCGGCTCATTATCAAGTCGGATAACTATATATGACAAATAAGTATGCAATACTAAGGACTGAGTTCTGGCCCTTGTTTCAAATACCGTGCCATGAAGTCCAAACAATCTACACTTGCAGGACTACTGCAGGCACCCTGCTATACCATCTGGGTGAGACTGATAGATTACTTTGTTACCTAGTTCTAATGGTTACTTCAGATATACAGTACTCACTCTCTCTATGATCCGAGCTTCTTTCTGGCTTATCTCACAGTTCAAAAACAGTCCATCTTGTATACTGCAGGTGCCCTGCCTTCCTAATCATACAATTAGTTCCTGGATTGAAATAAATGTATGTTTATAATCAGCTGGTGTGGTTATTTTCCTAGCTCTAACCTCGGGTATCGAGTATGTATACTATGTTAACTATCACATGATATACACTATGTTGCGATTCATATGCTGATATTTATCAAACTCTGTTACTCAATCTCAACAAAGCAACATGCAACACTGTATCCTAGTTTTCCCTGACATCCAACTCTTTTAATAGGTTGGACGCCTCTATACGAACTCACCCTTACTTATGTCATATATAGTTATCCGACTCCATAATGAGCCGGATATTAAGGATACACTGATTCCAGTATTGACATATTATACATCCAGAGATGGAGGATAGTATACAAATTTAGGCTGCACTATGTTTTTAAAGGGGACATGTCACTATAGGTGTCACCCTAGTCTTTTGTGTGTTGTTATATATATCTTTTAAATTTGACTAATAAAGTAACATTTTGGTATATTAGACCCCCGTCTTTATACCGAACTAGTCACCCTAGTGTTTTGTGTGTTGCTATATATATCTTTTACATTTGACTAATAAATAACATTTTAGTATATTAGACTCTTTCTTTATACCAAACGTCTGGATTCAGATGGTGGATTATTTCTGTCTCCTCCCTAATCCTCTATTTTCTTCTTTCTTTTCTATTTTGACTTTGAGTCTTAGACTTGCGGTATGATACACTGATTTATTAGTTAAAATCAAAATATTCCCCTCTAATTTTTTGTTGTAATATTTGAATGTTGTGTCCAAACCTGCCCTGGAGGATTGTATACAGGCCAGGATGCAAGGATATCTCTGACTAAATGGAGCTGAGTCAATTCGTGGTCCATTCATTTGAAAATGTTATAAAGAGAAATGCTTAATAAATGTTATAAATTGCTGAATAGCATACATGCACAAAACAAAAATATGTGTTTGCTACCCACAAAAATAAAACAATAAAATAAAATAAATAGATAAATGTACTGTTTCCACACCGGTTTGTCTGCTTTACTTATTTAGAGTATATTCATATAGGCAACTGTTTTGTAGCAGTGAAATAATTGGGAAAACAGTGACATACTTTGGCTGCATTGTACATTTATTTGTGATTTGTATCACAGCTATGTTTTTTTTTTCCCTTGCTGTCAATATAAACAGCAGATAGATCAAAATGCACTGAAAATGCAGTTACCTACATTATGATTTCAATTCCATTGTATCATACTGAAACTCATGCTACAAATTTGTAGGTTCATTTATGCACTGGTCTGATCAAAGCTGAACACACTGTGTTGACATGCTGAGATAATCACTATCAGTCCTTATAGAGGCATTAGTCTGAATGAAACACTTGCAGGTCAAATGGAGTGCCTTCCAAGTCTTCTGTTTACATGAGCTGATTGGCAGATAATCTGCTGTGGACTTCAAACATTTGATTAGTTGGTTCATGTAAAGACAGAACTGGCAGAGAAGCTATGTAATAGCTGTTTTGCTGGTTCTCAGTTTCTGTGAATGATACGTGAAGCGGGGCTGAGGATTCATTATGTTTTAAGGGAGGACAACAGCTGTCTCTGCTCTCTAGTAGAGACAGAAAACTGTCCCCTGTGACTTCACAGAAAGGTATGGGAAGATCCCAACAACTTCATCTGAGTTTGCTGATCTATGGATAGTGTAATCCAACAGCAAAGTCAGCTACAGGAGCTTAGTGGAAGTGAAGAATAGTCACATAAACTAATAAATACTTGACAAATATATATGTGTTTGGGTGTGCATGACTCAACAAAATGTAGGCTGCAAGTGGCAAGAAGCACATTACATTGTAATCTTCACAGAGTAGGGGCATTATTGAAAACACATGACCTATATCAGAGCTAGCTTTAATTAACCTCTTGGGTGCTAAAGGCCTCTGCAAGTCATTGAACCTTTCAAACATGCACCAGGGCAAGGGGTGAAAAGGAAAGGGAGAATTTCTCTCACTTCAGCAGTCATGCTTCACACAGTATCTGCCTTTCTGTCCTGGTTGACTTTCTACAGCGTCTGACACCATAGCGACATAGTAAAACAGGTTGAAAAAAGACAAAATCCAACAAGTATAACCCTTGCCTCATAACCCAGGGACATGAGAATGATTTAGCTTTTCTGCTGCCAAATAATTTAGTCTATCAGAGCTTCCTATTTTGCCTACTAACACACAGTATAACTCGATATGTTCCCTTTTGAAAGAAATGTATCTAATCTTCTCTTAACTGTATCCATTGTATCTGCTGTTACCACATCCTTGTGCAAGAAATTCCATAATTTAACAAAAACCCTTTCCTCTTCTGAAGTCAAAACCTTCTTTCCTCTAATCTCAAGGGGAGGCCCCTGGTTATTTGTTCAGGCCTTGGAATTAGTAGCTCCCCAGAGAGATTCTTGTATTGACCTCTCATATACTTGTACATTGTGATAAGATCTCCTATTAGTCGTCTTTTCTCTAGAGTAAATAAACCAAGTTTGTCTAGTCATTCCTCATACTTCAAGTCCTCCATTCCATTAATTAATTCTGTTGCTCTTCTCTGTACTTTCCTTTTTCAGAACTAGAGCCCAAAACTGAAATTCATAGGTTTTACCAACGATTTGTACAATGGCAAAATTAAGTCATCCACTCTTACGTCAATACCCCATTTTATGCAAGACAAGCCACTGGTCACTGATTCCAAGTGTGTAATTTAAAATGATTCCCAGGTCTTTCTCTATCAATGAGTCCTCTAAAATGATTACATTAAAGGGATAGTAATGTTTCACAAAAACAGCAGCTCCAAATAGTATTTGGGCCATGGAGTGTTATTTCAGTACTGTCAGAGTTGTAATTCAAGAGTAATTGAATGATAAAGTATCCCCCTCCCGCCCCTTTTAACTAGTGTAAGCCACCTCTCCTCAGATGTGGAATCTGGTCCTGGGACCAGACAATTCACAGCAAGGGACAAACTTACTGTCAGCATAAGGAAATCACTGCCCTCACTGACAGGTTTTTCATGTTTTTCCTTATACTCACTGAAGATCACCACCTTATCAAGTTCCTCTGACTACACAGCAGAATGATTCAGATGACCTTATTGTATTCCTTGATATCAGGTACTGTAATTAATGAGGGGTGAAAGATTTCAGAAATATAACCAACATAAAAAAATAAGAATCTAAGCTCCAAACAATACAAAATGTTTCTATTTAAATTATAGAAATATATTTATTAAAATATAAATAAATATAAATATTTGCATTTTTATATTTTAATAAATATATTTTTATAATTTGAATAGATATATTTTGTATTATTTTGGTGCTTAGATTCTTATTTTGTTGTGTTGTTTATATTTATTTACACAATTTGATGGAAACGTTGTTAGGTATCTTTTAGTTGCCTAATTTGTTTTTATTTTTTATTTTTTTTTGTGCAAACTAGATTTCTACTTTACCGTTAAAATTTCAGAAAAACATAGTACTAACAGATGGCTATGACACATCTTTGGATCATAAGGGCCTTATGCAGAAGATGAATGCTCATTGTTTTAAAAGGGGATTTTTAAACCTTTGAATGCTAGAGACATCTCCATGAATCACTCCATAATGTTTTGGAGTCCTCCCTAGCATTCAAGGGATTAAAAGTCCCATTCAAATCAATGGGATTGTTTATTTCCCCTATGGTGTGGTTTATTTGCTCCAGAATTGCTTATCTTTTGCTTTTTTTGCGTCAGGCCATAAGTCTGGAACAGGTATATTGGATTTAACATTTAAGATTTATAGAACCAGAGAAAGAGGCACTATCCAGCAGTGAGTTAATACTGTACACTGGGATTCTGGAATGGAACAATGGAAGCAGACATGAATAACTTGTTCATTTGTTTCACATATGTTCTTATTATAGACCACATGTTATTTTAAATCTTCAGTTTTATTACATATACTGTTTGTTGTTTCTTGTGGCCCTAGTACATTTAAAACAGAATTAAGGACTCCTAATGATAATCCCCATTTGATGTTCTATTGTCATTCATAAACCTAATGGCCCATATGAATTATGACATTTTGCCTTTATTCAAGAAATAGCAGTCATTATGTCATGCCCATGGAGGGGGACATGGCAGTTACTGGGTAATTGTTTAAACTGAAGCAGGCAAAGTTCATAAACCTAATGACCCCTTTTAGGACCAGATGTGTATGCCACACAATGTGAAGCAATGCAATGCACATCCTTCTGGTCATTAAAGAGTTAAGATTACTATGTGCAGAGGGAGGAATTAGTATCCTGTGGTCTTGCAAACAACTGCCAGGTCTTCCATGGACATGATATCTAGGACTGATTGAAGATGTTGGGGGCTATGCACTAAGGTGTCATAAAGAGGAGATGATTTCTCCAGTGATATTATTTCTCCAGTTCCTATGTTATTCTATAGAGTCTACGCACTAAGATTTCTCGAACTTTGGAGATCTTAGTGCATAGGCTTTATAGAGTAACATATGAACTGGAGAAGTGATATCACTGAAGAAGTTATGTCCGCTTTATCACACCTTAGTGCATAACCCTCATTATCTCTTAAACAATGGCTCATGGGCAAAAGTCATAGAGACCACAGCTGTGCTGTGAACCAAGGCCCACCAAGGTCTCAAATCAGGGGTAAGCAACCTTTGATTCTCCAGCTGTTGTTGACTACAACTCTCATTATCCCCAACAAGTCTTTGGTGGGCTGGGGATGATGGTAGTTGTCATAATGCAAAAAAAAGTATATTATTTGTGTTTAAAACAAGAAATTTTCAAAGAAACAGAGATATTTTTTACCAGCTAACACCATACTAATGCTTGTCACTCCTGTTTGCTAATAATACTTTCATTTGTCTTCTCCAAGTTTAGACCATTTTTATATTTTTGGAAAAAATTGCAGAAATCAGACAAAAAAGTAATGGCTAAAAGATTTTTTTTCTGAAAATACTTTACATATGACTGTAGATTAACCCCTTAGTGACTTCCATGACTTCCATGACTTACCAGGTACGTCCTCTGTCACTAAGGGACAGTTTTTGCGGGACGTACCTGGTAAGTCATTTGTCGCTATGGGGTTAAACCATACCACTTTTAACTCTTTGAGTGCCAGTGGGGTACGCAACACATTGCTCTGCAATGCACTGTGTACCCCTTTGGCATTCAAAGGGCTAAGACTGCTTTTCCCTTTGACAGAAGTAGTGGGAACCAAAGTAACATGTCTGAGAATTGATGGACCATGGCATATTAAATTTTATAGGCTAATTACAGACAGTTGCAGTTTCTCAATAGCTTGAAATTTTAAGGTAACGTATCCCTGTCTTAAATGGAAGGAAATGCATTGCCCCACATCTACTAGAGCAGAAATACATTGGCATGTATGGTAACACTAATTGGGGAGTAAACACTTATGAAAAATATATCTTGTGGGGCTTTTCATGCAGAGTAAAATGGGGGTACTCCCTATGCAATAGCTCATTCAAGAGCCATAGCACTTGCATTTTTTAAGAGCTTAGAGGGTATCTCCATAAATCAATGGGGATTGTTATTTCCCCCTCCAGAATTGCCTCTCTTTAGTCAAGGTCTATAGGACCATATTCAGTAAATTAAAGAATGACATATGGAATAAATACTGCATTTACTTGAATATAAGGCAAGTTTCATTTAGGCATTTAGACAGGACAGCCTTTTAGTCAGGCTGTCCACTGGACAGGAAGAAAATCCCATCCAGTGGGCAGTCCGGTACATCTCCCTCCCTCTACCTCTAAGCATCAATAATGGACATTGCAGGCTTCTGTGAGAGAGCTTCACCTCCACACTGATGACACAAAATTTAGAAAGGTCCCTCCAGGACCTTTCTATCAATGCGAGGACTCCATACACATTGAAAGAAAGGTTCTGTTCTGGGAGGACCTTTCTATGTCTCTCATCATCAGCATGTAGTCAGATCCTGCTCAAAAAACCCAGTTATAGAAGTTTAAAGGTGGTAGAGAGGGGAAAGACAGTTGGGTGTAAACAAATGTTTTTACATTGGGTATTTTTTCTTTTTTTCACAAGCAGAATTTGGTAAGTTGGGGGGGGGGTTGCCTAAAATTCAGGATTGACCAAAACCCCCAGTGTTTTAAATGGAGATTTCAACTCCTTCAGTGGTAGGTGCAAAATGTTCAATGGGTTAGAGGCCCCATTTTGAATGTTTCTTCGTCCCCTAAGGTACAAAATTGCACTTCTTTAGCTTACTGAATACAGTCCGTAGTTCAGCACTTGAGAGATGCTAAAATAAAAGTAACACAATGCAAATGTAATATGTTATGTCTTGCATGAGATTTCAAGATATAAAAAGTTTGATCTCTAAAGAATGTTTCTGTAAAGTATATACAGCAGATTATGAATTCAGGATTGATTACATCAACTTGCTCACCCCCTGGGCTCTCTCATGTAGTCTTTGATGGATGCATCTGATAATTTCCTGATGGTTTGCTCTTTATCCATAATATCAAAATAACATGGGAAAATGGATAGTTGATTTTACTAAATCAAAGGAACAAGGGAAAAATTCACAGGGACCATCATGATTTTCTGGCCATTGTATGTTATTTGCGAACACCTTAACCCTCTGAGTTCCAGAGGGGTATGTAATGCATTGTAAACCAATGTGTTGTTTACCCCTCTGACACTCCAAGGGTTAATATTATTTTGATGTGTCAGTTCTCCTTCAAAAAGAATTTATCAACAATTTGCTGGACCCTTGCAGCTCCAGAGGCTTTACAACAATTGTTCCTCATATTGTGTGAAATCTAGGAAGACATATTTAGAAGTCTGAACACATATGTTTCTATAGTAATATATTTTTCCATTACTGCCTAACTCATGCATCCAAAAATACCTCTTGGTATACAAATATAATAATATGAGTCCCTGCTGTATAAATAAGGAGGACATTAATATCTCTTTCAGTGCCAGAGGGTTGCGCCACGCATTGCTTCGATATAGGTTTTTTAATGTAAATAAAGAGCAAGATTTGAGTTGGTATAGGAAAGACTCATGGGCTATCAACCATAACTGGCATGTGAAGCAGGGGTGATGTTAGTTTATATATTGTATAAATATAACAGATGTAAGGCTCAATTCACACAGGTGTTTGTGCAGCAGTGACACTATTGCCATGCACAGCTGTTCAAAAATAATGTGCACTGTACATTTTTGAGGCATTCACATGGTCAGCTGTATCAGGCGACAGTCATCTATTGATGAAATACACTGCTGAAGTTTTATGAAGGACTACATGGTGATCTACACATGCAGATGATGAGAGATTAAATGGTTAGTATGGTTATCACAAATGTCTAGTCATAGACTGTCTAACAGGGTTATCAGCCAATCATGTAAGGCCAATGTCCACATGGTACGGATCTACTCTTCAGCACATATATCTTCCTGTGACTTGCACACAGGGAGAACACAATTTGCTCTTAGCATATGGACATTGTTAATTCAAATGTGGCAGCAGTGCTGATGTATGCAATTTTCCCATGTGTGCATTAGTTTAACAGAGTACTGCTATGCTACTGCTTTGATTATAGTGCACCTGTGGACATTTGGCAGTCTCCCAGCTGTTGGGCTACAACTGCTATCATCCTTCTCTTGTTGTGGGCAAGTCTTTATCAGTAATGGTTGCATTTATTCATTTGATCATGGTACATAATATAGAATGCATGAGTATGCCACTGAAATGGTAAATAAATGGCTGTATGCAAGAAGAAAGACATTAGCAATTCAAGAGCACCCAACTGAACCATAGGGGAACTTATGAGTATGCCACTGAAATGGTAAATAAATGGTAAATTATTAGAATGCCACTGAAATGGTAAATAAATGGCTGTATGCAGGAAGCAAGAGAGTAGGAATTCAATAGCACCCAACCGATCCATAGGGACAAAAATACACATTTCCAAAATCTTCACTGACTTTTAACCAGCTTGAATGCTAGATATGTCTCTAACACACTGTAAATCAATTCATGAGGTGAAATCCTCAATGGAAATTTTAATTTGTCCACCATGGTGAGTTGGTTTGTCCCAAAACGGCTACTCCTTTTCTTTCTAGATATGGCCCAAACAGTTGAGAATTCTACTGTAAATTCGAAATCCTTGCAAAGCAATTCTGAGCACATGCCTCTGACACTGGAATGATTAACCATTATTTCATCTATTTCATGATGATTTCAACTAAGAGCTTCTAGTTTATATCCAGCACAATTATCCCATTCAATCTGATCTAATATAATCAGGGAATCTGATGCAACTCAATACTATACAGTAGTTAAAACACGAACATGCCTGCGTTGAC
Source organism: Rhinophrynus dorsalis (assembly GCA_037306005.1). Lineage (NCBI taxonomy): Eukaryota > Metazoa > Chordata > Amphibia > Anura > Rhinophrynidae > Rhinophrynus > Rhinophrynus dorsalis. Next base: position 371,421,679 of record CM074719.1, read on the forward strand.
TAAAACCAGCTGTTTTGTGTGCTATGATTTCAATATTAACTTCATTAAGGTGAAGAGGTGAGATTCTGCGTCACGTGGGGGAAATGAAAATTCACATTGATTTAAATGGAGCTTTTAACTCCATGAATGCTAGATATCTCCAATGCATCGCTTAACAATTCACTGTAGACCTCTCTAATATTCAGCTGGTTTAAAGTACCATTTATATCAATGGGTATGCATTGAATTTTTAATTCAGTCCTATTGTACATAATTGCATTTCTTCAGTTTCATCAATAAAACCCCAAGACTTACAGATAAATGGCTTAGACTCATTTTAAACCAGAAAGCGATTAATTCCATGCTTTAAACATCTGCCAGATTCTTGATCAGATAAAAGTAACAGGTTATGACTACACTACGGGTAGGTTATAGGGGTGTAACACCTCCTAATAATAACCCTCACTTACCTTACTATGGTCAGAAAATCCAAATGGCCCCTGCTTGCTTGTTGATTCCACAGATAACATTGTCAGTAAGTACTAGATGTCATGTCCAGGATGTAACTATGCTATCATAACAACAGGACACAATGCATTGCACACCACTCTGCCTGCTTCAGTCTGAAAACAATGTTAGCAACTGTCATGTCTGCCTCCATGGACATGGCAACCAGCACTGTATGAAACTGTTATCTCTTTAACAAAGATTTTCTGGGCTTAGTAAGGTAAGTGGTATTTAATAGTAGAAAGTGTTACTTCCTCTTTAAAGGGATAGTAATACCTAAAATGTAAAAAAAAATATGTTGTAGGGTTTATCCCCCTGAGTAAAACAAGAGTACTCCCACTGCTGAAAGATGTTTCATTCAAAAGTTATTAATTTTCAAATTTGAATTTTTTAGGTGCAATATCACAGTGGCCTGAAATTGTAGAGTGGCGCTGTTGCTACACGATCCTATGGACAGCTCTGGTCTCAGGACCATAAATCTCCATAGGATGGTGTAGCAACAGCGCCACTCTACAATTTCAGGCCACTGTGATATTGCACCTAAAAAATTCAACTTTGAAAATTAATAACTTTTGAATGAAACATCTTTCAGCAGTGGGAGTACTCTTGTTTTACTCAGGGGGATAAACCCTACAACATATTTTTTTTTACATTTTAGGTATTACTATCCCTTTAAAGGGATAATAATATTTCAAAATAAAAGCAGCTCCAATTAAGCTTTATAGTATTTGGGCCATGGAGAGTGTTATTTCAATATTGTCAGAGTTGTAATTCAAGAGTAATTGAATGATAAAGTATCCCCCTCCTGCCCCTTTTACCTAGTGTAAGCCACCTCTCCTCAGATGTGGAATCTGATCCTGGACCTCAGAACAGAAATATGGTGTCCAGATGGCTTGCAGAGAGGGACAATCTTCAGTTAACATAAGGGAAAAAACATGAGAAGCCTGTCAGTGGGGGCAGGGTTTTCATTGTTCTCACAGTAAGAAGATTGTCTCTTGCTGTGAGCTGTCTGGTCTTGAGACCAGATTCCACATTTGAGGGGAGGCGGCTTACACTAGGTAAAAGGGGTGGGAGGGGGATACTTTATCATTCAATTATTATTGAACTACAACTCTGACAGTATTGAAATAAAACTTTCCATGGCCCAAATACTATGAAGATTAATTGGAGCTGCTTCTATTTTGAAACATTACTATCCCTTTAATAAAACTTTCCCATTCATTTAATTGAAGCTTTTTAATCCTTGAATAATAGAGAGATCTGCAAAGTAGCTCTTCACATTCATCATGGACCTCTATTAATCAAGAGATAAAAAGTCTAATTTAAACAGTGGCGTAACTATAGGGGTCACAGGAGTCGCAATCACGACTGGGCCTGTCACTCCAGGGGCCCGGCTGGCCCCTGCAACCCCTCCGCCTGGAGCCCGCAATCTCCCTCTGGTTCTCTAGTAATGCAGAGCGCTGGGAGATGACATCATCTCCCAGTGCTCTGCATTACAGAAGAGGACCGCGCGGGAGCACAACGCGCCAGCCCGTCTCTCCTGCCACTCCACTGGACCACCAGGGATTGGGAGGTAGGAGAAGGAGGCATTGTGGAGGGCCCGGGGGCCAATGTGTTCAGGGGTTGGGGGGGCCCATGGCTCTTCTTACACCAGGGCCCAGAGGATTCTAGTTACGCCTCTGAATTTAAATCAGTGACTAGTGACTAGTTATTTCTCCTCTGTGGTGCAGTTGGCTTGCCAAGAAATTGCTCTACTTAACCTTTATACACATAAGGTCCAGTACCTTCAAAGTCAACTATGTGTACATTTTTCAAAGTCATACCATATAGTCATGTGACCTGGAAGGATAAGGAAGGCATGGTGTGATATATATGGGGTTGGAAGATCTGAGGCCTTAGAGTTTTGTTTGACTTGCGTGTCCCTGAATTTGATGAGTGAACGAGATTCCACTTGTTTCCAGGTCAAAGAGAGGTAAGAGTTGCAGAGACTGAGATACTAAGAACTGGAGTAATGCTGGGGCAAACCAACTGCACATGTGGAACAAATACAAATTCCTATTGATTTAAATGGGACCTTTAGTACCTTGAGGGATTTAAAAACAGCCCCACACAAATCAATAGGAATGTTGGGAAGGTTTATTTGTTCCCTATAGTGCAACGGATTTGCTGAGTTATTTTGGGGGCACAAAAAATATAGCTTATGTGTAATGGGAGAGGGAAATTATTTCCACTGAATTGGGAAGGTCTCAAGCGTAGCCACTTGGGGTCACATGTGGCCCCAGGGGCACCTGTTGTTGACCAGTGTTTATATATCTGCATCTCCAAAGTGCAGAAAACAACCCTAGGAGAGTTACATAATCTTACCTTAAACACATACACGTGCACTGCTGAAAACAATGACAGAAAATGACATAACAATTTAGCATTATGCCTGCTATCTTCTTTCATACACAAATCTTTGGCACGCACTTCTAGTTTACATCCAGTACAATTATCCCATTCAATTTGATCTCATATAATCAGAGAATAAGACGCAGCTCAATACCGTACAGTAGTTAAAACACAAACATGCCTGCGTTGACTAAAACCAGCTGTCTTGTGTGCTATGATTTCAATGTTAACTTGAAGTGAATTATACAATGAAAAACAATGCTATCTTTATGTTAACAAAGATTACAATAATATTCATATTCCAATGAGAGCTTTAAAATTTATTGCATTTTGCAGTCTATTTTTACTATTCTTGGTATACACCTCCATATGAATTTAACTGCAGATATATTCATTAGAACGCACCGATTTTTTGCTTAATCGGAAAAGTCTCTACAAGTGATTTACAGTGGAAAACCACAAACACACGCTAGCACACATAGCATTTTTTACATAAATCTTGGACACAGATAAGGGACTTCAGAGAGACCAGTTGTACCAATGACATTAGGGAGACCATCAGAGTGCCCTATTACATGGAGAATTGCATTTCACAATTACATTATTATTTCTCCATTTAGTGCTCCAGACTTTGACAGCCTCAAACACCAGATGGCGTTTTGGACAGGCATAAACCCAGACTAGGTGAACTGTGGCCCACTCGTGCTCCCCCTTGGCTATGTTCCTAGTACATCCAATGGATAAGATTTACTTTTAAGGCTCCACATAGGCAAGGCATCCAAACATACCTCTTGGTATACAAATATAATAAAATGAGTCCCTGCTGCATAAATAAGGAGGAAATGAATATATCATGAGTGCAAGAGGAGTGCACAATGCATTGTTTTGCAAAGGTATTCTAATGCAAATAAAAAGCAAGATTTGAGTTGGTATAGGATAGACTCATGGGCTATCAACCATAACTGGCATGTGAAGCAGGGGTGATTTATACATATATAAATGTATAAATATAACAGATGTAATGGTCAATTCACACAGGTAATTGGGCAGTAGTGACACTATTGCCATGCACAGCTGTTCAAAAAGAATGTGCACTGTACAATTTGGAGGCATTCACATGGCCAGCCGTGTCAGGTGACAGTCAGCTATTAATGCAAGACACTGCTGAAGTTTCATGAAGAACTACATGGTGATCTGCAAGTTCAGATGAGAGATTAAATGGTTAGTATGGTTATCACAAAAGTCTAATCATAGACTGTCTAACAGGGTTATCAGCCAGTCATGTAAGGCCAATGTCCACATGGTACGGATCTACTCTTCAGCACATACATCTCCCTGTGACTTTCACACTGGGAAAACACAATTTGCTGGTAGCATATGAACATTGTTAATTCAAATGTGGCAGCAGTGCTGATGTATGCAATTATCCCATGTGTGCATTAGTTTAACAGAATACTGCTATGCTACTGCTTTGGATATAGATCAGCTGTAGACATTTGGCAGTCTCCCAGCTGTTGTGCTACAACTCCCATCATCCTCCCCTGGCTGCGGGCAAGCCTTTATCAGTAATGGTTGCATTTATTAATTTGATCATGGTACACAATATAGAATTTATGAGTATAAATGGCTGTATGGAGGAAGCAAGAAATTAGCAATTCAAGAGCACCCAACTGAACCATAGGGGAATTTATGAGTATGCCACTGAAATTGTAAACAGATGGTAAAGTATTAGAATGCCAATGAAATGGTAAATAAATGGCTGTATGCAGGAAGCAAGAGAGTAGCAATCCAAGAGCATCCAATTGAACCACAGGGAACAAAAATACACATTTCCAAAATCCTCACTGAATTTTAACCCCCTTGGTAGCTAGATATGTCTCTAACACTCTGTTAATCAATTCAGTAGGTGAAATCCTCAATGGAAATTTCCATTTGTCCCCCATGGTGAGTTGGTTTGTCCCAAAATGGCTACTCCTTTGTTTTCTGCACATGGCCCAAACTGTTGAGAACTCTACTTGTAATACAATTCTGAGCACATGCCTCAGATACTGAAATGGTTAACCATTATTTCATCTATTTCATGATGATTTCAACTAAGGGCTTCTAGTTTACATCCTGTACAATTATCCCATTCAATCTGATCTCATATAATCAGAGAATCAGATGCAACTCGATACTATACAGTAGTTAAAACACAAACATGCCTGCGTTGACTAAAACCAACTGTCTTGTGTGCTATGATTTCAATATTAACTTGAAATGATTTATACAATGAAAAACAATGCTATCTTTATGTTAACAAATATTACAATAATATTCATATTCCAATGAATTTATTGTATTCTGCAATATTTTTTACTATTCTTGGTATACACCTCCATATGAATTCAACTACAGATATGCTCATTAGAACTCACCAATTTTTTTCTTAATCGAAAAGTCCCTACAAGTGATTTACAGTTGAAAATCACAAACACACACGCTAGCACAAAATCATTTTTACATCAATCTTGGACACAGATAAGGGACTTCACAGAGGCCAATTGTACCAATGACATTAGGGAGACCATCAGAGTGCCCTATTGTATGGAGAATTGAATTTCACAATTACAGTGTTGTTTCTCCATTTAGTGCTCGAGACTTTGACAGCCTCGAAAACCAGATGGCATTTTGGACAGAACTTCAACTGGGTGAACTGTAGCCCACTCATGCTCCCCCTTGGCTATGTCCCTAGTACCTCCAATCAATGAAATCTACTTTTACGGCTTCCCATAGGCAAGCCAGCCTTGGCGCACTTAGTCCCTATCATGGCCACAGTCCCACTCCTCACTTGGACCCACTCATGTCTCCAACCACTGATCTTTGGCAAGAAAATATAATTAGCCATTATGCACAAGCACAACAAGTTCCTAACGCCTTGGTTTAATAGCAATACCTCCAAAACATTACTTCTCAATGTCCAGCATCCAAGGCATTAAAAATAATTGTAAAGTGACACATCCACTGGTAAAAATCCAGCCAACATAATCCAGGATCTGATATTTTTAATGGGTTGTGATTGGTCTGGCCACATCCACAACTGAAAATGTGAGCGTGACCAATACAGCTGTGGCAACCATCAAAATTTTACACTCTAGATAATTGCATGCCAAGCATAATGTGAATGTGGCACTAGGGGAGACAAATCCCTGGTAGAATCTTATTGCTGTACGTAGACATATCCCATTTCAAAAAAATGAGTCATTAGTTGCAAGAGTGGTAATTTTTTAGCCTTTTGTGATTTGAGTCATCACATTCAGCCTACTATGTATCTCAAATTTGACAATTTGGTATAGATAACTACTTTAAAAAAGGGCACAGAAAAGATTGGAAACCCTTCCATTGCTTCCTTTTGTGCCCAATGAGACCTTTAAAGCACTGGCAGAACAGGGCTGTTGAAGCTTGAAAATAAGCTTAATGGGTAGCAAAAGTCCATGACCGTAACTATTCCCTTGTGTCCCTAAATGTTCCCAATAACCTTACCTACGCACTTAAGTCTCTGTTAACCCTTCTGATACCAGTTTACATATCTTTACTGGCAGAGAAGGAATTAACTTAGACTGACATTAAAAGTAGCAGCAGGCTTTTGTTTTGAAAAAATATATATTGTAGGGTTTTTCTTGTTGGGCAAAATACTCTCAATACTGAGAGATGCAGATTTAATACAGTTTAAACTCTTTTTTCTATATTAACAGTGTCCTCTAGTGATCAGATACCAAACAGATATTCTGTTACATTCTAAATGAGCATACCTAGGAACTCTCAGGGTATGACCCTGAGACTCAAGGTTTTGGCCCAAATCTCAGGGTCTCAGGGTGAAGAGCTAAAATCTCAGGGTGAGGGAGTTCAGTGCTCCCTGTTATATATTCTGCTCCAGTTAAATGCTTCTTTAGTCTCTAAACTGGTGCCACTTGTACTAAGAAGGCAGTCCTGCTTGATTTGTGTGTGTTCATGCAGTGATATATTTAAGTTGTTATGTATTAATTGCTCCTTGAATGCTGATTGGAGCAACTCTCGCTTACAGCTATCAGGGATATATCGCAGATAATCTATATTATGGGAAATTTAAGGGTTAATATTTACACAATATCAGGGTCAGCTCATTTTGAAAGTTCCCAGGTATGTATATGAGAGCAAAGTCACTGATAAACAGTTCTACAAAGAATATGACAGAAACTGTTGAGTCATGCTGTCAGTTAGAACTTTCCGGAAGCAACACTGTAAATTTGCTTCCTGATTATTTGGCTGTTATAACATTTGAATAAAACAACAGAATGTGATGGAAGTTCCCTTGTTTTACTCAGAAGGAAAGACCTGTAACATATAGGTTTTCATAAAAAAACGTTTACTGCTCCTTTAAATGTAAAATACCCTGTCATCCCCCAGTAGTTTAACTTTACCTACCATTAACCCCTCCATTGCTAGACACTCAGAACTCATTGTAATCAATATATTCAAGTCTCCCTGGCAACATAGGGGTTAAACCTGTCAAAAAGAAAGATATTGCTTAGATTGGATTGTTAGGGGATAACACTCTCCTCCATCTCTCCACCTCATCAGACTCGGACGGAGAGTGTGAAAATATAATTTGAGGTCCTAAACCCCCAAAATAAAAACAGCTAAATAAATAAATCAAATATATATATATATATATATATATATATATATATATATATATATATATAGTATATACTAGCAATATTGGCACTGCTTTGCCTGTGCAATTAATAATACAATGACTATTTTAGTGAAAGGCTTGTTGAATTTTCAGTGCATTGCCCTTTCAGCTCCACAAAGGTGTCCAACGCATTGCAAAGCACTGCTTAACTCAACTCTCCATCAGTGAGTGTGACCATGTGCGTGAGCCAGTGTGTTTTGCGTGTACGTTGATTTCTGCATGTGATGCATTTTTCTTGTATTGTGTTTTGCGTAGCACCTATAGCATTGTGCGTATTGTTTACAGTATACAAAAGTTTTGCCTACTGAGTATAGCATTTTGCATATTGCTTATAGAATTTTGCCTATAGCGTATTCAGTTTTGCCTATATAGTTTTGCGTATAGCATTTTGAGCATTGTGCATAGTGTTTTGCGTAAGATGTATAGTGTATTGCATTTTGTATATGGTGTATAGCGTTTTAAATATTGTGTATAGCGTTTTGTTTATATTTTTTTGCATTTGGCGTATTCCGTTTAACATATAGCATTTAGCGTTTTGTGCACTGTGTATGGTGTTTTGCATCATATTGTTGTGCATATAGCATAAGGCATGTTGCATTTTGTGCATTCTGTTTGGGGTGTGTCATTTGGTGTATAGCATTTTTCATATAGCATATTGTGTTTTGTGTATAGCGTTTTGCATAAGGCTTAGAAAGTTTGTCATATATTGTTTTGTATATGGCTCTTGGCATATTGCGTTTAGCGTACTGCGTTTAGCACATTGCATATAGTATATAGAACTTGGTGTATAGCATTTGGCATATAGTATTTCATTTTGCATATATCAAGTTTTGTGTATAGAGTTTGGCATTGTGCGTATATACCAGTGTGTATAGCATTTGGTGTATAGTGTTTAGCATTTGGAGTATAGTATTTTGCGTATAGCATTGTGCATTTATCTCTGCACATATAGCATTTGGAGTAGACTGTTTATCATATGGCCTATAACATATGGCGGATAGCATTTTGCATATAACGTTTGGCATAGGGTGTATTCCATTTTGCATATAACATTTGGCGTATATCGTTGTACTTATATAGTCGTACGTATAGCATTTGGAGTATGGCATAGGGAGTATAGTGTTTTGCGTATATCGTTTTGTGTATAGCGTTTGGCATATGGCTTATGGTGTTGTGTGTATGGCGTATTGCATTTTGCTTTAGGGTATTGCCTTTGGTGTATAGTGTATAACTTTTTGCATATAACATTTTGCATATTATGTATAGTATTTTGCGTATGGAGTATTTCTTTTGGCCTACAGCATTTTGTGTATGACATACAGGATTTGTCATATTGCTTATAGTGTCTGTTGTTTTGGGTTTGGAGTATTGCGTATAGCGTTTGGCATACAGCATTTTGCGTATTACGAGTAATACATTGTGTGCTTATATTGTGTGCTTGTTTGTGTGTGTATTGTGTATATTAAATAGTTGGGGGGAGATTGTGTTTCCTTTTCGGAAGGCTTTTTTCTAGCTAGGGCTTTGAATAAGGGTTGACCTCCAACTTAAAACATTTCATTAGTATCAGGTCCAGCTGCTTTGCCATTTTTTATTGATATTATTGCAACTTCGACTTACATAGTAACAGTGAATTAGGTTGAAAAAAGATACAAGTCTATCAAGTTTAACCTTTGCCTCAAAAGCCAGGGAAATGAGAATTATATATTCTTTCCTGCTTCCAAATAAGTTAGTCTTTACCTGAACTTCCTGTTTTACACAGAAATGTAATAGCAAAACAGGAATGAAAACAAACAAACTAGGAATGAAAGAAATGTATCTAATCTTCTCTTAAATGTATCCATTTTATCTGCCATATCCACATCCTTGGGCAAGGAATTCCACAATTAACAGACCTTACTGTAAAAAACCCCTTTCCTCTGCTGAAGTTGAAACCTCCTTTCCTCTAATCTCAAGAGGTGGCCCCTGGTTAGTTGATCAGGCCTTGGAATTAGTAGCTCACCAGAGAGATCCTTGTATTGACCTCTCATATAATTGTACATTGTGATAAGATCTCCTCTTAGTCATATTTTTTCTAGAGTAAATAAACCAAGTTTGTCTAGACATTCCTTATATGTGAAGTCTTCCATTCCCTTAATTAATTTTGTTGCTCTTCGCTGTACTCTCTCCAGTTCTAGAATATTATTTTTTCAGAAACTGCACTCCATATTCGAGGAGAGGTCTTACCAATGATTTGTACAGTGACAAAATGATGTTATCCACGCTTGCTTCAATACCCCTTTTTATGCAAGACAGGACTGTTTGCTTTTTCTACTGCTGTATCCCAGTCTATGTGTTGCATTGATGCTCTTAACATTTTGAAGTTAGCTTTTATAACATTAAGAGTTTTGGTTGAACCTATACAATTTTGCTTTGCCAGACTGATCTCAAATGTAACTATGTTATGATCACTGCTTCCCAGATGTTCACCTAACTTAATATTGGACACCATATCTGTGTTATTTGTTATTACTAGGTCCAAAACATTGTTATTTATGGTCAGCACTTCCACCATTTTTGACATGTAGCTAACCCTAAGCATGCTCAAAAACCTGCTTCCCTTAGCATTCTGACAGGTCTCATGTTTTCATTTGATATCAGGATAGTTAGAATTTCTCATAATTATAGTATGCCCAAGATGTGCAACTTTCATCTTTTTCAATAACAGCTGGGTCTCAACATTCTTATCACTATTTGGTGGTTTACACCAACACTTTTCTTACCTTGTATGCCAGTCTCAGTTTCTACTCACAGGGGCTCCACATTATGGCCAATTTCCTCACAAATGACACCCCCTAAAATTGGATTTAGATCTTGATTCAAATATAAGCATATGCCTCCCCCTTTTCCATTAGTTCTGTCTGTCCTAAACAGGGAATAGCCCTCTACATATATAGCCTAATAATGTACATAATACAAGCATCTTTCTATTATACCAGTTATGTACAAATGCTCATTAACCGCCAGCAATTCTAGTCCTACCATTTTACCTACCATACTTCTTGCATTTGCCAACATACAATTAATTTTGATGTCTTTATGTATTTTACACACTATTTTTCTTTTTGCTACATTCTTGTTTAATAGGAGTTCCTCCATGTTGGCCGTGTTTATTCCCACCCCTTCTCCACCCCACGATCCTTAATTTTTACCCCGTTCTTAATAACACTATATACTCTACCTACCCCATTTCTTATACCAAAGCTTTTGTCACAGCTTCAGCCACTGGCACTGCGTTCAGTTGTGATCCTTCATCCTTATAAATATTTGAATAAAATTCTTCAAGTTTTTGCTGTTGTACCATCTTCAAGCTTTAATGAAAACATATGGCTCCTAAGTGTGGACATTTTTAATTTTGCTTTTTTCTAAGTATTTGATTTTGTTCCAGTGTCCTTTTCATGAGCTCAACATTGAATTGCATGTTTCTTGTTTTATGTGTTTTCTTATGGTCTTGAACATTTCTACCCTGTTTCTAATATTACCATTTTGTTTAATTTCTTGTCACTTTTTCATCATGGCAACTGTTTTGTTTGAAATTCCAGTTGGTTTTTCTTGTTTCACAGTAGGCATGGTCAGTGTCTACGTAAGTGTCAAATTTTTTTCATTGTGGGTCGAAATGTCTGTGTCTGGAAGGTCTCGCAGCACATTGAAATGATTAGACAGCACTAATTCAAATTTCTTATTCAATAGCTGGCTAGTGTCTATCTTCACTTTTGGTGACTTGATCATTTTCTTTCTTTCTTGCAGTCAATTTTGATTTTTGTTCTCACTAGATGATGGTCATTTCCAACACTGAAACAATTTAAGACTGAGCAGTCAGTGAATATTGTTTTATAATTTGCAAGTATGAAGTCAATTTCACTTGTATTACCATTAGGGCTTTTCCATGTCTATTTTCTCTGGGGCTTTTTGTTGTAGAATGAATTCAAGATGTAAAAATTTTGCTCTTCTGCCTCTATAGTCTTTTTTTCCAGTTCCATATGGTCCGATCAAATTTTCACCATTTTGGATCTTACCAAATCTCACACTGAAATATCCCATTATAAATTTGTAGTGGTAATTGTCCTGTTTGTAGAGTCATAATAATTAATCAGAAATGTCCTTAACTTCACATTACTGTGGCTACTTATAAGGGCATAAACTTAAATTAATCGAAGAACATAGCAACTGTTTAGTTTGATAGCACCAGAAGCAATTCTTCCAGAAATAATTACATTTACAAATTAGTCTGTCAGTCTTTGGTTAATCAAGAATCTGATTCTTCCACATTGTCCATTACTGGCTCCTTTATAGTATAGCCAGTGTCCATCTTCAAATTTGACTAAAACGTCATCTTTCTTACCAGTATCACATAATCAAATTTCCCAATTGATATTCAGTTCTTGTACTAGTTCCTTTAAGAGTGAAACCGTATTCATAGGTCGAATGGTAAGCGTTCCAATATCTAAAGACCAAAGGAAGCCTGAAAGAACCCAGTAATTCTTAAAACCCTCTGCCATTGAGCTGGTCTTCCTGCTGCCATAGGAAGTAGCTTGTAAGCCTCCTGGGAATGAGGGCCACTGTTTTTGTTTTAAAGCCATGCTGAGGGAATGGACCACAATCTGCCATGCTGGTCCAGTGCAGGTTGGCAGATTTTGCCAACCTTAAAGGGATAGTAATACTTTATTAGTACTATCCCCCCTATTGTAGATATTTGTAAAATGATTTACTAGCCCCCAGTTTCATCTCTCAAATCTTTATGGTTTGAGAGATAACCAAAGACACAGTTCCCCCCTCCCTCCCCCTTCCCTGAAGTCAGCGTTGTACTGACTGCAGGGGAAGTCTGTCATACGACAGGCTTGCAGCTCTGCAGCTTGGTTTGCAAGCACATGTAGAAGACCGTTTCAGTGAAATAATTCTTTTTCACTAACGCATGATGAAAGTCAGACCGGATATCCCTGAAGTCAGCACAACGCTGATGCTTTAGTTATTCTATATGTGATTTTGTAAAACGGTGGACACCCAAAAGTAAGCCTCTTAAAGACTACATATGCTAAACAAACAAGATATACCATTCTGATGCTATATTCTGCTTTATGGTAGTCTTGCTCCATATTGCTTGCCGCATTTATTTAAACTTGTTTATTTTCTTATTTTAAAATCGCTTGCCTTCATATGTAGTCTTAACATCAATGTATATGTGGGGGTACTTTGCAACTTAACAGAAGTCCTCTGTAGACTTTATAGCTTGACCCTGTATATGATAATGTACTTCTCCATACACCCTAGTGCTTTTTGTCTCCAGCGCATCGCGCAACTTATGTACAGGTATCTGCTACTATGTTGCCATTTGTATTCAAGCACAGATATTGTGGCACGATCTTTTATATACATGATGTCCACGATACTTCCGTTTAATTTTTGTAGTCTTTTGACCATATTTGCATATACCCTGATGCACGGATGTTACATTTATCTACACATTAGCTTTATTCTTGTTGATAAACCCGTGCACGGAATGTATCCTCTTTTTTCCAGTATACTATAGTTAGCGATTTTGACATTGTTTGACATATATGGCTATGCGGATTGATTTGTCCTTCTGATGCCGCACGGGCATGGAGCACGCTGATCTTGTAGCGTGCTGCTTGGCATTGCGGTACTCAGAGGGTTAATGCATATTATACTATTTGTGACCCTCTTATACTTTACATTAGCCATATATGCATTACAGTGTAACGTGACCTTTGGATATTTATCCGGAATACTGCATTGGTTGGCTGAATATTACTGTCTGTTTTCTGACACGTTTATGCAAATACTGTATTTTAAATTGCACCTATCACCAGCGCTAATTTTGGCGCTATTTGAGGAGTGAGGGTTTAAGAAGGGAATGTTTGTGTGTTTCACTTTTATCCTGACGAAGGCTGCTTAACGCAACTGAAACTGTGATTTAATAAACAACCACAATTTTGTCACCATTGATTCTAAAGACCTGCGTGTGCTTTGTTTCATTTGGACTTACATATTGGCTTTAACAATGGCACCCAGGCAAATATCGATATTATTAAACGTGAGTACCTCTGCAACAGTATATATATATATCTGTTGAAGGGGAGGAGAGACGAGGCAAAGATGAACTGTCAGTTTGAAGGGGAGAGATTCCAAGATGAACTGTCAGTCGAAGGGGAGGAGATTCGGAACTGTCAGTCGAAGGGGAGGAGATTGAAAGTTGAATAGGAGGAGATTTCAAAGTGTAATTGTCAGTTGAAAGGGAGGAGTTTGAAAGACGAACCGTCAGTCGAAGGGGAGGAGATTGAAAGATGAAATGCCAGTCGAAGGGAAGGAGATTCAAAGATAAACTGCCAGTCGAAGGGAAGGAGATTGAAAGATGAACTACAAGTCGAAGGGGAGGAGCTTTAAAGATGAACAGTCAATTGAAGGGCTGGAGACTGTAAGTTGAGCCGTGAGTCAAAGGGGAAGAGATTCATATATGAACTCCCAGTGGAAGGGGAGAAGAGGCAAAGATGAACTGGGAGAGAGGGTATAGAAGAAAGAAAGTGTGTAGTGGGGTAGAGGGTGAAGTCCTTGCAGGGTAGACGATGAAGGTGAAGGATGAATTTGTATCTGTGTTGAATAGGAGGAAGGGTGTATGGTGAGGTGTGTACTGTGGTAGAGGGTGAAGTTCTTGCAGAAATTTTCACAGGAGTGGGCAGGGGGGCTATTCCCCATGCCCACTTCTGTGAAAATCACTCCCCATGTTTACACCAATGGGACAGGCAGTATACAGGAGATTATGCATAACTCCTTCTTACTGCCGCCCCTGGGTGTGTTTGGCTTCAGACAAAGTTTGTTGGTCACATGATGCTTCCTCTTATGTATATGTTTTTTTTTTTGCATGGCTAACCCCTCCATTGCCAAGAGAGCAAATCTGGGGAACAAAGTGGTTATTCAGGGTTAGAGTTTATGTGCGGTGGGTGCTTTATGGTATTTGGTATCAGGCGGGCTATTGCGGGTGTCTGCTTACTTCCTTTGAGGCTTTGAGGGCACATTTTGGAATACATTTTCTAAGTTTTTTCTTCAAATGCAGTTCCTAATTAGAATCTAGTCCTCTGACAGAACAGAATTGCAAATCTGACCAAAAATGTCTACCGATGCTGCATTAGCCAATCAGTAATTTTTTTTCAGGTAGAATAGAATCTAGTCCTCAAACTGAGAGATAGGGAGAAAATAAAGGAAGTCGATAGTGAAATACATTCAGGAGAAGTTTGGATAAATGAGATAAATACATATGATAGAATTACATAAATGTAAGAGGTGACAAGAGACAGAGGAAGAGTGTGGAGGACTAGACATAACATTTTTGAATATGTGCAGTAGGTAATACTCATGTTTGTGCTAATTCATAAAATTACAATGTAAGTGGCAACCCATTCAATATCCTTATTCAGCAGCCATTTGTCTCTGGTTTAAATCTTTTTTTAAAACATGAATTTGTTTAGTCTATCGGCCTTTACTACTTTCAAAGACTGATGTTATTTTCACAAATATTTATTAGAATGGTTGTATAACTTTCATAGTATTTTCTACTCTTCTTTGAAATGCTAATTTGATAACTGTTTATAAAAATGTCTCTTTGTATATTCTGTACCATATTCAATTTTACATCCTCGTCTTGTTGTTTGTCTCTTGGGTACCTTGGATCAAAACTGACTGCCTGAACTATAACAAAAGTAGTACAGAAATCTAATTGGAAACAAATCATGTTTCTTTCATTAAAATGGAACGATTTACTGTAGCGCCTGTGTTATTTGCCCACCTTGGTTTTGTAGTCAATAGACATTATTTAATGACCTCACTTGTATATGCATTTCTATTGACAACAGGGACACTCACCAATCTCAACATGCTGAGTTTTGGGTAAGGCTCTTACTATTCCAATGCTGATTCACTAGACATCCAGCTTACATACCTCTGTAACTGGCTACCTTATGTAATCCATTGAAAACCAAAGAGGTCTGTAACACATTGCTTAGCAATATGGTGGATATGTCTTTAGCATCCAAGGGGTTAGCAGTTATTTAGTGTTTCGATTTTTTAAAATACGGCAGTGTTTCACAACCAGGGTACAGTGGCACTTTGGTGTGCTACTGACCTCCTTTATCTATTAAGACTCTGATAAAAATGTCACTGTTGAGCTACAACTGTATATTTATAGAAATTGTTTTGCATAATATGTTTATTTTAGTTATTCTGATTGTGAGAGCTAAGAATATCTGTATATTTATGTATTTTAAACCTTAATTTCACATTTGACAAATGACATAAAATCTTAGGTGTGCCCCAAAAATTCAAGACTGTATGTTAGGGGTGACCTGAGCAAAGAATCGTTGAAAACCACTGGACTAAGGGAATGTTCTTTGCCAGGCATCAGTAGATGAGCCAGAAGGTGATCATGTAATGATCTGGAGTGTGGCCATGGTTAGGGGTAAACAGACTCAGACTGCCTTGCCTAGGGATGCCTGAGATGTAAATCCAGCCAGGATAGAAATCCATTGTGTATGATGCCAATAATAAATACAAATACTAATCTCAAAAAAGATTTTGAGGATCATATTAAACACTACCTGGTATTGTCCCAGTTATCCAGTTAACATCTCCAGTTGGTCTTGCTCTAATAGATCCTTGAGTTGTTCCATTTTGTGCTGTGGAGTTAAATGTTGAAGAAAATACCTGCTTAAATTTACAACCTTGACAATAATTTAATAAATAAAGAGCTGTTTTGATACCTCATTAAACAGAGTTAATGTCTAAGGGAACTCTGCATTTCCTTTGGACTAGCACAGCACTTATATTTAAGAATTACAAGGTTATTAGCAGAGCTTTGGATGCAGTAAAGCTAGTGATATGAAAGTTGCTCCCAGTCCATTCTGTTGAGTGTTTTATTAGAGCCAAGTGAAAATGTACCATCTCGAATATGAGTGTATGATACAGATCAGGGTGCAATGCCAAAAAAGGACATGATTTCACATTCTGTGGTTGTATATTGTTTTGCAGGGAACCTGAATTATTGTATCACATAATCAGCCTGGTGGCTGATGTCTAAGCTCTACTAGATGAAAAAGCAGTGTAGCATTCTCTTATTGTACCCAATAGGCATGGGTAAACTACATGAAAAATATTTTTCAGTGTAATTTACTCATTCATATCAATACTACTGAGCAACCTTCCCACTAAAGTAAATGGCATATGTTATGCACATAACCCCACTGATAAATTAGAGCAGGCCTAAGAACCTGAGAACTACCGGGTGTTGAGGGCTACAATTCCCATCAACTGGAGGGCTCAACTTTGCCCATACTTAAGTGTGTTATAAAACTGCATCAAGAAAAGCGATTTAGCAACTATTGTCCGTTATTTGACGGCGCTTTTTCTTTATACCTGTTAAGTTCAAAATGTATGCATATTGCAAATAGCAACAGGTAATTTGTAGATGAGGATATTGCCAGCTAGAAAACAATCTGAAATTATGTGGGCATCTGCAGCAAATATTGTGTATTGCATGTTTAGTCTCATGCTCACAAGCCTGATACAAAGAGTCTAAGGGGACAGCATTTTGTCTGACAGGAGATTGGATGTTAAGCCTTCTGTTTAAAATTCAGTCTCTTCTTGCATTACCAAAAAGGGAGCACCAGGCGCCCTCTTGTGCTAATGCATTATTCCACTGGGGCTTACAATGCAGCCCTGTCTTCATTGGCATGTCTGCTTCTTGAGGAGTAGATCTGCCAATGGGGCACTATACTGGTAGGAGCTGCCCTTAATTGTGCACTGCTCATCCCTGTGGCGCTCAAAATGTTAGAAAAGTATACCAAGTAGTACACAATCATCCCCTAGGCTCTGTATCTTTTGTCATTTTCATATATGTTGTGCACGCCAAAGCATATAAGGCTGGGCAGCGTCCATGGGGATTTGTGGCTTCAAGCTGCCCTCCCAGCCTTGTTCCCTTGCCCACTGATAGCCATAGAACTCCGTGCACACTTCCTGGTCCCAGGACTTGTTCCCTTGCCTACTGGTATCCACAAATCCCCATGACACGCCTGGGAAACGGAACAAGGCTGGGGTTGTCAGTGTATGTGGGTCTAAAACAAAATGGTGATGTTCCCCAGGATGCAAAACACAATACTTATGTTCTACATGCTGCCCCACACTGTCCATCTTCAACATGCTGCCCCACACTGTTCATATTCGACATGGTGCCCCGCACTGTTCATCTTCGACATGCTGCCCCACAATGCTTCCCCATTCTGGAACATGTTACCATATACACCATCACTTCCATTAGCATATGAGCGCTTGTGTGTATATATTAAAAAAATGCACATTGTGCAGGATCTCAGAATGGGGATGTATTATGGGTCAACATATCAAAGATGAACACTGTGAGGCAGCATGTTGATCATGAACAGTATGAGGAAGGATGTCGAAGATGAACAGTGTGGGGTAGCTTAGGGAACATAAACATTGTGACGCAACATGGGCAACATCACCACTGTGTGTGTGTGTTAGCCCCATATACACTGACTGACACCCCCAACCTTGTTCCCTTGCCCAGGCAGTGTCCATGGGGATTTGTGGCTACTACGTTTGGGGGCCAGGAAGTATACATGGTGTCTATGGCTACCAGTGGGCAAGGGAACAAGGCTGGGGGGCAGCTGGTAGCCACAAATCTCCATGGGCACTACCCGACCTCTAACTTTGTTCCCTTGGGAGTGCACAACATATATGAAATATGTTACAGAATTAAGGAGATGATTATGCACTGCTTGTTGTACTTTATAACCCTTTGATTGCAACAGGGGTGCATAATGCACATGCCTATGTCATTCAAAGGGTTAAGGGAGTGATGATGTTCGTGGTTCTGATAGGATCCTCTCCACTCCTCTACTGAGCAAGAGGGAAGCAGAGAGAATGCTGTCAGACTTTAGGGTTGCCTACTGCTGGTGATGTGCGAGGGAGAGCATCCCTTCCGTATTGCCAGCACTTTGACAACCCTCCATGCTTCCGATTGATTGAGGGCTGTTACCTCCCAAATCGAAGCCTTTTAATTTATACAGTAACCTGTTGTGAGGCACCGTATCAAAGGCTTTTTCAAAATCCAAGTATACTACATCAACATCAATTCCCTTGTCCAAATTACTAGTTACCCTTTCGTAAAATACACGTAAACTATTCTGGCACAATCTATTCTTCATAAAACCATGTTGATTCCTGCTAATAATATTGCTTGTCTTCACATAGTTCTGAATACTGTCAGTTAGTAACCCTTCTAATATCTTACCCACTATGGAAGTCAAGCTCACAGGTCTATAATTTCCTGGTTTGGCTCTTGCCCCCTTGCATTTTGATCTTTGAAGATTACATCCCACTGACTATCTTGTAACGCTGCTTTTAGCCTTGGAAATTAACCTTTTTAAAATTGAATGTTTTTATTAATCTCTTGCTATTGTGTTTCTCATTACAACTTTTCAAAGGATACCATTTTGCCTAAATGTTCATTTCCCTTTATACTGTTTATCATGTCAGAATTGTTTGAGAGCACTAGGTCAAGCAAGGCGTCTTTTCTAGTTGGCTCTTCTGCTAGTTGGGACATAACATTTCTTTAAACATACTTAAAAAATAATTTCCCTTTATTGTTCTGGAAGTCATATTGCTCCAGTTAATTTGAGGATAGTTGAAATCTCCCATTATGATTACATTTCCGGACACAGAAGCCTTTTTCATTTGTAGTAGGAGTTGGGTTTCCTCAAACTCCCCAATATTAGGTGGCTTGTAGCAAATCCCCTTTACAATATTTTTATTATGTGTGCCTCCAGTGTGTATTTCAACCCCCAGGGCCACTACATTTTCACTGGATCCTTCACTTATATCTTCCCTTATACTAGGTTTCAAGGCATGCTTAACATACAAGCATACCCTCCTCTCTTTGTATTAACCCTATCCCTCATCTAACCAGGCTTCAGACACACCTATTAGATCTTACTGCTCATACATTACAATAATTTCTATTTCCACCCATCTTACCAGCTAGACTTTGAGCATCTGCATAAATTTTATATTTTCTGCAATCTGAAAAATTGCATTCTCTGTAAAATGTATTTGCCTTTTATTAACACTGCCACCTACCAATTAGATTAACTAGTCCATTCCCCTCTCTACCTCCATGCCCTTTCTCTAATCCAATTTCCTCAATTATACTACCATCCCCATCATGTATTGTATCACCCCCCCTTCTAGTTTAAACTCTCCTCCAAACCTCTAAACATCATAACTCAAAGTACCGTGGGCTCCTTTCCACTAAAGTGCAATCCATCTTGATTATAAAGATTACCCCCAAGGGAAAAGACTGCCCAGTGCTCCAGGAAACCAAACACTTCCTGCCTACACCAAGTCTTTAGCCACGCATTTAACTCCCTAATCTGCAGTTGACTTTCTGATGTAGCGAATGGCACAGGTAGTATTTCAGAAAAGTCTACCTTAGAGGTCCTCTGAGTAAGCTTATAACCTTAATCCCTGAAATCCTTCTTAATGGACTTTTTCATTGGAACCAACATGTACCATGACATCTGGGTCATACCCAGCACCTCCCAACAATCTATCAACCCGATCTGCCACATGTCGAACCCAAACACCTGGGAGACAGCAAACTGCTTTACTGTAGTTACCCTGACAACAGATTTTCCTGTCTGTCTTCCTAATAATAGAATCCTCTATCACCACCATAATCATGTATTTGTATCTATTCTTTATTTAAATCTATAGTTAATGAGATACTTAGCTGGAGGGAGAGTAGAATATTAGGTTCCGATACACCAGGCTGTGCCAGCCAGTACTGCTATATTGCAAAAACTGACAAAATAAAGCTAAGTATCTCAAACTATAGTTTTAAATATAGAATGGCTAACATAAATGTCTTTTTTTGTCACCTATGGTGCAGTTTGTTTGTTCCAGAATTAATCCAGGTGTTCTTAATATATCAGCCTCCTTAAGATTACTTTGAACTTGATAACATTATTACTGGTTTTAACTACAATCTTTCCATAGACTAGTGATAACGTATATTACCTGCAAAGCAATATATGACTAAGTTTTGTATAACAAAGGACCCTCTAGTGGCTTAATATCCTATAAGAGACAAACATGTTGCAAAGGACAAATCCTAAAGTAAATTTGTAATTTCTTTATTGTGCAATAAAGAAATGAGATAAAATCACGCACAAAAACATACAATCATAAAGGGGAGAATCTCTAATGCAAGGGCATCTTATTTTAGGGCAATTGTCACCTGTCTATATTGCTTGCTTAGTGGGACCATGATCTTGACAGCATTTGCATGATTGTCAATTGGTCAGATTATACAAATCAGCTAGTACTGACCAGAACAGAGAGTGACAGGTGGGAGGGTGAGCATTGAGTAATGTTAGTATCTGGCTGATAGGACAGTTAGTAATGTCTGATTTGCATAAACTGACAAATAACTAAAGCTAAATAGCTCATGAATTATTGCTTTAAGTAAAAAATGGCTACCATAAATGCAAATGTTTTTTAAAGCTCTTTCAAAATGCCCCTTTTGTTACAAAGGGTCAGTTCCATTTATGCATAGTTAAAATTGGAGTTGAAATAAAGGGTATATGATGGCTTGCCAAATGGGAGAAAGGGAAACAGGTCCATTGAGTATGACAAAATGAAAGGACATATACATAAAGAATAAGACACATGCATATGTCAAGTTGGAAAATCAACAGTAATATCCATGCCAAGGAAAGCAAAGTATCATACTTATTGTATTTGGGAAGGTGTGAAACACTAAGACCATACATCCAAGAAACATGGTGCACCACTACACTATATGGAACAAACACAATTCCCCAATTTTGTACTGATTTAAATGTGGCTTCTAACCCCATGATTGATTAGCGATGCATTAGAGTCCTCTCTTGCTTTTGTACTTGTTTACCCCAGAACACCTTGTTTTGAGATTATGGTTATAAGCTTTTAGACCTGAAACATCCATATGTCATGACAATCTTGTTGAAAATTGACATAACACAACAAGGGGACTCTATTATTCAATAACATGCTGGCATTGGAAGAGTGCAATTTGATCTTAATAACCACCATTGCCTTATTTATGATGTACCATTTGGCACATTAGGAGCAAATTGTTTAACTTGTATTTAACCTCTGATCAGTGAACCCTGTGCGCCTCAATGCTATTCAGTCACTATTATAGTGAGTA
The DNA here is from genome assembly GCA_037306005.1 of Rhinophrynus dorsalis. NCBI lineage: Eukaryota > Metazoa > Chordata > Amphibia > Anura > Rhinophrynidae > Rhinophrynus > Rhinophrynus dorsalis. The sequence continues at coordinate 371,443,584 of CM074719.1, forward strand.
GTGGATATTTATCAGACAGTCACAGTTGCTTTGATAAACATTTCTATAGTAAAAACACTATGACAATGATAAATATGTCCTCTTTGTGTATAATAATCAAAAGCACAGCTAAATGGATTATTACAGAATGATAAGCCAACACTTGCTGTATAAACACATAGTTGTTACATAGTTAATGCGGTTGAAAAAAGACAAAAGTCCATCAATTTCAACCTTTGCCAGATCACCTTTGTTGAGTCTTTTGTCATCAGTCCTTATGGCCTGAGTACATGGATGTGCTGGCAATCCCTGCAATTTGCATTCACTCTCATCTATGCAGACAACATCATGTCTGTGAGAAAAGAAAGGTACAATGCGCTCCTACCGGTTTAAACTGATAAATAGTACTTAAATGAACAACCAAAGAGTATTTGTAGCAAGAAAGTGAGCTATTCGCCCACTTTATCAGGGGATAAAGTTGAAAAATACACAATGCACATATATAAAGCTTTAGAACATATCATTCTTTATGTTTCGTTAGCCCTCCATCATTTATTCAATCCGTATTGCCACCGTGAGGTCAGAAAAGGAGAGTTCCGTGGCCCCCTCCAAGCCTCGGTCTGGTGTTGCTAATAGTAACTGAGAACTATTTAACATTTGAAGCTGGTAATACTACTAATAGAATACTTGACACCATTACCTGTAGTTGCAGCATCCAGTATGTTGGCTGTGCCACAAGGGCATTGCGAGATTGTTCTAGGCAGCATCAGTTTTTAATTAAAAAAGCTCATTCAGGCCCCAGACATTTAATGAGTGCCCACTGGGAGGTCTAGGGAGCTTCAAAATAGTGGGCATTGAACACATTTCAGCTTCAATTTCCAATAATTTTGCAACATTATGTTGATATAAGACTTTCTGATCTTCCAGTTGGATACTCTTGCACCTGGGGGTCTGAATGAGGAGTTAGAGTTGAGCAATTTTTTGTGAAGGACCCTTAAGAGTCATCTTTCTGTTCTGTTTATATATTCCAATTTGATTGTATTAGTAGTATTAGCAGCTTTGCATGTTATCTTTCATTTATTATTATTTATAATATTTTAGGGTTCCAAATAATATAGGGTCTTATTTATATTGTATATATCCTATATGTATTCTAATTAGTATTATGTAATTAGTTTTTACAAAATACTTATGTCTTACTTCTAATATTTCAATATAATGTACTTCTATATGTAGTTTTAACATTGTAATTTATGATACATTTTTATATGTCCATATCATGGGCTTAACATCTGGCATTCTCAGTTATTATTAGCAAAGCCGGAGCAAGGATTGCAGGGAGTCCGTTTCTGGCCTCGCTGTGGCAATGCGGACTGATGAAATGTAAAGAATGGTATGTTGTAAAGCTTTATATATATGTGCATTTTGCATTTTTAAATTTTAACCCCTGAGGAAGTGGGCAAATAGCTCACAAAACGTGTTGGGAAATAAAGCTTATGTGATGTCATTCCATTTTCAGATTTTATGATTGATAAGCTTGTTTCTCTTTTCTGTGGGGTGAGCGGGATTTTGTTGGGGCCCACTGATTATTTGACATATCGAAGTTTTACTCTCATAGGGCCCATATGTCTCTGGTCTTTTTTCCTTATCTAAGGTTTACAATAAGAAGGAGGCAGGGGGTTAAGGCAATTGGAATATCACATTGAGTCGTTGAGATTACATTTGCCACTCAGTAGAGGCTACAGATTGGCTATTTCTCTTCATGTTCATATCTATTTGGAGCTTTTTTGCAAGAATATTTCTTGTATGTATATGACTATACAGCAGACTGTCTTTTCACTATGTTGGTTGCTCTCAGATTTTTGAGCTCTCCCTCTCAACATTATGTCTGTGCTTCCTGTAAAGGTAGCCATGTACAGTATTAATAGTCACATCAGCTTAGTTGGGACATTTCAACAGGGTCCCAAAAACAGGGAATGTTACAGTAAAAATGAGACTGATGGGAGCCCTACTGATATTTTGAATAGGTCAATATCAAATACTCACTGCACTCTACATATGTGGTTATAAATAAGAATAAACCTCTTCACCTTTTAGATCAGTCAGTAATAGTACATATTTGTCACCTTTATTAGAAAACTGCTGTCCAGTTTTTATTTGTTTTGTTGTTGCATTACCTAAAGATAGAATAGGAAGGAATCCAACCAACTTAGGCTCTTTAATTTACACATTTTAGCAATACTTTAACAGACTTAGGGGGATACTCTATATTCCTATACACTTGTGATAAAGACGAAGGTTGAATTATTGTTGGTATTTATTTCTATATAAAATACGTTCAAAAGTCTGCCATATTAATGGCTATGCTATTATCACGGTGCCCGTGATTGCTGCATTTCCTTGTCAGTTACCTGTAGGGGGCTCTCCATTGGCTGCCTGCCTTCAGCCCGCCCTGTGTTGCCTATTTAAACTGAGCTTGGGCACCCTTTGGTTGCCCTTTCGTGTTGTCTCTTTGCTGCTTGCTCTTGCATTGAGTTCCTGAGTTTCCTGGGCCATTTTTCTGTTCCTGCTCGTCTGTGATCGCCAGAGTTCCTGCTTACCAGTTCCCTGGTTCCTGCATCCGTTCCTGATCCGGTTCACTACCTGTTTCCTGTCCATCCTCGGCTGGGTTCCTGCTCCTGGATCGCCTGCAGTGTGCTGGTCTCCTTCATTCGCCCTGGTGACATTTTCATTCACTTGTTCTCTCTCTAGTACGCGGTTACTGGTTCGCTCCACATACAATGGCTGCTGTTGCACCTGTAGAGTTTTAGGCTTACTCCAGTACGCGGGTACTGGTTTGATCCATGTATAACCAGCTGCTGTGGCACGGTAGAGTTCTGGTTACTCCAGTACACGTGTACTGGTTTACTCCATGTTAACCGGCTGCTGTGGCACCGGTATAGTTCTAGGTTACTCCAGTACGCGGGTACTAGTTCGCTCCATGTATAACCAGCTGCTCATTGTCATCTGTCAGCACCGGTGGTGACTGGGTATCTCCAGTACGCGGGTACTGGTTCGCTCCATGTATGACCGGCTGCTTATTATCATCTAACAGCACTGGTGTTGTTCTAGGTTACTCCAGTACGCGGGTACTGGTTTGCTCCATGTATAACCGTCTGCTTATTATCATCTGACAGCACCGGTGGTGGTTAGGTACCTCCAGTACGCGGGTACCGGTTCACTCCATTCAGCAGGCTGCTTGTTGCACCGGTAGAGTTTCCTCCTCCAGTACGTGGGTACTGGTTCGCTCCATGCATAGCCGGTTGCTGTTCAGTCCTAGACAGCTCCGGGACAGTCTTTGTCCCTCCAGTACACGGGTACTGGTTTGCTTCATGAATAACCGATTGCTGTTCAGTCCTAGACAGCACCGGTAGACTTGTTGTTCCTCCAGTACGCGGGTACTGGTTCTCTCCACGTATTAACCGGTTGCTTGCTGTGTATTCCTCAGCACCGGCAGAGATTGTGTTCCGGTCCAGGCTGCCTTGCCCGGTATTGGAAAGGACGGTAGAAGCTATTCCACATTGTACCAACTTAAGGTTGCCTTACCCGGTAGTGGTAAGGCCGGTAGAATCTATAACTATTCGTTGTACCAGTCTCTAGGCTGCCTTGTCCGGTATATTGGCAGGGCCGGTAGAGCCTATTTCTATTCATTGTACCAGTCTCCAGGCTGCCTTGCCCGGTATATTGGCAAGGCCGGTAGAGCCTTCTTTTCTCTGTTACTAGTCTAGGGCTGCCTTGCCCAGTATATTGGTAAGGCCGGTACAACCTTTTCCATCTGTGTCATCTAAGGTTGCCTTACCCGGTATTGGCAAGGCTGGTAGAGCCCGTGTTACATTCCGTATACCACTACTCTTGCTACTATGTATTGACATTAAATGTTATATGTGTATGCTACCCACATGGGTATCCATTAAACTTTTCAATAAAGTTGTGTTTTATCTTAACTCTGTGTCTGAGAGTCATAACAAACCGTGACAGCTATTGACACTTTTTAGTAAAGAACAGAGGAAAAAAACCACGTCACCAATATATTGAGAAACAATGCACTGTACTACAGCATTCAAAGCATTAAGCACTGTCCAAAAATATTTTACAAGACTCACTGAACCACTAAATTCTAAATTATTTAATTTCATTGGTTTAAAAGTGTACAGTAATACTTTAGTATATACATGTAAGTACATGTCTATAGAGAATAAAGTATTAGAAGTGTGAAAACAGTGACCTCCATTTTTGAGACATTGCCATGTAGGTTAGCTGCATTTGGTTAATTAACAAGCTCTGCAAAAAATCTTGTATACAAGTTAATTTTTTTAGCCAGCTCTTTGATAATCATTTGGGGTTTCTAGAGCCTCGAAAAAGCAGTAAAACTGATTTAGTAATTTTCAGAAAAACTATAAAACTGCAGCACAACGAATCCCAAAATAACCACAGAACAACAGATTCATAGAAGCAATGCAAAAAAAAAAAAAAGGCAAAACACATACACCGTGTTCCTAAAAGAGTAATAAAATGAAAGGGAAGTAATTACCAGGCCTGGTCCTTGGTCTGAGTGACGTTCTAGGTCTGGAAGAACTAAGCTGTAGTTTATAAGGAGCTGAAATTAGAAACACAGTTTAGAATTAAACGAAGATGATTGTAGTGGGTAGTTTTTGTGAGGAAACCTTTACATTGCCCATGCAGTTCTTTGCACCAAGAATGTTTTGATGTGCATTGTTGCTTCTGTAATGGAAATAGCAATGTTAGTACTGAAAAAGAGAGATGATATATTCTTTCCAGGATGTCTACAGAAAATGAATATGATATGATGATGATGGCGCCATGCTGCATTTTGTGCAGTTTGCATTCATTAAGCAAGAAGATGGTTGAATCAATAGCAATACATTTTAAACGAAAGAAAGAGAAGTGAAAAAGTTTGAAGGTTTCCAGCATGTCTGAACTGCCATATCCAAATACAAGTATGGAGAAGTATACAATGCAGAAACATAATAAGCCATTTGTCAGTCAAATAAGAAAATACAAAGTTAGCTGTTACCCAGTGTGGCCTCTGGAGTCTGAGGTGGAATTTTAGGATTAATAAATTCTTTTGGTGATCCAGTGGAAGCTGTCAAAAACAAGTACAGATTCTAAAGACATAACTGAGCCAGAAACATATATCAAAGTCTTCTTTTCTCTTGTTACATGTTACTTAAATTGTTTTGTAGAATTATATTATTATATACTTTCTGAATGTGTGAATCCATGGAGAAATAAAAAAAAATAGCAAAATATCAGTGAAGATCATTGTCATAGCTATATAATTCTAATAGTCAAGGTGGTAGCATGTTCATATTTAAAAGGTGGAAATGCATTTTTGGCTAAGGCACTAAATTAAATTCTCTTTTTTGGCTTAAATCGACATACATCTCTGATTTTATAGTCAGATAAAATTGATGGATTGTTTTAGTTAGTAGTAATAAAGAGCTATTTACATTGAACATATAATAAATGTACCTTATTACTGGCAAAGGACAGTCACTCATTAATGTATCAGTATATCAATTTTCAATCAGCAAGTCAAATAACAAATACAATTAGTTATGAAATGTGATATTGTTTCTTTTTGTCATTGTTTTTGTTATTCATACTGATATATTGGCACATGGTTAATCCAGCTTTCATTGTATACAGATACATTAATATAATGTTAAATTAAGTATACTATAGAAGCAAAATAAGTAACAGGTCAGGAAGATGAGCTTCAAAAATGAAGTATGTGGCTTAAGTCCTCTGTTGCTTCCTATGGAGTGTGCATGTATAGACTTTAGAACTAGAAATATGAGGGTTTCATGGCTCACAATTAAGGTCCATTACAGAATCAGGTAGGTGTCAGAAGGGGTCACCTTCTCATATAAAATATTATGAAATAATACATAATAGTCCTAAGGTATCTGAGCCTTTATGGATTTTTTTTTCACTTCCATTGTTACTGAATAATTTATGAAGGACTAAAATAGAACAGAAAATAACTTTATACTCCATTTAATTCTGCAGTGTTTTGTTTGTCAGTACTGAAGTGGGCTATTATTCCGGCCTAGCTCATAGTTGTCTTAGAATGTATTTCTCATTGCTTTTAAAGCAGGATATGTGAGGTTCTCGGCTGTATATATATGACTTTATTACCACCAACAACGTGTTCCTATACTTCTCCTGCTCTTTTACATTTGTCTGTGTCCCTATCTAGAAAATGTTTTACATAATAAAAGTAGTGTGGATTTTTTACTGTTGAGTACATCACAGAGCTGTCATTATTAGCATGTGGAGTGATGTTTTCTCCATCTGAAAATAATGTATAATGCATCTGTCTCTAGAATTTGTAACTGTCCATCTTAGTCACAGCTCAGTTACCTATCAGTCAAAAGTTTTTGGTTTTTTTTACTTAAATCAGTGGTTCTCAATGAGTGGTTCTCAACCAGAGTGCAGTGGCGCTTTGGTGTGCCTTGGACATCTACTTAGTGTGCCCCTTGTTTTCTAGAAAGACAAAATGTGAATGTTGAGTTTTAAATGCATACTTATGGAAATGTTTATGCATAATATGTCTGTCTCTGTTATTCTGATTATGAGACACAAGTATAACTATTTATTACTTATCTGTACTTTTCATAACGTCCTTGACAAACAGCACATTAAATGTCAGGGGTGCCCTGAAAAATCTAAATTACATATTAAGGTGCCCTGAACAAAAAAATGTTGAGAACCATTGACTTAAACTATCGGTCATTGTCTAGCTAGAAATCATAAAGAAACGTAGCCGCAAGCATCTCCAGATCACCCTCTTTGTTTGTCTTCCCTACACATATTTAGTGTCAAAATTTCAGCAGCAGCGTTCTCTCTCTTCTAACATGACTAAAGTATTCATTTTTCTAAAAAAAAAATAAGGATGACAATAGTCCTGTTAGCGTCAGAATCAGCAGCTTACAAAAATAAATAGATAAAATGCTGTGTACATCAGCTGTTGAGGAAGTGCAGTACCATCACACCTCAGTATATGCTTATCCTTCTTCCTTTTATGGATGTTGGAGTGAGTGTGTGAAAGTATACACAGTATGCTAAGTTGTACCTGTCTGTTTGTCTTGAATGCATGATGTATCTGTCACACTCTCACACTCATTTAGTCTCAGTAGAATTCAGCTAGCTCTGGTAGGAACTTGCATCATCTGACTGTCTGACTCTCACTTCCATTTATTAGTCAAAACATTTTTGGGTTTTAATTTATTAAGTATGAATTATTCACTAATCCATTTATTTTGACTTTTTCACACCACCACCACACCCAAAAAACTACTGGCTACCACCAATACTTCTGTATCCCTCTCTTTTGAGGCGAAAAGTTTAATTCATTCCTAACTGCTAATGTTTAGGGCAGTAACACACAAGTCAGTGCAAACAATCCCAGATATGTTGCTGGTCATAAATATTTTTCAGAACTAAATACTTTTTGGTAATGAGGAATATTAAAGGGGCAATATACCCTAATCAATGGAAAAAACATTTTGTATGGATTTTCATATAGTGTATTCCTAAAGCTGTTATCTTGACAAAGATCCCGGACTGGGATCGAAATGTTGATCCTTTAAATAAAGACTGATATCACTGAAGAGCAGATCTGAGAGTGCTGATTTTCACCTATAGATTTTACATCTCTGTTTTGGCGCCCAGGCATTCGCCCAATTTGTTGAGAGTGCCTCCTTTACGGATTATATATATATATATATATATATATATATATACATATAATTGTAAGCTTTTGGGACATGGTCCCTTTCCCAATGTATGATTCCCTTTGCTGCACTTTCCCCTGCAGATGATGCAAAGATCACACTGTAACCTGATGCTCTTGACCTAGTTCAGTATTTTTATATCATACTATTACAACTTCTGTAAAGTGCTGTGTACATGTATGGTGCTAAATATAATGGTGTTTTTCAGACAGCTTGAGTCAAAAGTGGTTTGCTGCCAGATGGAACTGTTGCTACATCCATCCATGGGAAGCTCACTGAACTTTTCTCAAAAAGAAGCCAAAATATGTGAGAGGCTCTGAGAATGAACAAAAGCAATGTTGCTGTTCTACAGCTAGTCACCACTCAGGAGCATAATGTTTTAACTTTTTATTGCGATTGCAAAGGAGAAATTTTCACCTACATATTGACTAATCCTGCCCTAATGGTCCAATTCCAAAATGATGGGCAAGTGCCCTCTGCATGGGAAATACCAGTTGGTGCAGCTGGTTTCCCCAGGCACTGAGTGCAAGGGGTCCATATCTGGTAAATCTTTACCCTTAGGGAGACATCCTAAGCACTCTATTGCCATTAAGCTTAAATGGTAATCCAAAAGTGGACCCTTTGCTCTCAGTACCTAGGTAAACTATCTGCACCTCACTAACGAGGCCCAAACAAGGCTGAAACTTACACCTGGTGGTAACTGGTATTTACTGTGCAGTGGGGACTTGTCTGTCATTTTGAAACTGGATCACCCTTTTGGGCAGGATTAGTCTGATATGTCAGGGAAAATGTCTCCTCTGTAATGATACTAGAGAGCTAAAACGTGATGCTTCTGAGTGGTGACTATCCACAGAACAGGCCATTGTGCTGTTTTTTCATCCTCAGAGCCTCTCATACTTTGGATATGTATTTTGAATACTCTTAGGGGGTCACCCTAAGAGTGAAGGGTAATCTGGATGTGGACCCCTTGCTCTCAGTGCCTAAGGAATCCAGCTGTACCTCATTGACAAGGCCCAACAAGGCTGAAATGTATGTCTGGGGTTAGCTGGTGTTCCTGTGCCAAGGGGACTTGTAGAACTGGACCGCTCTTTTTGATAGGATTAGTCTTGTATGTACATGAAATGTTTTCCTCTGTAATAGCACTAGAGAGCTAAAATGTGATGTATCGAGCAGTGATTGCTTTTAAATGTGCTCAGAGCATCCCTTGGCCTGTTTTCAGAGCTTTTCACAGGTGGTAATAACAGCAGTGCTCCCTGGCTGCAAAACAGCTTGAACTCTAGTGATCTTAAAATACTGATATTTTTTTAAATTACCTTTGAAAGAACGGTCTTTGGGAAAACCCTTGTTTTACTCTATAAGAACAGTCCTACAACATATTTTTTTCATAATTAGGGTAAACTGCCCCTTTAAAGTAGGCCTGTCGCTGTCACTCTAAGACAAGTTTAGTTTGTTTTACAGAGTTTTATAATCAACTACTATGTTGTACTAGCCATTTCTGTTAAATAAATTGTTCAGAGAAATGTACTTTTATATTTTTAGGGTGCAGTCTAGCATTTTATGCTAATTCCCTGCACTGTATGCTAATTAGTTCTGTTGGGCTATTAGAAATGCCCCCATTATATGGGCTCTGCCTAAATTAATTCATAACATAGCGTGTAACAATATATTTGTTATTAGCATAAAATGCCACACTGTTCCACCGACAAACGTTAATGTCTTAAATGATTTATATTACAAACAAATGGCAAGCACAAGATATAGGCAGTTCTTACCTATCTTTAAAATTAACTTATCTTGGATGACAGGTCCACATTAAACAGAATAGATTCCTCTTGCTGCAGATAACCAATAAATATTCAATTAGATAAAAGCTATCAGTTTGTTGTAAAGGTCAGTCAGAGTAAAGTATAACAATGGCACAGTCACACTAATGAATCCACCTGTGCTCAAGAAAACATATCCCGAGAACATTCACAGCTACAAACTTACTTACTTTCTTTATTATGAAAAAAATAATGTTTTTTCTGTTGAATAAAACAAGGGTATTCCTATTGCTGGGAGATTATAGAATAACAATTTATTACTGCTAAAATTATTTTTAATCAACTGTCCAGATGGCCTTTTTTTTTATAACACACTGTATGGGATAGAAGAAGTCTACAGCTACCCATAATAAATTATAGAAGCATCACTTCATCATGACAACAATAGAAAATTGCAGTTTAAAAAAAGTTGGGCTTTAATACATTTTATTTCGCAGTAAGAACTATATTTAATATTTTTATAACAATCATTTACATTAATCTGTTAGCAACAGTGTCATCTGGCAGATTATGCACTAAGATGTGGTAAAGAGTAGGTAACTTCCAGTGTGATAAACTCTCCAATTCATATGAAATTTAGTGGCATCTACGCACTAAGATCTCTCAAACTTGAGCTATCTTAGTGCACAGGCTCCAAGGAATAACATGGGGATTTACAATATTATCACATTAGTCAAGTTATGTTCTCTAACACCTTAGTGCACCCCCCACCCCACCTATGTCCAGACAGAATTTTTAGTCCCACAAAAAGTGACTATAACAATTCCACCTACTCATGATAGTGTGATTTGCAATAATTTATGAAAACTGCATCTCTCAGCAGTTGATATACCCATGTTTTACTTAGCAGACCTACAATATACAAATTATTTTTGTAATGAATAATTACCTGCTTCGTTACGGAAAATGGGAACACTATATTCATGTAACAGCTTAAAGGAACAGTAACAACAAATTAAATTATGTTATATAATTTTAAATATCATGAATGTCCAGCTAGCATCTGTGATATTTTATGTTAGATCCCTAAAAGTTAACCATAGATTTTCATTTTAATGCATGTGTAGACTGTCTTATACAGGCACCATTTGGTTAATTTTATTTATGCAGTTTGTAATAAGTCATTGCTGCTAAACCAGTTCATCTTATACTAGTGTTCCTGCATTCAGAAATATATCAACTTCCTTACAGACAATGTAGTACTATCACTTCAGAGACACCTATCCAGACTGCTATTGCAGTGGGGCAGTGAGTCCTGCAAAAGCAGGAATGGCTGCTCCCATTAAGTATATGGAAGACTTGAGTGTAGGCCTCAAACAGCGGAATATTAGAGATGCTAGAATGAAGTACAGGATATATAAGTGAATATAACTCCAGATCACTTTTAGGTGTCAGTATTCCTCTGTGTTTTTTTTTTTGTAACCTACAAAGTAATATTTTCTTAAAACAGTGAAACTTAATAAAATACACTTTTATGTATTACCAAGTTTTGCACGTGGGCGAGGAGTCGGCAGAGGTTTTTTTGTTTTGTGAGTTGAAGCCTTTTGCGTCTCAATAGGAACTGAAAAATATTATTAAATAAAATCTGGCGATTAAAAATTGAAAGCAATTTATGAGATGGCAACCATGCAGAATTAGTAAGTTCTGTAAATTAAAATAAAGGCAACGATTTTATAACTTTATTTTTTTATTAGTTAATTGTTAATGTTGATAAATATGCAAATATAAACTAAGTTACCATGTATTTCAAAAGTTATGTTCAAAGTAACATTGCTTTGCCAGATTTGATGATAAACAATTTCACATTTTCCCAGGTAATGAAACTGTGTCCTGTGGTCTAAATAAATCGAAGATACAGTAAAAATCTTTGTCATAATGTTTTATTTTATCTCCTGCCAAACTGATCCCATAAGCAAGAGCATGCTATAAACATGCCTTACGGGAAAGATAAAATTAAACATTATATGAAGAAATAATGATTTCTTAAAGATTAAATTGTCTTTGATTAATCTTGGTCTCAGCATTTATATAAAATTATTGAACATCTGAAATAATTTATATGTATAAATTCTATTCAAGTGGTAGAAAATAGTCAAGGAATTAAAATAGCTAGGGCAAAATGCATTACAAATGAAATATCTTGGATTCAGAGTATTTTTAATCCCTTAAGGACCCATGGCGTGCCAGGACCGTCATGGGAAAACTTTCCTAAAGGACCCACTACAGTCCTGGCACGTCATGGTTCTCAGGGCTTCCCGTGCGGCTGCACGCCATTAGGGGAGCCCTGAATCGGATCTGCAAAAAATAAAAATGCTCCATGGTCCTTAAATTCCAGTCACGTTCGTACATAGACGGTCCTCAAGGGGTTAAAGAATCATTGAGGAAAAAAGTAGGAATCCGCAAGAGCAGCTCATTTTCTGAACTTAGATGTTAGCATAAAAATCATGCTCCTGCACTTCAGGATATGTCCAAGCATGTATGATAGCTTTGGTTCAAACCAGAGCACACATTCTGCCTTTGTAAAGATTTTAATGCACACAAGCCCTGAATACCAACTCTATAGCATAAGTGCAACTGATACACTTCATGATGATTTTCTCTTTCCCTTGTTAGTATATTTGAAGTAACAAGGAGCAAAGGAATAGAACACCCCCAAAACACTGATACACTACCCCACTGCCCTCCTCTTGAAGTAAGAGGAACAGGAAATGAACTTAGTATATAGGTGTTGGGCAGGAGTAGTAAAAAAATTTGGATTTCATCACTTATTTTAATACAGAATCACATTAGAACATCCCCTTAAGATGGTTATAGTGCAATAAATGTTTACAAGTGCACCTGTACAAAAAAATGTAATTTGTCTCTTTTCAGTGGAAAATAATTGTTTGACGCAAGCTGCTCATATTGCAACCCAAAAAGCAACTCATATCAGACATTTTTGAGGTTAGAAAACTGTCCACTTTGGTTGGAACACAACCCAGAAGTATGTGGATCTCAACTGCAAACTCCTTGGTTGAATGCATAGACCCCCTAGACCAGCTATGCCGGTAGAGAGGGTTTATGCAATGGGAAGAAAAGGAAACTCTCATCCATGATGAGGTATTGATGCACTGGGGAAGCATAATGGGTGTCTTTTTAGACCCCTGCTCTGCTCTCCTTTTGGCTTGCTGGTACTCACAATGCAGATCTGCTAGTGGAACACTATAAGATGGCAGCTGTCCTTTAAGAATATTCGACAATATTTAAGAATGTGACTGATGTCAGTTTTTTTTAATCTCCTAACTCCTACCTCCTTCTTTGACCTCAGTTTTATCTGTGGAGGTGCTGGCATAGTTGATCTACTGACAGAGGTTAGCCATGAAAACCCCACATGGTGCTCAAACACATAGAGACATTTTCTTCCATTTTCAAGCATTGCGAGCTCTAATATTATTGTAGTGCTCAGATTATGAAAAAATGGTTTAGACAGAGAAAAGTTTCTCCCTTTGACTGACCATCAAAGACCTTTCATTCAAGGGGTTAAAGACCCCATTTCAATCAATGTTACATTTTATTTTACCCGATAGTGCAGTTAGTTCCAATACTAGATCACCGATGCATATTTGTTGGAGCTGCAATTCTTAGTAGCCCATTAGTGACTAACTTCATAAAAATACTGAACCTTAGAATACAATCCACATTGGAGGCTAGGGTTAGATCTTAAAATAAATTTAGAGCTTGATTCATTTAAGATTGATAAATAATGCATTAAGATTGTTGTGTACTATCAAAGATGTTTTTCAGTTTACACGGGGAGTGTCTTTTAATTTTTTTTGAAGTGCTTAAAATTAAAATATGCTTAGTAGCATAATGTGAGATAATTTGAATGCGTGGTATTATGTCATTATGCAATAAAAAACATTTGTTAATGTAAATTCATTTGTTAAAAACATGATTTAATGTGAAAAACAGTCAGGTACAGGTAAACAAAGGTATTTTAAATGAATTCATTTAAAATATTTCCTGACAGTAAGCTTTAAGGTGTAGTACTTTTTTATTTAAAAAAACTATTAGGCTTATTTTCTATGAACAAAACAAGAGTAGTCGCAATGTTAGGATTTTTTTTAACTCAAGAATAATTAGAACACAAACATTTATTTTTTACATTTAACTGCAGTTTTCTGGTCTGGTCACTAGATGGTGCTGTTCCTGTCTATTGCTATCGAGAGCCATAATGAATGACTTGAGTTTACCACACAATTAATTTGGTCCTGATAACTTTAACGAATAATCTCCCAGCAGTGGAAGTACTCTTTTTTACTATATATGAAAAGCTATATACCGTAAAATCTCAGGTATATTACGCACCTGTTTATAATACGCAGGTGTGATTTAAGGGAAAACAAGAGTGCCAATATATAATTCACACCCTTGTTTTCCCCCTTACAAAAAAAAAAAAAAATTAGTGTTGGTAAATATCTCCCCACCCAGCGCAATGTGCTCTCAACATAAGCTTTATTTCCTCCCACTGAAGTCCCCATCTTCCCTCCCGCTCCACAACACAATCCAATCTGAAAATAAGCCTTGCTTTTTTCCACAGAAGTCCCCATCTTCCCTGTGATCAGCATGCTTGCATTTGCCGCCTGCTTCCTTCAATGGGCTGTCAGGACCTTCTGACTCCAGCCAATGGTAATGCCCTGTGAGGTCCTCGCAGGGCAATACTGTAGGCAGAAGGTCCTGACAGCCCATTGAAGGAAGTGGGCGGCATGCTTGCAGGTAAGATGGGGACTTCTGTGGAAAAAAGTAAGGCTTATTTTCAGATCGGATTGTGCTGTTGAGCAGGAGTGAAGATGGGGGAGTTCAGTGGGAGGAAATAAAGCTTATTTTGAGAAATTTTAGGCATAGAACAAGTAAAGACTGGTCATAGAGGTGGAGATAGACTTTTAAAACTTAGGTAAAGAGAGTCATATTGGATACACGAGTTACACACATTACATCCAAATGGGTTAAATATAGATTTTGATTTTGCTTCTTTTTTACAATAGAGTTTAACATTTTTAGAATATTTATATTTATATTTTTTCAATATCTCTTATTCTCTCTTATTTTATTTTAACACTTGTTGTGGAGTAGGATTTTAACAATAACAATGTTTAGTTATTACCTGATTTTTTGTTAAGTTATGGCTGTACACACTGCCTTGGATCTTTAAGTTAAAATGTTGCATCAAATAATCACAATTGAGCAACAATTGTGGCAACTGTTTATATTGTGATAAGTAACACCTTTTAATGCAACTGTTACCCTTCCATGCAACATTAGAGACAAACATTTTTAGAATCAAAGTACTCATTTTCACTGTAAACATTCACATCTTATTTGTTATACACACTTTTCACACTTCATACACATTAATCACTTAGCACTTGATTTTAGTTATACCTTCCGTTCCCCCCACACATTCATCACAAGTCAATTCTCCTTATTTTTTTTTTACACCATTAGTATCACAATCATATTCCATTCACGTTTTATTGTTTGATATAAGTCATAATTATCATTCAAATCAATCAGAATTTTCAACTTTCATCTAATTATTACACTCCACACTTTCATTCACTCAATTGTTCTGGTAGTTTTATACACACAATGTGTTCCATTTATTGGTGTTATTTAAATATTAGGAAAATACATAACAGTTAATTGTACTGAATATGTTTTTAATGTTTTATGTGTATTCAGAACATTACATGGTGTTGTCTTAGTTGTTCTTCTTATGGCTTAGGATATATTGTGATATTCGCTCCATGACCAATTAGAGAGCAGAATACATTATATATATCCCCTATTGCGAATCCGATAGTTCCCTTGCCCCGTGAAGAAGCAGACTGTATGCCTGCGAAAACGTTTGGGCACATCATACCTACACTCTATTCGCTATTACCAGGTCCCTCCCACGTCCCTACAGAGACTCGTTGCTCCGCCCCTGTTTCTCCATCCTTAGTGTCGGCAAATTTGGATGCTGTAGCCGCCACGAGTTTTCGGGCAGGCTTAGCCTACTACGAAGTGACCGTTCCGGTCCCCTCTTCCACGCCGACTGTGTGGATGGACTAATATGCTCAAAGAAGAAATTCATGTGCAAATCTTTGCGCTATAGCCAACAGGCGAATCCTGTACTGGAAAGAAGGAGTTTTTAAAGACACAGAAACACTAAGGAGCTACTGAGAACATGGTTTGGGACTACAAGGATAAGGACCTCTATACAACGCATAAAGCCCAAGTAGGGCTATTGTAAGTGCATTTCTTTTATACTTTATGAGATATTTTATTAAAGACTACTACACTTAGATTCTTTTTATGTTTTTTATGTTTTGCGCTGTTTTTGAGGTTTTACTTGGAGTGATTCATTAAAACGGTGGACAAGGCCACCAACTGTATCTCATCCTGCTGCAAACATCATTGAATCTTCAGAATACATTCATTTCTTGTCATTTCATCATTCATCCATCATCATTTACCATTATATGTGTTTGAACTAAAGGACCATTAAGTTCATCCATCCCATTTATTTGTATGTATTTTTTATATTGATTCCATCTATTTTTTCCTCAAATCACAGGGTTTCATTTATTATTCTCTTTGTGTTCTTATGCTATTGGGGAGTGAGCGCCATTCAGTTTAGAATTTTCTTTAGTTTATTTTGAGAGTGGATTGCACTGGGGGGAGGGAGGAAAGGTATTTGCCAGCTATATATATTTTTTTTTGTCCAAAACCTCTCGGGTATAATACACCCCCCCACTTCACATAATGGGAAGAGGGGTAAAATTGTGTATTATACCCGAGATTTTACGGTATATATATATATATATATATATTTATATAAAGAAAAAACAATGGCGAGAGAGAGCTAATTCTTTATAAAAAATAACAATGTATTTATTATCATAACACACAGAAATACATTAAAAAAAATGTAAATATACTGCACCCTAGCTAATATAGCGCTATATTGACTAATATGTGAATTCACGTACAAAAAATATATTTTAAACCATATCACCAATTAAAGATAATAGAAAGTTCATGAGGCTCCCAGTATATGCTCCTCCCCTGACTTGGATCACTTGTTCGTGTAAGGATGTTCACCTTCGATCTCTTCAAACAAAATAGTGGGCAGAGACCTATAGTAAATACTAATATGTAGCTGTGATTCTCACGTCTCTCCCATCTCGATTAAGCAGTTCCTTATAAAGAAACACAATGTGTCCACAGCTTCTTATCTGATCCAGAGTTAGACAAAGTCTGATAGATGTTGTCTGTCTCACCTTCCGTGAGGTGAATCAGGATTTCCCTAAGGAAGTATCATAGTTGATACAAAACGCGTTGGAGGAGGAGGGCTGCACCCCTACATAGTTTTTATTTTATATATCCTAAACATTTTAGAGACGCACCGGTTATTGAAACCTAGGATGGGAGGTGAGACAGACAACATTTATCAGACTTCGTCTAACTCTGCCTGCTTTGTTGGATCAGATAAGAAAGCCGTGGACACATTGTGTTTCTTTATAAAGAACTGCTTAATTGAGATGGGAAAGCTACATATTAGTATTGGCTGTAGGGCTCTGTCTGCTATTTTGTTTGAAGTGATCCGACGGTGAACATTCTTACACGAACAAGTGATCCAAGTCATGGGAGTAACGTCTACTGTTTGGTTATACTATTCCACCTGCCGTTTCTATACCGGGAGCCTCACAAACTTTGTATTATCTTTAATTGGTGATATGTTTTAAAATATATTTTTTGTACGTGAATTCACATATTAGTCAATATAGCACCATATTAGCTAGGGTGCAGTATATTTACATTTTTTTAATGTGTTTGTGTGTTTTATGATAATAAATACATTGTTATTTTTTTATAAATAATTAGCGTTCTCTCCACATTGATTTTTCTTTTTCTACTTTTGGTCTGTTCACTATCAGAATAGTGGAGATAGTAATGATTACTCTTTATCTTTTATTTTTATATAGATCCATTTAGCAGGGGTTTTACACAGGCGCCATTGTCCATAGCACTTTGGTATATATATATATATATATATATATATATATATATATATATATATATATTTATATACAGTAATGTGCAAAAGTATTAGGCAGGCATGAAAAAATGCACGTTAATAGTTTATATTAACAAGATGCACAATGAGTGAACAGATGAAAAATCTAAATCAGATCAATATTTGGTTATCTTTTGTCTTCAAAACAGCACCAATTTTTCTAGGTACACTAGGTTCCAAACACCTTGGATAACTAACCACAGTTCTTCTGTGGATTTAGGCGGCCTCAGTTGCTTCTCTCTCTTCATATAATCCCAGACAGACTCAATGATGTTGAGATCAGGGCTCTGTGGGCCATACCATCACTTCCAGAGATCCTTGTTCTTCTTTACGCTGAAGATAGCTCTTAATGACTTTGGATGTATGTTTGGGGTCGTTGTCATGCTGCAGAATACATTTGAGGTCAATCAGATGCCTCCCTGATGGTACTGAATGATGGATAAATAGCTGTCTGTACTTCTCTGCATTGAAAAGACCATTAAGTCCTATACCAAGCTTTATTGTTGCCTGCAGACACTCATTCTTGTACTGCTCTCCAGCCCTTCGACAAACAGTCTGCCTTCTACTACAGCCAAATATTTCAGATTTTGACTTATCAGTCCAGAGCACCTGCTGCCATTTTCTCTGAACCGCAGTTCCTGTGTTTTCATGCATAGTTGAGTTGCTTGGCCTTGTTTCCAAGTTGAAAGTATGGCTCTTTGGTCGCAAGTCTTCCATGAAGACCACTTCTGATCAGAATTCTCTGGGCAGTAGATGGGTGTACCAGGGTCCCACTGTTTTCTGCCAATTCTGAGCTGATGGCTCTGCTGGACATCTTCCGATTGCGAAGGGAAGTAAGCATGATGTGTCTTTCATCTGCTGCACTAAGTTTCCTTGGCTGACCACTGTGTCTACGGTCCTCAACATTGCCCATTTCTTTGTGCTTCTTCAAAAGAGCTTGGACAACAAATCTGGAAATCATGTCTGCCTTGAAATTTTTGTCTGGTAGAGATCTTGCTGATGCAGTATATCTACCTTGCGTCTTATTGCTGTTGTATGACTTTTGATATTAAACTATTTTCAGCAAACTCACCTTCTTAGCTGAGTTTGGCTGTTTCTCACCCAGTTTTATTCCTCCTACACAGCTGTTTCTGTTTCAGCTAATTATTGTTTCAACCTTCATATTAAGCTGATTTGATTGATCTTTAGCACCTGTTTGGTACAATTCTTCAATCATACACCTGACCATATACCTGCAAATTCCCTGAGTTTGTGGAAGTGTACCTAGAAGAATTGATGCTGTTTTGAAGGCAAAGGGTGGTCACACCAAATATTGATTTGATTTAGATTTTTTTGTGTGTTCACTCACTATGCATTTTGTTAATTGATAAATATAAACTATTAACATGGATATTTTTGAAAGCATTTTTACTTTACAGCATTTTTTTTCACACCTGCCTATCCCATTACAAAATGTACTATTCTTTAATATATTTTGGCAATGTACTCTTAGCAAATATATAAAAATATATGCCTATATATAAAAATACAGGTTAAAAAGTGTGGGTGGGTCATTAATGACTTAATTTTTGCAACATATAAAATACTGTAATAGCCAGTGCTAGTTTTAATGTGCTAATGGCTTGATGAAGCAAGAGAAAACATAATTCCAGTATAAACTGCGCTTTACTTTTTAACCTTTAGTGAATCAAGCCCTAGTAGTACTAGTGTATGAAAAGAAAAGAACATATTCTAAAATAATCTAAATGTGATAAGAGACGCTAAAAAAATAAAGGCAATGCGTCAATTACCAGAAATTCTAAACAAATAATGACAAGGCGTCAATTACCACAAATACATAGTCTATTTTTATGCAAATTCTATTCTCCCTTATAATAAAGAAAAATAAAAAATAAAATAGAAATCAAATATATAAAGCTGCTCTAACCCCAAATTCCTAAAGTGAATTCAGATTAAACATAAAATCTATATATTGGTGAGCGCTACTTATAATGGTGACAATAAATTATAACGTACACTGTGTAACAGTATATTATATATACCCAATATATATCCTTGTATCCTATATGGTATCTGAGGAGATACTCTGTTTCCTGATGAAATAACCCAGTATGGTTATGAAACACGTCAAATTATTTGTGAAATTTTAGATATTATTATGTTTTACAGGTATTTTAACAAAATAAATATTTTATATTTAATTTTGTTTTGAGTTTGTAAGTGTTTATTTTAGTCTCACTACTAGTGTTGAGCGAGCACCCCGATGCTCAGGTGCTCGGGTGCTCTGACCGAGCACCCCCTGAGGCTCGAGTGCTCGGCCGAGCACCCGAGCCCCATTCAAGTCAATGGGGCGACACCAGGCACCCCCTGCTCTGATGAGGGGAGGGTGCCTGGTCAATGCCCCCTTCATCTCCGCTATGCCCCCTTCATCTCCGAATGCCCCCTTCAGCTCCGCAATGTCCCCCTTCATCTCCGCTATGCCCCTCTTCCACAATGTGCCCCTTCATCTCCGCTATGCCCCTCTTCCACAATGTGCCCCTTCATCTCCGCTATGCCCCTCTTCCACAATGTCCCCCTTCATCTCCTCTATGGCATAGAGGAGATGAAGGGGGACATTGTGGAAGAGGGGCATAGCGGAGATGAAGGGGCACATTGTGGAAGAGGGGCATAGCGGAGATGAAGGGGGACATTGTGGAAGACGGGCATAGCGGAGATGAAGGGGGACATTGTGGAAGAGGGGCATAGAGTCTATGCCCCTCTTCCACAATGTCCCCCTTCATCTCCGCAATGCCCCCTTCATCTCCGCAATGCCCCCGTACCTCCAGTCCCTGGTGGTCCAGCGGAGCGTCTTCGGATCTGTGCCTCTTCCGGCACAGATCCCCGCCACCCGAACATGGCGGGAGAGCACATGGCGGTACTCGACGAGTACCGCCATGTGCCGAGCAGAGCGATGCTCGAGCCGATCCGAGCATCGGCCGAGCACGCTCGCTCATCACTACTCACTACACTATTTTTGATATACATGAAAATTCACCATTCTACTACTGAATATGAGGATTGAAAGAACGGACACACCGATTGGGGATGGTTTTGATAATTCTCCCCATTTGCTAAAAACCCTCTGGGGAATAAAGCTATTTAAGTACAATCTTATTTTCTTGTGCTATGTAGAAAATCATTAAAGTTGGTCGACTGGCTGTTGACTGAGTGAGGGCATATCCCCCACAAGCCTTTTCAGCCCTCCTGACGAACATGTCGGCCAGGCGGTGATATTAGAAGTGAGTGCAAGAACGTTTATCCATTTGAAGTAGCGGAGGATAACTGGTTGACACATATTCATTTATATTTCGATACAATATTTGTAAGTATATATTTTGTTACCATATATTTTGGGTATATATAATATCCTGTTACACAGTGTATGTTATAATTTATTGTCACTATTATTAGTAATGCTCACCAATTTATATATTTTATATCCTAAAATATCTCATCTTAATATGACACAAGCTTCTCTATCAATTATTTAAAAATGTGATAGGAGATTTCAATTGCTCATAATCATTACCAGGTTTAGTAATCGGCCTTTTAGTTCGTTGAGTTGGTTTGGGCTGAGGTGGAGTATGTGTTGTGTTTGGAACTGAAAAAAAGAATATATTTTACAGCACTAACTGTTCAAAAATTAATGAGCTAAACAAAATATATCTGACAGCTTTAGATGTATTCCATTACATGCAAACATTAAACTTTTGCTGTAAGGAGAAAGACAGATGTGGTGAAGATCTGAAGCCAGCACATAGTTATAGGTATACACTTCTGCAATAAAGCATTCAACTATTTTCTACGAGTATGAAGGAAAAAAAGAAAAAATGTGAAAGTGCAGCCAAAAGCTTTATGTTTAAAGGGACAGTAATAGCATACAAATGAAGGGGGCTTTTTACTTTAAAAACATACTTCATCTTATGTACTAAGAAGAATGGATCAATTCTGGAACCAACCAGCTTCAAATAGAAACATATAATATAACGGCAGATAAGAATCATTCGGCCCATCTAGTCCTTTTCCTACTGTAAAAACCTCAAACCTTATTTGGTCCTATGATAAGTATATCATGCTGCTCCTGCTGAAATCTGTTTACTGACAGTAAATAGATCCAGAAAAGTCAATGGATGTAGTAAGCAGTGTAGTGCCCATCACTAATGTTGCTGGTTACAGCTGCCAGTTTGCAGTCAGAATTTGATCAGCCTGTTACAGTTCTCAGTAAACCCCATACTTGAATCTATTACAGTTCTCAATTAGCCTCCATTCTGGAGCAATCTATTTTAGTACACAAATTGCTTCTATTACAGTCATATTTACAGGCCTCAGCAGGAACAACCTACTTAGAAAGGTTTGGCCTTTTGTTTTTACTATTAATGTCCCTTTAAAATACAATTTGTTTATTTAGAAAGTGTTTTACCATGAACAACACTACATACTTCTCTATATATCATATAGCTTATGAACTGGTCCCGTTGCAATCAAGATGGCCATAGTTGGCGATACTTTTTACTGGGCAAATGAAATAGTTCTGCACAGAATATAGCACTTTTGAATCCTCAAGGGTGAATAAAACACCCCTGGTTTTTAAAGCGCTTTATTTTATGAATAATTTGCTTCTCTGGAATATATATAACTAAAATCAATATAAACTACACAAAAGAGTGTATGCAAGTACTTCAGACATGTAGAAGGAACCTAGGTTTTCTATATTCTGTTTAGTTATAAGAAACCTACTGGAGATGAAACACAATTCTACAGCAAACCAACTGCATTATAGGGGACAAATAAAAATTAAAATTTCAGTTAAATGGGCTATTAAACCACTGTATACTAAAGAGACATCCAACACACTGTGAAACAGTTTATTGGGGGCCTCTCTTGCATTAAAGGGGTAAAAGGTTCCATTTAATTCAGTAAACAATGTCATCTGTCCCCTATATTGCAGCTGGTTTGGCCCAGAATTTCTACTCTTTAGCTCTCCACTTACAGTGCTGTATAGTTTAACGTATGTTTGCAGAAGCAAAGAGATGATGGGGAATTCTTGAGATGGAAATGGAATGCTTAGGTATTTTCATGCTGAGTGCAAGGGAAGATACTATAGGAAAGACACTGGCTGGCAAGATGTATGTTACCCAAAGATACTTCTGGTTCCTCAAAAATCTGAAGGCTAATGACATTAATAGGTACCCTCTGTGTTGGTTTTGGAGCTGTGATGGAAAACAAAAACATAGTATAAACCAATTGTCATATTTGTTTTTTACTGTTGAAAATAAACCAATCAAAATACGGAAAAAAAAGACACCATATTAAACTTGAGCATTGCAAATGTTTTAGCAATGCAATTTATGAAAACTGCTACCCTATATAGGGCTTGTATATTGCTAAAGAGAATCAGTCATGGATTTGTTTATGTACCTTCAAATGTGTGGTGATGCCATGTATGTTATAGTAAATCTAACTACCACTTTTAAATATTTCTGTTCTGCCCTGGATTAAACCTTTGAGCGCCACAGCATTGCACTGGATATCCCTCTGGCACTCAGAGGGTTAATTGCAGAAAGGGATACATTTCTTACTTTTTTAATTTTTAAACCTTAATGTGGTTATCCCAATCATGTCGCTCTATTGATGCATATATTCTGTGATGTCTCTGCTACCATCAATCCACACTCTTCTTTGAATCCATTTGGAGACTTTTCATACCAAAGAGATTGATTACAGTCATTTGGTATGATAACATTAAATAGCATGACAAAAGAGAACTTGAATACTAGAACTGTACAAATGTAGGGCATGTTTAATAAGGCAAAACTTGAGTGATTTCAGGGTAAAACAATGCACCATATTTATCAAATAAAAAAAAATCTATTGCTTTCAATTAGGATTTCCTGTTTGTTAAATATGATGCAAATATTTTGCCCTAAATTTGTTCCACTTTTGACTTAACAAGCAGGCCCTGTAGTATTTTATGCAAACTATCAGTTACATTAAACTGTCAGTTATGTGCAAAAAATTGCTATGCTACAAAACTTAAATAAGGTAGCCAGTTTGTTAGCTGCACCAGCCTCACAGTGGTATAGCCTCCTTTAGCTCTCAGGACAGCTGTCTATAATCAGGGAATGGACTTTATGAATGTCTAACAGGTAGATGGGTTCTTGCTGCAACCTGACTTATGAATCATTTAGAAGATATAGAGTTAACATCCAATCAGGCTGACCCTGAAATATATTTAATGTAATTAACAAACTAACCAACCCTAGTTGTATTGACATGTTCAGTCCTATCAAAGAAAGATGAAGTATTATCCAGGATCATTTGACAGGTAAGATATCCAACAGACATACCATTCTATCCAAAAAACCCATGACTGAACCATGTTACCAACACTAAGCCATGGACAAACTAATAGAATAATTGAATGCCCCATCTCCTAGCCAACTACTCAGCACTATCACTAAGAAAAAACATTCTCTATGTAAACCTGATCCTTGTTCAGCTTTGTTCATCAAGAGCTTCTCATCAGTTATCATCTGCCTGCTATATACCATCATCGGAACCTCCATCAAACAGGAAGTACTCTTTATATTGCTATAAAGAGGCCATCACCAAGTCCTTGCTTAAAAATTCCTAATTTGATCTCCATTACTCTGAGCTTCAGCCTCATCAAAACCCTCCCTTTGATAGCAAAAATGAATCACCAACCAGCTCCAACAACACCTGGAGAAAAACATCAGCAACCTTGACTGCCTCTAAATGGGATTCAGGCTGAAACACTGCACTGAAACAGCACTGATTAAAATATGGGACCATAAATAAAGGCAAGGACATTACCTTTGTTATACTAGATTCCCATGCAGCCTTTGACACCTTTGACCCCTAAATGACCATCAAGTGCACCAAGGAGTTAGCAGGTTTCAGAGGTCTAATACTTAAGTGGTTCACCTGCTTCCTGAATGATTTCACACAAGCAGTGAACATAGGTGATAACAACCAAAGTAACATTCAGGCCAACTTCATCAGAAAGATGTCTACACTTCCACCTTAACTCAGTGACAGCAAACCTCCTCAATCTCAGTGCAGACAAAACTGAAATCATGAACTTTGAGGAATGAACATAACCATCACTCAGCAACACACTTACAGCTATTGAACTAAAACTAGTATCAGGCAACCTCTCTCACCCAGTTTCTCCTATGCTCATCATATTATGCCCACAACAGATAAAAAAAAAAAAAAACTAGGAGCGAAGAATGACAGCAACCTCTTACTGCAGACAGAAGCATTCACCAGATCAGCACTGATAAAAGCAGTCATAACATGGCTGGTGCTATTAGGCCGGATTACAACAACTTGCTGTACATAGGCATGCCAGGTAACTCTTTACCACACTAGAGGCAATGCACAGCCCTATAGCACGCATCATCAAAGAAAGATGCAAGCTCGAACACATTTCAGGAAACTACACTGGGCACATACAAAATATTGTTGATCTTTGAAACTCCTCACAATGGTCCACTGTGCATTTTATCATATATAACCGCAGTATGTATAGGCGATATTCATATTTAACACATAACCCAGACACCTCAGATCCTCAATGTCAGAATTCATCAAGGTAAGACTGTACAAAAAGACAAGGAAAGAAGGTCAATTGCATTCAGTGAAGGGAGTACAGCTCTGGAATTCTATACCATAGCCATATGGATTACTCAGGATCATCCAGAAAGAAACTGAAAACATGGCTATTTGACAAAGCCATGGTCCTAATCGTCCAATCAAGGCCCTCCCTTTATTATTTAATTACTCTCTCTCCCCATTCACCACCCTTTGTTTTTTTCTAGCCTCACTGTTCATTTAGGAACCCACTCCCTTCACCTGTAGGTCCTTTTCTAGCTCTATCTTTTCTCCTGTGAGCTACAAATACCTTTCAAGTGCATAGAAGCAGGGCTTGCACTGTGTATGAGCAATATAAATCATACACACAAACACACACACACACACCATCCCTGGATGGGGGGGGATGGCACCAAATAAACTGGCCATTTAGTATATTTTTTAAACTTTTTTATTTGTGTGCTAACTGCCATATGCAGATTTATCAGTTTGTATTTGGTAATTCATCAATGAGTACAACATTCTAGAGAAGTATTCAAATTTGGTACTCCAGGTCTTGGCTGTGGGGTCCCATTTATTTAAATGGGATACATGGCACATGAGTAACCATATGGAGTATGCATAGGAAAATTATTTTCATGCATAGCATTTAGTTTATTTACCTTTCTAGCATATGTTTTTCATACACAAGCCTGGAAATAGATAAATCATTCATAATTACCTTTATGTGAATGATCATAAGTGCATGAATGTAAGGAAATATATATAGGATATACTATTCTCCATGCAGTTTCTTAATTAAATCTCACAAATAAAGGAAAATTTATTATTAAAATGTTGAAGGTACAAAATAGAATTTGTCTTTGGATATTTACAAAATAAGCTTTTCAAGGAGTGTTACATACAGCAGTATGTTACAGACACTTCATATGTGTTGTTAATTTCCCACAACTGATCATTGATGTACGAATTGCACCACATTTATAGAATCATTACAGATTAGACTACTGGACACAAATCACTGAGTCATCGTGGGACTATCATATGCCCGCAAAGTGCCACATAGGAATTCAGAACTAGACCACTATCAGTCAATTGGGTTATTTTTTTGGTCTTGGTCACTTGCTAAATGTCCTCGTGGACCATATCAAAACTATCTAGTAACTAATCAAAGTAATAACTTTAATTCGTTCTGTGATAGTAGCCTTAAAACTGTCCTCAATGTTTTCCTTTAAAGGTGCATAGTATTTATTAAAACAAAAACAAGAACAAACAAAAGCTCAATTACCAGGTTTTGAGCGTGAAGTTTTATTTGACTGAGAAGTTTTGGGTGTTGGGCGTGAAGTGGTGTGTGTCTCACTTGGAGCTGCAAATGATTACAAGAACAGATGTTAAAAATCTTTGCACTGCAATAAAAAGTAAGAGTAATGTGTGCTTTTATGTTATGATAAAAAAAAGAAGACAAAAGAATGTACAATGGAAAGAAAACTTGCACAAATATAATGCTTTCCATCATGTGCTCTCTAAAATGGTTCTTAACAGACAAAGACTGGCATTGGGGTGCAATCTTGAAGTAAAGATGCAAGCTTCTATAACTTATTGCAATGCATACTGAACTGACCAAAGTAATGTGTAGGCAATATAAATGACAAGTCATATGCAGAAAAGAAGTAGCACACATAATTGGATTTAAGAAGAGATGAGCAAAGCAGGTGGTCTTGCCATGGATTGTGAACAGTATCACAGAACCAATTAGACGGTTTGGATTCCCCACAGGTCCTTGATATTCAGTGAACACATTGGATGCTAAAAACCTCCCCAATGCCTGGAAAACAATTCAGTGAATATATCTCTAGCATCCAAAGCAGGGGTAGGCAAGGGGAGGCCTTTGGTTGGTCAAGGATGATGAATTATAGTCCTCAACAGTTCGAGGGCCTCAACTTGCCCCCAAAATGATCTACAGTATTAAGATTAAGGACCACATTTATTAAAAAAAATACAAAAATGTTATTTTCTTATCCCAAATAAGTCTAAATCTAAAAGATGATATGAGTTTTGTGTGGTAAAACATTACAGAAAATGAATGGTTTTACTGCATTAGCAAACTGATTCACTCATCTTTACATCTATTCTATTCTACAAAATAATCATCTAGCAACCATTTAAAGGAGTTCACTTTACCTCTTGTTATTGTGGGCTTGTCAAATATATGAAATCTATCAAAGTTTATAGGGATCCGTTTGGCTGTAGTTGGAACTAAATAGAATGCAACAAAATTAAGGTGTTAATATAAAAGGATTAATAGATTCTGAACTTTTTTATACTTCATGATTTTTTATATAGTTAAAACTTAATTTACCATATGAAGAATAGTAAATTCTGGATTTTTTTACGCATCCAATTTGTTCTACATTTTAAAAGGAATTGCATATGGAATTTACCAGCAGTAGAAGAAGGACTTTCAGTTGCTTTCCTGGGTTTAGGAGATATAATTTTCTCTGTTGCATCAGGTACTGAAAGAAAAATATTTCTCTTAAATATCTGTTTAGTCCCCACCTGAAAGTCTGAGATCAGGTTGCCTGAGTTAGTATGTTGCTTTCATGCTTATAAGAGGAGACTCTGTGCTTAATACTTACTAACAGAATACTCATGCAACTTGATTAGAGAAGCATTTTTACATTTATGAGGAGAAGCAATGATGGAGTATTCTCCGTCAACATGCTGTCAGAGAATCCCAGAATAACAAAGACACAGCACACACTGGGGTTCATGTACCACTGCACCTAGCTATGTTTATGTACCAAGGCTCCCTGAATCAGGCAGTGGTAACTGGGAGGCTAGAAAACAAAAAGTGTGATGAATGCCCACTAAGACTGAATAAAATTAAGTGTTTTGTACTAAGGTACAATGTCACACGACTTCTGCTCAGTCATGTTTTTCACTCCCATGTTCCATTGCAGAGAGGACATTTTCATATGTGCACCAGTCTGGTCTTGCCCACAGACAGTCCATCTTGTTAATGTCAGGCAAATTCTATCTGTTTTGTTTAAAGGCATGGTGGCCACTCAGGTGCTGCTCAAGATCGCTATCTGACCCAACGTGACCCAACTCCCTATAACAACCTTCCCATGTATCCCCCATAAATATGTATATCTTAGCCTCCTGTTAACCCTTCCATTGACAGACTGGCTTGTTTTAGGTGAACAGAGGGGTTAAGGGTTTAAAAAAGAAAATAGGGGGGAGGGTTAACATTATGCCCCATCTCTCCATTCTGATGAGAAATTATATGGGGTCCTGGGACTCCATAATGTGATCTTCCAGGCAAGGGAAGACATGATTTAAAGGAATAAATAAGTAATTATTATACATAATCATAATAATAATAATATGGGGTCCATTCACCACAAATATTTTGCTGTATGGTAACAAGTAGATAAGATTTTAGTATACATACCATTAAATCCTTTTCTGTTAGGCAGCGTGGAACACAGGAACCAAGGGGAGCAAAGCTCCCTCCTCTACAGGGAAGGGCACTTCAAAAAAAGGAAAGGACTATGAGGTGGAGACTCCCATCTTCCCTACACTCTATCACCACCCACTTCAGTTTCAAAGTATAACAAAGCCTAGATAAAATAGAAAAAAAGAGCAAAGCAGCAAATTTCCTGAACAGAGAACCCAAGAATACCCCACTACCCAGAAAACTTAAACCCCTGTTTTTTCTTCTGTGTGATAATGCTGTGTCCTACATGGACTACGAGAAAAATATGTAACTATAAGTACATGAAAATTCTCTTTTCTGTTTCATCGAATGCAGAGCACAGGAACTATATGTATATACCAAAGATATCCACCAAGATTCCTGGGTGGGAAAAAAGGAAAAAAAAAATCTCTAATGAAGATCAGTTTCCACAGAAATAATATGCATCTTGTAGGGGGCAGATCTACCAAATAATCCATTGAGAGGGCAGATTTACCATATAGTCAATGGAGATCTGTGTCCATGGAAGGTCAGGGATCGGAAAAGGCTGAAAGAAATCCACAGGTCGAAATCTGGGTATCTTTCCTGCGGGCACAGACTGGACATTAAGAAATGAAATATGAGACATAGGACTTCAGCTCTGGTCACCAAATTTAATGAGAGATAATATCCTAGGTGCAGAGGAGACTGGGATGTTTGACCGTCACAGAACAATAACCCCAATGGAGAATGTCTGAATGAAGCTCTTCTGGTAGTAAACATTGGGAGTTAAAGAAAGTCCTGATGGACAGGCAGACTGGGATCTCATGAGGTGAGTCCAGAAGGCTGTGGACAAGGAAGAGATTACCAGGGCAGGAGGAAGTAAAGGCTGAGACATAGGCTGAAAGACACCAGAAGAGCTAGCTAGCGGTGGCTGCTCTCTGAGTTGCCTTGCTGCTGCCTAGTTAGAGATGCTGGCTACAAGGCAGATCAGTGCTGACTGGAGGAGCCGGCCCACAACCTGGATTACAACTGGAGAACAGCAGCTACCCACTGAGGATGAAGAGGACAATGAACAAATAACCCACCTACTGTATAGTTGTAGGTGTTGTACAGGAACATTGAGGCCTGGAGTTTCACTGAGAAGACAGATAACAGGATATTCTAAGTCCGACTGGAGGTCAAGAAGATAGAAACCCACCAGGGTGAAGACAGACGGGAAGTCAGACAATCCAGTTCAGGAGTGGACGGGCAATTCAGTTCAAGGCAGCAGACGGAGGAATTGTCGAACAATGGAGCCAAAATCAGTAACAGGATATCAGATGAGCACTGGGCCAAATCATGGAACAGGAGGGAAGTTGAAGGAAGAGCCAGGTCAATACACAAGATAACACTCAGGAACAAGACAGGAAACTAAGGAACATGACCTGGAATGCTTTGAGCACGACCCACACAAAAGCACTGAGGCTCTATTAAGGTTCAAGGCAAACAAAAGACGAGGTGGGGAACCATGATTCACATTACAAGGGAAAAACAACAGACACCGAATCACAAAAAGCAAAGAAAAAGGGCAGAACATGACAGTGCCATGATCTGAAAATGAACTGGTTTCTGTCTGAGGATATACTAGTTGCAAATGGTGGCCTTGATCCATGAGGTGAAAGTAACCTTAGACAAAGCCTGAACCACACATGGACCCACAAAGATGACAAAAAGAAAGTCAGGTTTTGGAAATGGCTGGTGTGGTAAATGCAGTACTTTAAGCAACATACCACAACCAACTTCCTTCTATTTGAAGGAACTGAACATAAAGGTGGAAGGACATTTTCCTGCTTGAGGTAAAACTCTGAAATAATTTTGGGCAAAAAACCCTAGGAGTTTGCAATACCACTCTATCTTTGTGAAAGAAACAGGAAAGGTGGCTTACAGGATAAAGGCTGGAGTTTGGCCATCCACCAAATGGATTCAATGGCCAGTAAAAAAGGTTGTCTTAAGAGTCAGCAGGTTAAAGTATACAGCATAAAGAGGCCCATCTAGAACCATATTCAAATCCCACAGGGAGTGGGATCCCAAAACACAGGGTAAGCCTGAGCTATCACCTAAATAAAAGTCTTCCCATCAGTGATCAAAGCAATGAGCAGCTTGAAAAGAACAGAAAGCGCTGATATCTGCACCTTGATAGAGAATAACTCCTTTCTGAACACCATCTTGAAAAAATGACAAGACCACCGGAAGCCTGAAAGGCTGTGGGCAGTGCCCCACTGGATGAATAGAGACCAGCCCCAATGATAGGCCTTGGATGAAACGGTATTTCTAGCATGGAGCATACTAGAGATGACTTCATCCAAAAACCCCTTTTTCCAAGATGCTAGCTTCAAAAGTCTAGAGGTAGCAAACCAGACCCTGGGTCATAAAGCCCAATCTCAAAGGGAGGTGAAAATAATCCACTACTGACAGACTGATAAAAAGCTGAAGCTATCAGGGTGACATGAGATCTTTCAATCCTGATCATTCTGAGAACTGGAGGGGAGAGATTTGAAGGAAACACATATGCTAGATGAAAATCCCATCATATGCTTCCACTGCAATGCCAGAGCAATCCTCAGAACAGACTTGGAAATTCTGCAACTTGGTTTTCTGCTTCTGGAATGTGAACAGCAGAGAGGGCTGGCACTTAAGCCTTGGTCCTGACTGATATGATTTTGGTGCCTCCTCGACAGCTGATGTAAGCAACAGCTGTCACATTGTTTGAATCCTCATCAGAGATCCTGGCAGTGAATGAGACCAGTGGAGTAATGTTAGGTGGTTCACCCATAGCTCCAGAACATTTATTGCTAGAAGCCTCCTCTCCGGTCCAGATGTCCTAGGCTGTCATGAGAACTCAGGGCTGGCATCTGAGGTGTTCATGATCCACTTTGGGATCACAAATGGATCCCCCAGTATTAGATGGGACTGTTAAAGACACGTCCTCCTTTGTCCACAGAGACAGACATGACATGGTACAGATAAGATTGGTGTCTGTACCAGTTCCTGAGAATGTCCAACTGTAATAGTCTTGTATTGAACAAAAGCAACTGCCTCCAGTGCGGAGAGTAGGGAACCCAGTACCTACATGTATTCCCACACTGTCGCTGAGAGACAGGATATCTCGAGACACCTGAAGAGACAAGGACTGGAAGAACACCCTCCCTTGGTGGGTATTGAATCTCATAACTAGGAAATTATGGACCTGGGAAGGAAGAGGATTTCTTGAAAATGAACATATATATTTCACATTATATTGAACATCATGGGCTTGTGTTTGTAGATTTCTTGGGAGCATTGTGGACTGCCATTTTGGATTTTTCAGTGGAACATGATTAATTCCAAACTTTTTATTTTTATTAAAGAACCAGAGGATATTTGTGAAAAAAAGGATAAGGAGACAGAAGATACAGATGAATAGGACAGAACATGTAGAAGATAAAAGACTGACAGTGGATGACCAGGATGCTAAAGACCCTGCTGGACATCAGGATTACAGGTAAGTGTTTATTGTGAATGGATGTTGTTAGTTTTAGTGGGATTAACCCAGTGAGTGCCAGTGGGGTATGCAACGCTCTCAAATGCATTGCATACCCCACTGGAACTCATAGGGTTAATCTTCTTTTGTTACTTAGGGCCCCATATCAATACATCCACGTGACTATCGTAGAGATCACTAGCCACGCATGTTTGTGCATGTTAGAAACCACTGTTCTAATACAGGTCAGTGGTTTGTAGCATGTTAGGGACTCAGCACCTACCTTTGATGGAGCAAATTTTTTGCCAAAAAAGTAAGGGTAAACACCTCTGGGTGCAGCTCCCAGTCTCCTCTGTCCACTGTGTGTCGACTGAGGAAGTCCGCCATGACGTTATCTACTCCAAGAATGTGCACTGCAGATATGACAGGAACATGTTCTTCTGCCCAAGACAAAACATCATTGACCGCTAACCATGCGGAGAGACTTCTTGTTCCACCCTGCTTGTTGATGTAAGCCATGGCCGTGGCGTTGTTGGACTCCACTTGGATCAGGACAGTCTTCCAGCTGAGATGTCCAATGACGAACGGCATGAAATATCGCCCGAAGCTCCAATATGTTGATAGGAGGGAGAGATTCCTCCGGAGACCACCGACCCTGAGAGCTCAGGCGACCCAGGACAGCCGGAGAGGTTGGCATCCATCGTCACCATGGTCCAGAAGGATACCAGGAAGGACTTGCCTTTCAGCAGATTGGAGAGATTGAGCCACCATGACAAACTCAGTTCCACATGAAGAGGGAGGGATATTGACATCTTCAGAAGGTTTGGCTGACCCCTGCACACCTGGATCACGAACCTGTGGAGCTCCCTGGTGTGCGTGGAGATTAATTTTCCCACTAGAGAGGACAGCTTCTTGGCTGGAACTGGATCTTGAACCAGAACCGCAGAAACACTGTGGGCGATCTGGTGAGCTACCTTGTCCGTGAGAAACACCATGCTCTTCTGAGTGTTGAAGAGAAGGCCCAGGAAGACCAGATGCTGGGATGGGACAAGATCTGACTTGTCCAAGTTGATGATCCACCCGTGATGGGTGAGAACATGAATGCATTGTTGAACCTGCTGATGAAGAAGTTCCACAGAAGGGGCTTTCAGAAGCAGGTCGTCTATGTATGGAGTAACTCTGATGCCGTTCCAGTGGAGGACAGACACTAAGGCTCCCAGGACACTCTTGAAGACTTGAGGAGCTGTCGTCAGACCAAATAGAAGAGCTGAAAACTGAAAACGTCCCCGGTCGCAGGCAAATCGGAGGTACTGCCAGCTCTCTGGATGAATGGCAATGTGAAAGTACGTGTCCTGAAGATCCAGAGATGCAAGGAATTCCTTTAAATTCAAAATGGGACGACAGCCGCCATCCTTCTTGAGACCTCAAAGAGGATTGAGTAAAAACCCATACTTCTGTCTTGAACTGGAACCGGCTTTAGAACGTCTTTGTCCAGAAGAGCTTGAACAGCACCGTGGAACAGACGGCGTTTCTCTGCGCCCGGAGGAGTATGAGAAGGAAAGAAGTGAAAGGGAGGAAGAGATACGAAAGGGATCCTGTACCTTCTGTCACCATCTGTAAAACCCATGAGTCCGTCACAGAATCCTCCCAAATACTGTGATAGTGTTGCAGATGACCACCCACAGCAGAGTTTCGATTAAGTGGTGTTTTCTTCCTAGGAACCAAGGGTAGAAGTGTACTCTTACCCCTGTGGTCTCATTGATCAGATCCTTAAGATCTGGCCCAAACAAAGAAGTGCCTTGAAAAGGCAAGGAGAGCAATGCTTTTTTAGAAGCAGTGTCAGCAGACCAGATCTTGAGCCAAAGAGCCCGTCTGGCAACCACAGACATGGTGGAAACACTATCCACTAAACGCATGGCATCAAATAAGGCAGCAGAAACATAGTACTGTGCCTCAGAAATATTGGCGAGAAGGCACAACATATCCAAAGTAGGAGCACCCTGACGGACAGCCAGGTTGAGCTGTTCAGTCCAGGCCGCAATGGCCCGGTTTACCCATGCTGCAGCAAATGCTGGATGCATGGCAGAGCCAGCAGTGGTAAAGATGGACTTGGGGGAACCTCAAGTTTCTTGTCAGTCCAGTCCTTTAGAGCAAATGCATCAGATACTGGTAGGGCAGTAGACTTAGATAGCCTGGAGATAGGAGCATCCACCTTGGGATGATGAACCCACTGAGCAAGTGCGACCTTAGAAAAGGGATAAAGCTTGGGAAATTTCTTGGAGACAGAAGGTTTCCTGTCCGGAGACTTCCACTCTTCAGACACAAGGTGGTCAAGAGTGGGGTTATTTGGAAAGCAAGAAAAGGGCTTTTTAGGCACCTGAAATACATCAGAAGGGCCAGAAGGAACCTCTTGCACCAAGGGAATGTTTAAGGTATTTAAAACAGCCCTGATCAGGCCCTCAGCTGAGGGCTCAGGATCAGCCTCAAAAGGGTCCCCAAAAAACTGAGAGGAGCCCACCGCAGAAAATTCCTCAACATTTGAATCCACCAGCAGTTCCTCCTCAGAGGAATCTGACACATCAGGTACTCCCTGAGGTTTTGGCAGGGAAGACTTGTCGGAGGAGGGGGTCTGCCAAGAATGAAAGATCTCCTGTAACTGGGATGGAAAGAGTTGCAATGTGGACCTAAGGTCCCTAGTAGCAGTCTTGAACTCTTGCACCCAAACTGGCTCTAATGCATGGCTGGAGTTCCCTGGAATACTCTCAGGGACATCAAAACATGCTGGGCATAAATGACCTGAGAATTTTCTAGGTAACCCTGAATGACAGGAAGAGCAATGCACAATGGGGGATACAGAGACCCCAGCATCCTTAGTCTTAGGTCTAGCCCCAAGCTCCAGCGTTATAGACATTCTCACAGTGTCAAATAACCTTACTGTAGAAGAAATCACCCAATTACAGTGTGTATGATTAAAGTTTCACCCCAGAAATCGCTAAAATAAACTTATCTGGCAAGATAAGGGTTAATCAGCAGAGGAGAGAAGGAGAGTCCAAGCCCTGTGAAGGATACCCGTTCTAGAAATAGCATAAAATGGCTGCCGCGGAGGGAGCCAATCAGAAACAAGAACACGCAAAGCAAGTGCTCATGGAAAATGTAGTTTTACCAAAAAAGTACCCCAAACAGTGCCCGAAGCCTCCTGAGCCCCCCAACACACTAGAAACATGAACCGGATGATAGAACGAGGGCAGACAAGTAAAATGAGCCATCTCTGAAGTCGCTAGGTTAAAGCGGAACTTTCAGATAATAGCATCTCGCCATGCATTCATTAAATGCGTGGCGACTAGCTTGAAAATAGATGTCTTACCATAAAAAAATATGTGTGTCTAAAGGAATACTTCCCGTTTGGAGACCGGAACTGAGGCTAGAGCACAGACATCTTGTCTGTGCGCATGCGCCGTTAGTCCCGGTCTCCATAGAGTAGACTGTTTTGCACCATATGGTCACCAGAAGGGACTGACGGCACAGGCGCACAGACCACACTAACCTGCCCAACAGTCCTGAAACGGGGTGGATTCCTTTAGACACATGTATTTTTTACAGTAAGACATCTATTTTCAAGCTAGTCGCCATGCATTTAATGAATGCATGGCGACTGGCTATTATCTGAAAGTTTTGCTTTAAGCAGTTACAGAGATATGTCCCAAAGTGTACAGTCCCATAGAAGTGAATGGAGCAATGGTGCCTATGCAGTAAAGAGCGGAACTCAAATTTTACAAAATTGAAAGTGTAAAACTACAAGACATGAAACATCACTAGAACATGTTAGGATACCCAAAAAACACTGAACCAGTAGGAAAAGTGTTAGAACCTCCCCCCCAAAAAAAGCCAAACAAGCAGCTAAAGGGTTAATTACCACATAAACCTGCTCCAAACACCCAACAGACATACAGATAGACCCAATGAGTGCAGGAGTGTGCAATAGGAACTCCAAATGAAAAACACCTGTGCAGAGGGGCACTGTGGGACAAGTGGACCTGCAGCACTCAAAGGGTTGCTCATCTTTCCTGCAGATCTTCTGTCTTCAGTTTACCATGTTTAAAGAAGAATCCTCTGAGGGCGACTTCTGAGGAAATAACTTGTAGCCATGATTTTCCCCCCAGGGCTTAAGGTCCACAAAAAGCACCTGGTCACTGAGCTAGCCACATCTAAGGGCATTGTCAGTTATGGTAATCCGCCTAATGGTGGTATTCCATATCTAACAGAAAAATAAAAACTTCTAAAACTATAGCAGAACTGTTCTCTTGCCTGTGTTATCTTCACCAAGGAACAAATCTTTCTGGAGCTGGTTGGCTAGCTGCAGCCAAGGAGGGAAGGTAGGCTCCACCCCCTACAATCAATTCTAGAATTGTTCCTGGCTACTTAAAGGGGCAGATCACCTACCCAGAGTTACCAGTAAACTGTACTGGACGACATAAAAATTAATATATGCTCCATATGCCCAATATTAATTATAGATTCCTTCATTGCAAACAGAATAACTTAATAGGGGGCATCAAATGTTACTTTAGTATGTGGTATCAGGACTACACATTGATATTGATGGGATATGAGATCTTTGGAAGCCATATTAATTTATTTTGTTTGAAAAGAGGGAATCGTAAATTAACATGGGGTGTATGAAGCCCATATTACACTATTTTGAAGTTACCAAATAATAAAATATGGGGTGAATGGATGCCATTTTACTGTGGTTTTTTTCTTTATTCATTAAGGGAGGGAACACCTGTTCCTGTCCTTTCCGGAAAACCAGTAATATGAGTAAAACACTATTAATCCTGATCTCATGATGATGAAAACATAGAGGGGATAGAGCAATTTTAGCCTTAAATAAAATAAAAACTTTTCTTTTTCAAACCATTAACCCCTCTGTTGCTGGTGCAGATTAAGATACAGGAGAATATAAAATTAATGTAGATTTAGTTAACCCCTCTGCTGCCAGTGAGGTTTCAATACATTGCATAACAAACTTGCACAGCGTTGGCAGCATTAAAGAGGGTGGCTGTATGTAGTGAGAATCTGTTGGGGTCACTAGGGGACGCAGGGTCCAATCAGGGTAACAAAAAGGGTCAAGCCCCTCTGTTGCACTTGCCTGAACCAGGCACAACAAAATAGGTGCAGGTATCCCTTGATTTACCATTTCTTATGTATTATCATTATGTCTTGGTGCAGACGCCTGCTAATGATGTAATTTTCTTTTAGTACTTACCTGTCCACCTAAGGTGGAGACATGCAAACTGGGAGAATAGATGCCATTTTCAGGCTTTTACATAGGTGCAAAGCTTGTGCAAAAATTTGCACCTGAAATGTGCATTTGTACATGAGGCCTACTCTTCATGCAGCCTCTAGATTTTGCTGTAATTAGTAATAGCAAGTAACAGATGATGGTTTTGACATTTAAACCATGTTGTGAAAGATAAAGAATAACACATTAATTTTCATTGGTTAGAAGTAGAGATGAGCAAAGTGGTTGGTTGCTTGGCAGTTTGAGAATAGTATCACAGAACCAGTTGTGAGTTTGGACCTTTGCAAGGACCTTAAAATGATTTCAAGCCATGACATGCAATGATCTGGAGTCATTTATAAATTTATTGAAAGGTTAAAGACAACGTAAAAATGTATAAAAGGCCAAAATTAACAGTTTTCCATCTCAAATCAGTCTATAGACACTTTGTTAAAAACATTTTGTTTTGGAAATGCTGATCAAATGTTAATTATATTTTAGGGTCACTTTTTACGTTCAGGAATGCTCATAGAGAATAATTACACCTTGATCATAATCTGACGAATGATCTGGGGCTGTGAGTAAACACATTTTATATATTAATTTTCAGTATTATTATTAATTGTTTTTACTTTACCTAGAGACACTTTATTGTTCCTAGTGCTCACCTGTGCATATTTACTCATAGAGCATAATGTATTGTTATCTTATCTTAGCCCATTCACAAAAAATCCTGGATAATCAATGGTCGCCCTGGAAAAGGCAGAAATGGCTGATCCCACAGAGCATATGTATGATTAGATATTAGGTGTCAGAAAACAGATAATTTTTACAGCTGCTATCATGAATGCTGAGTATTTTAGAATAGATTGCCCCATTTAATTTGGAGGTCTTAGAATTCCTTTAGCAAGACTAATTCTTTCCATTCCCAAACACTGGAAAACGGGTTTACTTATTTCTCAGTACATTTTTATGAGTCTATTCTAGCATTTCAAAAGAAGCACGTAGTAACCATTTAACCCTTTGAGTGCCAGAGTGGTACGCAACGCATGGCTGGCACTCAAAGGGTTAAAATAATTTATTTACCACTTGTTACTGCTTGGTCATCAAACACATGAAGTCTAATAACATTTATAGGCATCTGTTTGGCTGTCATTGTTACTAAACAAAACACAACAAAAGTATGGTGTAAATATGAAAATGATGATTCAAAATAAAATATGATTTTTTTTTTGTTATACTTCCAGTTTTGTCTATAGTTACAACTGAAAAGCATTTGAAATTTACCAGGAATTGAAGGAGGACTTTCAGTTGTTTTTCTGGGTTTAGAAGTAACATTTTTTTCCCTTATGTCTGGCACTGAAAAAAAAAAACATTCCTCTTAATTGTTCCCTCCAGTTGAAAGTTTGAGATCAGGTCACATGGGTTAGTATTTTGACCTCAATACTAACCGACAGAATACTCATGCAATCCCAATACTAAATAGAAGAAGCCTTTTTATATAGAAAAGGTGAAGCAACAACAGAGCGATTGCCATCAATGTACTGGCAGAGAGTTGTAACATACCACTGATCACAAAATAATAAAGATACAGCACGCACTGAGCATGCATTTTATAGCTTATGCTGCAATTAGCAATAGCATTTATCCGCTGCTGATATTCAACTAAGATGCCTTCTTGCACTTGAGAATTTATTAGTACACAGATCCTTTCAGTACAGCCATGCATTGTTGACCATCATAGGTCAAGATTTACAATGAATCAAAAGGACATAGGGACATATGTAGGTATACAGGCAAAAGAAGAGCTGTTCTCGGGCAAAAAAGCACACCACATGGAACAAATGAAAATGAAACCATTCCCATTGCTCACACAGCCACCCTAATGTAAAAACTGTCTGGCAAACAAAAATAAACATAAGCCCCCCCCTCCAAAAAATAAATATATATATAGTCAAACTTTGCAGTCCCTCAGCTATTGGGGGCTACAATTCCTATAATCCCCAGTAACGGGAGCTGCAGTGTCCAAGAGCTGGCACTCCAAAGACTGCCCACCCCTGGTCTAGGTTTTAGCTGATCTGAATGGAAAGAGATAAAATCAACATACTTGCAGCAGCAACGAAATTCTAGAAATAAGCACGCTTTGGAGCTGTCTTAGAATACATATATAGTGTTAGTATAGACTGATATTTAATCAGCAAGCAAATATAATCTTTACCCAAAGGAAGTTTAGGATCCTCAGAAATATGAAATCTTATAAGGTTAATGGGTACGTGGCGAGTTGTTTTAGGATCTGCATGAAACAAAACAAGATTATTAGCGATGCTGTTTCATCTTTAGACATTTGCACTTTCTAATTGAGGAAAAGTGCTACTTCCAGTAGACAGCTGTAATGAAAATATGAAAAAAGAAACAATTTTTTTACCAAGTTTTGGGAACGAACTTTCTGTTGCAAAAGTTGTTTTTGGTGCAGAAGGAGATATTTTTTGTGTTTCATTTGGAACTGAAAGAAAATGTGAGAGCTGAGTGTGAAATTAATACTAAGCCATTTGAATTCCTTTAATATTAAGTCATGTTTCAAATTAAGGAATCAAATAACAGAGCCATACAGAACTGATCCAAAATCATCCCCCACGACAATATGAACTGGCAAAGAAATAACAGAAGACAAGATAACACTTTGTAAAACAATAACCATGTCAAGTAGCGTTATTCTATAGTACATACTGCACAATGAAGAGAAAATGGACAAATTAAGCTGATGTACTGTGTAATTCTGGGGCAAACCAACTGTACTATAAATAAAATATCACCATATTCTAATTGATTTAAGTGGGGCTATTAACCTCTATAGGTCATACTGGCAATTTGTCTATAAAATACATTGTTTTTGAAAGTTGTTTTGGTGGTGCATTGTGGTTAATTCCCAATACAGTATGGTAGGTAGTTCAATTTCCAGTGTACTGTTAGAAATGTACCTAGGACAGTGATGGCCAATGAGAGGCTCCCCAGCTGCTGCCTTACTACAACTCCCATAATTCTATCACATTGCCCACCACTGCCATAGGATGTAGCCTATGTCAGTACAGAACATGCACAGGTTTTTTATTCTATTTAGAATGAACTAATCTTAAGGTGACAGGTCAGTGAGTTTCTATTTGTCATGTATAGTACTGTTGGTTTGCTCTATTCTTCTTAGCTTGCCTGCCTCAATATGTTTTTATCAAACAATAAAATAATCTATAGGGAAAAACAAATATGTAGCATGTTTCAAAAGTTGGAAAAAATGAAATGTTAGATTATTTACCCAAGGTTGTTCTTGCTTCTTCTACTAAAAAAAGTGGCTGAGTTCCCTTTAAAACTAAATGGAATAGAATAATTATTTAGTAAGAAACAGGAGCGGAACCTGGAAATAAGACAATTGGAATACAAAATGTACTTAAAGGTAATGCAAAAATATAAAGGGGATGAAACAACAATTAAATGTGTAAATGTTATAGTAAAAGAAAAAATGTGGTCAGTTGCCAGGAATTATTATTTTCTGAATGTGTCCATCTAGGATTGCCACCTTTTCTATGTAAGATACCAAAATACTGACCTTCCACTTGCTGCCATAGACTTAATATTGTCACCAAATCCATTTTTACCAGTCTTCCAGTGTGGCAACTTTATATCTAACCATAGCCCAAACCGAGACTGTTCACTATATTGTCAGTGAGATGGCTCAGTTAGTTAATGCACCAACTGTAGAATCTGTTGAAACCTTAAGGTAGCAGGATCCACTACCATTAAGACTTTAATATGTGAAAGCCCTGAACACTATCTCTATATAGCGTTGTACTTGGATGTTGGCATAGAAATTGAGTAGTTGTACCTCTAGGTATGTACTAGAATGTATAAACTGTTAAGTGAATATCAACACACAGTCTCCACCAGCATTAAGACTTTAATATGAGAAAGTCCTGAATGCCATCCCTATATAGAGTGGTCTAATTGTATGCCAATTTCCTCTGAGCCTTGTTAGAATTTGGTGTTAAACAAGGAGCAGAGGAACATAACACCCTGAAACATCCAAACAAGTGGTGAAGTAGATTACTCAGAACATAGACTTTAGGTGGGCTCAGCATACAGAAAACTGTTCCTTTACTATATGAGTGCTGAATCATATTATACACACACACACACACACACACACACACACACACACACCATGATGAAACAATGCATTTGAGACCTCGCTAGCATTCAAGCTTTTAAAATCCACACTTAAAGGGATAGTAATACTTAATATGTAAAAAAATATATATTGCATGGTTAATCCCCCTGAGTAAAACAAGGGAACTCCTACTGCTGAAAAGTGTTTTATTCAAAAGTTATTACAGCTCAAACTTGTATTTTTTAGGCTCAGTGTCACAGTAGCCTGAAATTTTAGAGTGGCGCTGTTGCTACACCATCCTATGGACATCTCTGGTCAATTGACCGTAAATCTCCATAGGAGGTTTGTAACAATAGCGGCACTGTAGAATATCAGGAAATTTTGATACTGCACCTAAAAAAATTCAAGCTTGAGCTGTAGTAACGTTTGAATAAAACACCTTTCTGCAGTGGGAACCCTTATTTTACTCAGGGGGAATAAACCATACAACATACTTTTCTACATTTTAAATATTACTATCCCTTTAAATCAATGGGAAGTTGTAATTGTTTGTCATGGTGCAGATGATTTGACCACTTATTTTGTGCTTATAGCCTATGATATAATTTTATTAAATGAAAGGCTCATCTTGCTGAGTACAAAATGGGTGTTCCCACTGCTGACTGTTGCTTCAGATCACACTTGCACTTTTGGGTGCAGTACTTCCATGGCCAATTATTGTCAGTGATAGTATTCCACTATAGGTTGTTGTAGTAACAACAGTATTGTAAAATGTAAGGCCTTGGAACTACTGAATCCAATAAATACAAGTCTGAGTTCCAATAACTTTTTCATAACATTTCTATCAGCAGTGGGATCACCCTTCTTGTACTCAGTAGGTTAACCCCCTCAGTGTATCCTTCTCCATAGTATGTGATACTATCCCTTTGGCTGATTTTCTCCGTCTTTTTGATTTTATAAGTACCATGCCTTACTATCCCAGTTATCCTTATCTTTAGGTTATAATAATGAATGAATCCCTAATCTGGGACTGTTTCGTTTCCAGGCTTTATTATAAGGAACTAAATGTAGACTTTAATAAGAGGGGAAATTACTCTACCAGGTGTTGTATGTGCTGTCTCGGGAGTGGGTGAGGCTTTTTACTGGATAGCAATGATTTTTTTCATAATAACACCAGGGCTTAAAATATGAAGTCCTTTGCTACTAGCCAGACTTGAAAAGTTACTCGCCACTGCAAGCCATAACATACCCACCAGGGCTGAATTTCTACTCGCCAGGGCTAAATTTTCACTCGCCATTGGCTAGTGGAGAGTGGAAATTTTGAGCCCTGATAACACTCATAATAAGGAATAAGGACATTTTAAGGATTAGTTCTCAAAAGTGGAAAATAACACTTTTATACATCTGCCCCAATTAGCCTCTAATTTTCAAGGGGTTAAGACACTCATTTAAATTTATTGGACATTTTGATTGTCCTGTATGTGGTGTTGGTTTGCCCCAAATTTGCTCTAGGTCTCCAGTATCTACTTATCAGTGTTAATAATAACTAGAAAAAATATAAAGAATTAGCAAAGATATGCTTTAAATCAATGGGAGTTTTCATTTGTCCCCTATGATGCAGTTGGTGTAATCTCATACTGCACTTTTTTTAGTTTACTAAACAAAACCGTATGTTTTAGGAAATGCAAAATATGATTAATTTGTCTGAGGAGGGCCAGTTTCCCAACACAATGAAATACATATGGTATTGTCAAATTAGTTGCTCAATTTAATTAACATTCATACAGTTCAGACATACAAAAGCAAATGGATTAAAGTATGTCAAGAAATAAATCCTGCAGGAGGTACAAAAAGTATTAATAGTGCCTATTAGTCCATTGTTGATTAAACATTTCTAGATTAATTACATGTAATACACTTTTACATCAGACTTCCATTAAGTCATAATGTAACAGGCACTGTTTTTCTGTAGCACATTCTCTAACTTTTAATACTCTAACTAACCCTTGAGGGCAATAAGGGTGTGCAATGCATTGCATGTTCTCAAGGGGTGAAGCACATGTAGTACATTCTTCTAATAATCATATTACCAGTTGTGGTCTCTGTTTCAGGTATGGATGTTGTTGCAAAATTTTGAACAATCTGCTCCTCACTGGACACTGCAAATAAATACTTATAATGACCATCATTCTGTAATACCAACTTATAATTAATATACCCCAGTGTTGAATAATAAATGTATTGTTGATTGCAACAGAAGAAGCACAATAGTGGCAAACACACTTGTGAGCTATGAGCAGTGGTGGAATATAATTAACCTGGGTATTGATTTGGGGTGATTGAAAAGGACAATAGCTTGGGATCTCCAGCCTCAACTGGCCAATAAGACCTCTGAATTGTGTATAGGTGCCATTGTGCTGCTGCAGACTGCTCCATCTTAATAAGGCCTGACACCCAACCTACTCATCAATATTACATTACATTGGTTATTATTTATAGATAAGCCCCATTCTGTTTGTTTTCTACCCTAAGACATCATACAAGTGATGACTTTATGGAATTCATTAATATTATAGATGGTAACATGCAGACTAGTTTATAGGTTTACCACACACAATAATAATAGAAGAAATACTTAAACAGAGTCATCATTCACACTATTAAGGACACATCAGTGTTCAAATAAATACCCTGCTGGTCTAATAATTTTGTATTAAACCATTACCTATAGGTATTTTGTGTTGCTCAGAGGTGTGAGGTTCCTCTTGTGTAATTATTTCAGAAACCGGTGTGTTGTCTGATGTAAAAAATAAATAAATAAATGAGTGGTGTAGGAAGGAAATACAATGTCACTGAAACATGAATGCCATTAAATATAAAACAGACAATGCTTTTACCAACTTCCATTGGTGGTGCCTCTGTACTATGTATAGGTTTTGAGTGAAGGGATATAGTTTCTTTTGTAACTGAAAGAAAGCAAATACATTACTCAACCTGTTACCTCAGTTTGATTATAGAAGATAACTAGACAGGAATAATAAGCAAAGTTATGGGGAGAGAATTATAGTCACCCTGGAACTG
Organism: Rhinophrynus dorsalis; assembly: GCA_037306005.1. Classification (NCBI taxonomy): domain Eukaryota; kingdom Metazoa; phylum Chordata; class Amphibia; order Anura; family Rhinophrynidae; genus Rhinophrynus; species Rhinophrynus dorsalis. The sequence continues at coordinate 371,488,419 of CM074719.1, forward strand.
CAATGTTATGATCTGTAATAAAACTGAATAAATGTTAAAACTCAGTAGAGGGAAACTGGTCAAGACCCTCCTGACTTGTTCACTCAATACTGCTGATGGAATGTCTGTGATCTTTTCAGTAAGACACTAAAACAGTTTCACTGGTTTGAGCTAAATATCTAATTGAAGAGAAATTGATAATTAAAATGAAGTCAGATGCATAAAACAGCTAGATTATAACTACTATTAACAAATTAAAGGGCATTAAACATGAAAAGATATGTTGAAGCTCAATCTTTTACCAGTTAATTGCAGCTACTACCTATGTCAGATCTTATACTATTTTGTGAAATTGAACATCTTGCATAAATCCAGTCCAGAAAACCCTGCTCAGCAGTTATCTACAGCTCTGCATGTTTACCTGGGCACACTCACTCCATTCACTCAAGGTCTGCTCATTCCTGTCTTCAAGTCCGTGTCTGGGACACACCCACTGAGTCCTAGGTTCGCACTATAGGTTTGCTCTCAAGCAGCTCTCAGCAGCCTTCAGAGCTAATTTTGCCAGCCAGTGGCCACCATCATCCAGCTTTCATCAGCAAGTGAGTTGTACTTTATATTTCCTGCTTCCAAGTACTCAGTGACCATTGCTAGTTGTAGTTTCTGCATCTGTTCTGCCTTGTAACCCACCCCTCAGCCCTTTGGGTCTGCCTCTTGTCCTGTTAAAATTCATGGTGCTTTATACATTGCTACTTGTACTGCAGTGATTGCTAATGAAAGTCCCATACTAGGATTGTGGGCTCATCATCAAGCCAAACTCCTGAGTTATGATGCTATTTGTGTCTTTAACCCTTTGAGTGCCAGAGGGCTGTGCAAGGCGTTGCACACCCCTCTGACACTTAAAGGGCTAAAACACAGCGGATTTGAAATGGATCTGAAAAATGTTTATTGTACTGTGAATTTTCCTCATTTGTGTAAAAATCTGAAATGCGAAAACAGTTTCACCAATACCTAGCGTTCTGACTGCACTATATTAGTCTGCCGTAATATGCACACTCAGTGTACCTACTTCTACTGCTTGTTTTAAACAGTGTAGATTCACATAGGCAGAGATGATTTTCTAACTATAGCATATTTTGGTGTCTTATTTCATGATGGTTATGTACATGCAATATAGTTTATGTTACTTTTATATGGGGGGTTATCATGGGGCAAAATGCATAATAAATAAGGAAATCAGTGAATTACCTAGACCATTCTTCATTTGCCTATTCATCAATGGCCAGATTGTATCACCATGTCACATTTATTAATGAGCAAAAGCAAGACAGAACCACCAAATCCATTCACCAGCTTCAGGCTTGTGGATCCAATTGTGATTGATGATGGCAGACTCATGCATATACATACACTGTAGTATTTAATGTGTGTGACCCTGGAATGGCCACAGTTTCACTAGATTTTCATTATATTTCCCTGCATCTCTATGAAAGCAGGGAAATATGAATACTGAATAGCAGATAGTGGCCCTCAATAAGTAGCAAAGACCAACACATCTGATATTTTTCTCTCATCTCCCCTTGAAGAACTCCAGACTTAAATGTTGATTCTAAACTATATCTGCAAACTTATACACCAAAGCAACTCTATTTTTTTTTCTTTTTTAAAGTAATCAACTTTTTTTTCATAATAACAGTTCCTGGAAATGTATTTGTGAAAAGCTTGAAACATATGTTACAGGTTACTAGGAAATATGTCAATTTTACTACATGACAGGAGGCTTCATATTTTGCATTGACTTTCTTTACTTAAAGGGATAGTAATACTTTGTTTTAACTTTATTTTATTTTGTAGGCATTAAAAAAACATGAAGAATGATAAAAGTCTTATCTCTCAAACCTTTATGGTTTATGAGATATTCACAAGCAAAGTTTCCCCTCCCCGCCCCTTTTACCTAGTGTAAGCCATCTCTTCTCAGATGTGAATCTGGTTGTATGACAGGACAGATAACAGAAGGGGACAATTTTCTTTGTATGAAAACAATGAAAGCCCTTCCCCCCTTGACAAGTTTTTCAGCTTTTTCCCTTATCTTAATTGAAGATTGTCCCTCTCTGCAGTCTACCTGGGCACCTCCCTTCTGATCTGGTTGAACAGGGGGGGGATACTTTGTTTGTGAATATCTCTTAAACCATAAAGGTTTCAGAGATAAGACTTATATCATTCTTCATGTTTTTTTAATGCCTACAAAATAAAATAAAGTTAAAACGAAGTATTACTATCCCTTTAACTCCATAGCAGCATAGAATAGAGGAGAAAACAACTGACCAATCAGAATATACTGAAGAGGTGATATAAGGCCCCACATAACTAAGCCCCTCCTCTTTCTTTGCTGCTCCAACGCAGACAGGTCAGATTTTTGTTCTCCTCCCTGGTTGGTTATTATGGGTTATTTGTATAACTGACATGTTTGTTTCCTATGTCAATTAAACATCCTTTGTAATTCATAGTTCAATGGCTTGGCATCATAGTTATACACTTGCCAATAAAGACACGTTTTAGACAATAATTCTGAACCTCTGAATGTTGATAAACAGAAACATATGTTTATGAGTCAGTGGCTTTATCATAATAAAACTGTGATCATAAACTAGCTATTCATTTTATAATGATTATACATACAGAATATTGTACCCATTATGGAAATTGTTACTTCTGTTTTAGTAAAGCCTTTTGGTATGGTAGAAATGTGTTCACTTCCTACTGAAGCTGAAAGAAAAATTCCAAGGTTGTCAATACAGAATTCCCTTTTATATTTGAGGGCTACATGCTAAAGCTTGCAATAAAAAGCTGCTCATTTAAAATGCACTGAGGAAGATTTATCAAAGCAAAAACTATATGAAAATTGGATAATTTGATCTTTTGCAATGTTCTTGTTTCTTCCAAAGGAAGAAAGTCATTTTCTATTTTGATGCAAATTGATTGCCAATAACTACCTCAGCTCAGATGAATGAACTTGAGAGATGCAGCATCTCAGTATAAAATAAGTTTAATATAACATAGTCCTGCTTTTTATTGATGCTATCAAGATCTCAAGACTGGCAAAGAATTGCAACAGAGAAAGTAAAACAGTCATTATGAAATTTAATAGCATCAACCCCAATGTTTTCAATATTGCAGTGCACTGAAGCAGGGCTGAATCTAATTGCTGAAATAAGTGGCATTCATAAAGGTGCCAAGTATATATTTTCATGCAAATCTTCACTGACTTAAAAGTCAGAGGTTTGAAGTGGCAAATTGTATTTACATAACATTAAGAATAACCACCCTAGATTGTTTATCAAAACAGAAAAAGCAAAGCCATTTTCATTTTCATACAGTGGTGCTGCTGCAGGAAAAGTCATATCATTGTGATCAAGCTGTGATACATTCTGAATAACACATTGAATATTATGCCTCAAAGCAGAAATATATGGATGAATTATACGGATGAATTAGCGACTGATGACTTAAGTAAGACAAAGTGCAATGGTTAAAGGCACTGACAGACTTTTTGTAAAGCAAGCATTACCAGTGGTTGGTTTTGTAAAGGTCTGAGACTGAAGAGTACTGTATTTGTCTTGGATAGTTTGCATAGTAGTTGCTGTAAAAAAATGTAGCATTAGCTAATAAATGCCAAAATGGTAAAGTTGTTCTGTAAAATAACATTCTTTTAATATCATAAAATTGCTAAATGTTAAAAATGATATTTTCAGTAGACCTATAACAATATATATTTTACAGTGTATAACTACTTATAGCAATTGTTCTAGTTCTTTGCAGTACATCAACTTTGGTGAACTGAATGTATAAAGATTTGATGGACCGTAAGTCTGAAGATTATTCTCTAAATCAGTTGATATGCATTGTGTTTCATCATTTAGAAAGGCTTTACTTTCATGATTTTAATTAGTATATAATTATTTTTCAGGTGTATTAGTTACAGGTGATTGTTAATTGTTGATTATCAGAGAGAACTGTATGCATAAAATTGACTGGAGAGGATCAGTGATTCAGCCTCATAAAACACAATAGAGAAGATGTATAAAGACATTTTCTAAGGCAAACTCAGTAATGAGTTCAGAGTGATGTTTTTATTAGATCATATATCATCAAATATGTTGCCATTATTTTTAGTATTGTCTTCTAAGCTCAATAAAAAGTCTAATTTGCGACTACCCTTCAATATTTAGGTGAATTTTTTTTCCAGCATTGTGACATTTTCTATATATTTTTACACAGACTGACAGCACTGACAATACACCAACGAGATGTGAAGGATAAGTTAGGAGGAAAAATTATCCTAAAACTGTCACAAAATGTGACCAATTAAAACACTGACTAAGGCAAAATAGCAATTTTAGCAACTGCCACAAATTATGCTGTAACACTGTTTTGGTATCTATGGCGCAAGAGAGGTTTTGATGAAAAATTCCTGTATAAATACATGCAGCCATTTTTTATGTGGAAAAAAAATACACATATATATATATATATATATATATATTTTTTTTTTTCACAAAAAAAATTGGCTGCAGGTATTTATAAAGGTATTTGCTCATCAAAACCTTTGAATACTGGAGCAATTCTGCTGCAAACCAACTGCACCACAGGGGACAATAAAAATTTTGTAAAATGTAGCTTTTCAACCACTTACATGCTAGAGAGGTCTCCAACGTATTGATATTTAATGCTTTGGGTTTTGCTCTAGCATTCAAGGGGGTTAAAGCTCATTTTAATCTAAGGGATTTTTTATTTGACCAGTTGCAAAGTTGATATGCCACAGAATTGCTCCCCTTTGCTTTTATACATATGGCCCATTAGATCAATTATTAGTTAAGGAGGGAGGATTAGGAGTATGTCTTTAAGTCTATGGGTACTATCAAACAGATTTATACATCAAAACATCATTTAAATAGTTATTCAAAAGACAAAAAGGAAAAACAGGAGGCACTCCTAGTATAATATGTTCGAAGATAAAAAAGGAGGGACACCACACCACTACCCCTAGAAATACATTCACATGGAATATTGCTGACACAACACATACGTGTGTACCAGTTATATAGGAGCTGGGAAATATTACTTTCTGTTCCCCTTATACAGTATCACAGATGGAAACTCGGGGTCCATGAACTGGCTACTCATCCACAAGCAGTCTCCTTTCCAAAGCATCAAATAGGCAAAAAACAGAAAAGACAGAAGGGTACCCATAGTGCCTGTTATCTGAGGATATGTGCAAATTAAATAAACAGTAAAAATTGCACTCACATTTATTGGTGATTGTGGGGCACATACATGCTAAACCGCACAACAAAAAGGCTTGCAATGCAATATAACCTGTCTCTGCTCGGGTTCTCCCGACCATAAAATCGCATCTGCAAATGATACGCTGCTCTTTTTATTGCACATTGAAATGTATTTAATCATGTAAACCTTATAAAATAACTATAATTATGCTATGCGTTCAACAGCACACATTGCTGCCTTTTCAAGCATAATACAAAGTAACAAAAAAACTTTGTATTATGCTTGAAAAGCAGCAATGTGTGCTGCGAAATGCATTACATAACTATAATTATTTTAGAATGTTTTTATGTATATATTTTATTTGAGATAAGAGGAGCAGTGGATCATTTGAAGACATGATTTTAATGTTGGGAGAACCTGAGCAAAGGCAGGTTATATTTCTCTGCAGGCTTGTTTGTTGTGTGGTTTAACACGTATGTGCCCTACAACCACCAATAAATGTGAGTGCAGTTTTTACTTTTTAATTAATTTGCTAGTTTTAAAGCCCATGTACAGGGGCCAACACTGGTGGCGCTGCAGTCATGCGCAGTACTGACTGCCCGTGCTGCGGCTGATATGAAGCGGGCGCTCTGAATTCAGTCCTTTCTCAGAAGCCGTCTCTACTGCGCATGATGGCTTCTGACAAACATCCTTAGCGAATTATAATATAGGATACATATCCTCAGATAATATGCACTATTGGCACCCTTCTGTCTTTTCTGTTTTTGCCTTCATTTAAATGGTGCCAGAGCTTATTGCCTCCCCATAAATACTTTTTGAGGAAATTGTATTTGAAGATTCAGGGAGACATTTGCTATGTATTTGAAGAAAAGATGCATGAAGAACATCTTGCTGCATCTTCAAACAAAGCATATCAATGAGGAGAAAATAAGTATCGGTGCTGATTCATTTTATTAAATGAAGCTCAACGAAAGTTTGAACTTCTTTATGATAAAGTAAATCTATTAACTAGAACACTATGTCTTATTTATATGCCACATGTTAAAATCATGAATAAAACCATGATGCTCCATTCAAAAGTTATTACAGCTCAGACTGGTGATGTTCCAATAAATAATGAAAGAGAGTCATAGTCAATGACTCAAAAGTTATCATAAAGCACATTATAAATAAAAATGCACCATTTGGAAAGTATTTGGAGCTGATGCTAACATTCTGAGATGTTATTACTTTTGAACAACAAATCTCCCAACAGTTGTACTATTTTCATAAAAACTTTACTATTTCGTTATAAACATTTAAGACAATTTTTACATTTAAAAATGTAAAATAAAATGTACTTAAGATACATGAAACCTGGTTTTGAATATTTTATTGCCTTTCTTCTCTCATTTTCATTTGCTTTGTGTTTTTAAGCCCTGCCTTGAGGTTGTGGCTCTAGAGTGATCGAGTAGCCAACTTTAAGCTATCTGTGTGGAGGCAGAGATAATACTCTCCACAGGTGCTATTTGTTATTGTTATTTCCTGATGACATGTTTAGAATGTGAGTATGATTCCATCTGAATATATCTTTCAATTATTTGAACATACTACACTATAAGTCTGTCCCCTCTGTTTTGTCTTCTTGTCATCATGAAACCTATAATGCAGTCTTTAGATAACAAGCATAATCTTTACCCTGTGTGGAACTTGTTTGTTCTCCAGGGAGAGATATTCTCTTCACTGTTATGTCTGGTGCAGAAGAAGGTGTTGGAGGAACCAAGGCAAGACCTAAAATGTGCACATTCTTATTGAGGTGATACAGATCTAACTCGATCACTTGCTATCCTATAACTAAAAAATTACACATACAGTCACATCCCAACCACAGACTGTTTTTGATATTATTATTTATATGAGGAAATAGAAGGGTTTGATGAACAGAATGTAAAAATCTCAGCCCAAGACATTCACCTACAAATCATGCAGTTGCACTTTGGGGTATATACAAGATTGTATAAATGTTTTTATGAATACTGGCAAACATACACTAGCATTGTTAAGACTTTAATATGAACAAGCCATGAACGCCTTCTCTTTAGCATTTGTAGGAAATGGAGTATTGTTATGCCAATTTCCTCTGTGTCTCTTTAGTATACATGATGTTCAACAATCAGCAAAGACACAAAATATCCCGAAATAACTAAACACTCCCCTTCTGCCCTTCTCTCTCTAGAAGCAGTGTAAATGGTAGAATTTTCCATATAGATAGCTTAGTACAGGTCAGCACAACCCTGTACTCAAGCCCCCTCAACAGTGCACATTTCCAGAATATCCTCAATAAGACACATGAGTTTAGTTATCTTAGGGAGATCCTTCAGAGTCACTGAACCACTGATTGATTCGCCAGTGTTCATGTGAAGAGATCCAGAAAACCTGCACATTTGGTGGTAGGGGGCTGAGGACAGGGTACTTGGCTTGGTACACAGGTGACAGGTAAGGACAGCAGCAGCAATAAATAGATGTCAGTGCATATTTTTGCATTTAATTATGTTAGCACATGCCCTTTATGTCTCTGAGTCAACATCAAACTTGTCTTAACCCTTTGAATACCAGAAGGATACACAACACATTGCGAAACCCTCAAAGGGTTAACAGACTAATTTTAGTACTTGGTAGAACTGTCACTTAAGAATTTTTAACAAAAACCATATTTCTCATCAAATATGAATGTATGAAGATGAGAGTAATAATGAGAAATAATGCAGAAACGTATTTTACCCGATGTGGTCTTCTGCTTATCGAGAGTAATGTGAGGACTCAGCTGTGATGCATCAGTGGATACTGTAGAAATCCCTGCTAAAAAAGCCATCACTGACTTAGATGACATAAACGTAATGGGAAAACTAAAACTATTTACATTTTACCTAGCATCATGAGCATCAGTTTCTTCCACTCATATATATATGATAGGCATCACTAACAAAAACAGAATTGTATATTGCAGCCAAATAGAAGGGGGCTAAAGCAAGGTGAAAATTGATTACTAGAGATTTGGAAATGCAACATGACAAAAAGAAATACAAAAATAGAAAGATAAATAGAGTACAAAATGTGGCATACAATGTACTAAAGGTGCATGAAATATGCTGATACTTTTGTATTAAGAATTGAAAGTGATGAAAAGTAAAAAAAAAATGACTTTTTTACTTTCATATAAAAGTGAATAAACACAGCACAAACATCAATGAAGTGGAAGCAATGTAAGATTTTGTGATGATGAAAAGCACAGGTATTTAACAAGTATATGCTTTACCCTGTGTACAAAATGCTTGCCCTACAGGGAGAGATGTTTTCTTCATAGTTATTCCTGGAATAGAAGTTGATTTTGGTGGACCCAGTGGCAGCCCTAAAATGTGCACATTTCTACATATGTGATATAAACCTAACAGGATCACATACAATTATAAGCAAGTAAACAGTAGATGCCACTGTAAGAATATAATTACAACTAAAACACATGAGTAATTTATTTTTTTCTGCTGTTGTTATTTGTTTTAAGCAAAGGTTAGTCTTCTATTTAAGAAGGGAATATAACTCGATGTGAAAAAATAAAAAAAATGATTATGCTATGAATATTGTTGATTCTCATCTGTAAAAAAATGAGCATATATCACCCTGAATCAGGGTTCCAATATGTCATTGCAATGGGCTTGATATTTTTGTCTCTCAAAGGAACAGAAAGTTGTATTATGAAACATGTTATTCTAGCAGTTGTGTGGCAAGGATTTGCCCATGAACCTTGTTTTTTTTAATGCTATGAGTGCTAGCAGATCAGTAGCTGGGGGGCATCAGGAGGGGTTCTGATGCCCCACCATGTGGTCTGACTTTTTTTATAAGCGGTTGGCTGAGCGTCGCCCCATGCCTCCTCCTAAGCCAGTGGATAACATTATATTTTTTTTAACACAGAGTGGCAGTGGTGGTTGGCTGAGGTAGTGGGGGAGACCTCCTCAACCAGTCAGAGTTTTCCAGCCACACCCCCTGTCAGCGAACCTCAAACACTTAGAATTTTAGATATATAGAAATATTGGGAAAGCATGAATCTCAGACTAATGCTCTCCATAAAAAAGTGATAGCCACTTGGTATGCAAAATAGAATATACAGTTTAATTTGTAAAAACAAGTTTGAGCTTTAAAAAATGATTTGAATAAAGTATCTCCAAGCAGTTAGAAATATCCTTTTTTATTCAGCAGGGAAAGCCCTATGTTTTTTTCATAATAAAATATAACTACACGTTTAAGGCTTTTTATTCAAATCAGCCACATTTTTACTTTATTCGTCTCACAAGAATGGGTCATCAGCCAGTGATTCAAGCTTCTACATACTACTTGATAAGCATGTCATCAATGTCAATTCAGGATGCATAGCAAGTAAAACAAAACAACAAACAAACCACACAGTAACAAAGCATTGGAAACATACATTACATATAGCCATCACCATCCAACTGAATGGCTTTCCTAATATCTACTTTTTTGTGGGCAGCAAGGATTTTCCTGTCTTGAAAGCTCAGGGCTGTAGAAGCAGAAAAATAGGCCAACTAGGGTGAAAAGGCTGTGACCCTAACTGTCCACCACATGCCCCTAAGTTCCCCTAATCACCTGTTCCACACTCAGCTAAGTCCCCATTAACCCCTCCTATACTACATGGGTTTGAAACACATTGTAGTGAAATACTGGAAACAGAGGTGTTAACTTACACTAACTTACTACCCTGCCACCTCCACTAGCCTAACCTGACCTACCATTGCTGGAATGGCTACAAAAAAAGTGGAAACAATGCATTCAGTGCATTGCAGCCACCATGGCAACAGACAGAGGATGATTCTGTTAAAAAAAAGTTTGTTTTTATCTAAGACCAAAATGTTCTTACATAAATTGTGGGGTGACAACATAATCCTCCTATCCCTCCATCCTGATAAGATCAGTGTGGAGAGTGTTAAAAATAATATATATAATATGTAACATATTATTTTTTTGACTAAGGGAGTGGATTTTTATTCACTCCCTGAATTAATTAAATGAAAAAGGGGTACATTTTAAAAAATAAAAGATATTAATATGAGGTTCATATACCCATATTATTTTTTATTAAAATAATGTAACTAAATAAATTAATAAGAGGTCTGTCTCTATCCCCATATTAATTTATTTAACATCCAAGGAAGGGGTTCAGGGACTCTTCCCTCTACATTACTTGTGTGACAAGAAGTGCGTAAAGTAAAATTCAGAATTCATATTCTTTACTTAAATGTCCAAGAAAGGTGTCTGGGACATCTTCCTCTACCCTCCCACATGGAAGAAGTGTTAAAACAGATTAATATCAGGCCCAGAGACCCCATATTAATATTATTATATATACAAATGATCAATATAGGAGACCAGTACCCCTTCATTTACACTCCCTAGGGGAGAGGAAGTTTTTTATTTGTATTTATTTTTTGTAAATCATGTTCTATTGGGTTTTATAAAATATCAAACAAGAAGGGAGGTACAGAAAACAAAAATGGAAAGCAAGGAACGGGAAATGAGAAAATCCATCCCCACACAAAAAGATACAGCAGAAAATCGCAGTACAAGACATCTGGCAATAAAAAACATGCCTCCCATTTCCCTACATAGACTGGCACCAGAGGCAAGGAGCATGTGGTACAAAAAGGAGATACCATGGGGGGGCAAAGCCTCCCCGTGCATAGGTCTTCAAAGGGAGTATTAGGTCTGAGAAGATTGCATGTCTGTGACATGGAACGGAAAAAGTATCAGAATTGGGTATAGTGGAACAAATCAAGGGTCTTCAGAGGATGAGGAGACAGAATATCCGCCAAGGCTTAATCCTGCAATCAGTGGTCTGGAAGGTCACTATCCTGGAGGAACCGTGAAAGGAAGTGTTGAGGAAGTTACCAGGGCTTCAAAAGCAGGGTTCTGATGTAGAGGTGTTAAGGGAGAAGGGTAAGAGTTGAGTTGATACTGCCTGTAAGCAGCATGAAAAACTGAAAGGGTGGCCGAGACTAGAGGGTGACTCCCTGAAAGCAATCTGGAGTGATGTGGCTGAAGCCAAGGAAGCAAATGAAGAGGAACATCCAATCCAACAGCCTCAACCTCGACCACGACTTCTGAGGTGACCGAAAGATCCACTCCACAATACGCAGAAGGTGGCAGACCGGATAATAAGTCCAGGGGCAGGGCAAAGCCAGGCCTCCCCTTGGTTTGTTCCGTGTCACGGTTTCCTCTGAGCCCAGAGAAACTTCAACCATATAGTAAGGACAGAGGCAAAGAAAGCTAGAGGGAGGTGAATGGGGAGTGCTTGAAATAGATATAGAAAACGCGGAAGAATGTTCATTTTCAAAGTATTCACTCGACCCATCCACGAAACATGCAGTGGGGCCCAGGCATTTAAGTCCTTCTTTAGTGTAGCCAAAAACGGGGGTAAGTTGTAAGAATAAAGCTGCATTGGGTCACCAGACAACTACACACCCAGGTACTTGAGTTTATCACGACACCATTTGAAGGGGAAGGAGGCGGACAGGTGCCCTACCTCAGTCACAGGTAAGTTTATATTCAAGATTTCAGATTTGGAAGCACTGATTTTCAAATTCGCAAGATCACCATAAGCTTAAAATTCCCGGAGGAAGACTGGGAGAGAATGCCTAGGACTAGTAAGGAGGATGAGAAGATCATTCGCAAAGCCAAGGACCTTATGCTGCACACTGTTAACAGACAAACCCCTAATGTCACTATTCTGACAAACCACCTCCAAAAAGGTTTTTTTTGTGGACCTAAAATTATTATTTGGCTTCCAGACCTCATATTCATTTATTATTACAATTCATATCCCAAAAGGGAAGGTGGAGGAAGGGGTCCCTAACCCCTTCCTTGTCAATTGAATTGAATGTTATGGGTAACAGTGGGGTTAAGAAAACCATATTACTTTCATTTTATATACTTCCTTGCCCCCAGATGCTATCCTTGTGCACTGAATAAATTAACCTGGGGGCAATGGACTCCATAACATTTTTTTACAGTATTTAAAATGAATACAAATGGACTCAATATTATTTTATACTCATAAGGGTGGATAGTAGGGTAGTATAGTGCTATCCACCCATTTTGTTTAGTTATTTGACCTAAAATTAGATTTTTTTCTGTAAAAATAGTTTCGCCTATTAATTAAAAATGACAAGTTTACTGTACATTATGCTTTTATTTTATTTTTAAGATGCATTTTTTTTTAAAGAAATCATAACCTTTCCAAGTCCTCCTTACAATGGGATATTCCATCTTGAAAGGATTTCCATGATTATTCATCCTTATCAATTTATTCTACCCCTCTGGGTAGCAGCATGAGAAGGTGAAGAGAGGTAATTTTTTGGACAAGTGTGTAATTAATTATGTATGCTTTCTCTGACCAATCAGAAAACAAAGCTCTACTGAGATTAGATTTCTTTTGCAAAACAAAAAGCACAAGATTAAATAGATACATTTTATGAGAGTAAAAGCTGTGTACGTAACAGGTCCACTATAACATTTCTAAAATGTGTTTTTATCTTGCTTAACCAATTTGTTGCCAGTATCACTCATTCTAGCTGCACTGGCAATGCAGAGGTTGATCAAAGGTTACAGTAGGAAAGTGGGGGGTGGGTGAGGAATAGTGTGATTTTTTTAATTTCAGTTAACACCTCTTTTTCCTGTCTGGCAAAATTGCTGAAATCTGGCAACTGAGGGGGTTAAACATTGTACGTTTGGATGTAGGTATGGTGCTTGGAAACATTAGCAGGACACTGCAGGATCAGACAGGGGACCGGCCAGACTAAGGCCCAACCCCACCCCACCCCCGTTTCCCCTGTCAAATGTTGCCCAAAGGAACATTCAGTTATTTGCTTGCTTCACTGGCTTTGGGGTTCTCACTTTTAAATCATCAGCCTTTTACAGTGATTCACAATGTTTTAAAAACATTGTTGTGGTTGTTGTTTTGTTTGTTTTTTGCTACATGGGAATCTCATTCCTGGCCTCAGTCCATATGTAGTGACAAGTTGGAGCTGAGTATAATATGTACGAATGCGCCTCATTGGTAGATATATCTGTATGGAAGGTAATCTAAAGCACAACATGTATATTTGACCATTTAAAAGCTAGAGTAATGCAGGAACAACCTTTATCCATTATTGTCCTCTGCTGATGTGAGTACTCATCTGTGATAGTTTAATGGATACTAGATACTGTAAATCCCTGCTGAAAAACCATCACCATGACATAAATATGAGAAAACTAAAAGTATTTTGATTTTACATGGCCATTTTTTATATTTCTTTTTCTTAAATAATTACAACAAAAATAAATATATGTATCACATAAACTAAATATTGAATTAAACATTCTAATTGTTTAACCCTTTGAGTGGCAGAAGGGTATGCATGCATTGCAGAGCAATGTGTTGCGTACCCATCTGACACTCAGAGGGTTAAATGGTAAACTAAGTATAAAAATAGAAGGAAAAAAATCACCATCAGCAGTTTCTATTTTTTCTGTTGCTTGTACTATTTTTTCTGTTGCTTGTACTATTTTTTCTGTTGCTTGTATTTTATCTTCAGTATAGATCTTCTTCTTCCTCATAGCTATGAGAGGATATTTTCCAATTACCACATTTATTAATAAGCACAAATAATAAAATAATATCTAATTTTAGCTGGCAGCCAAAGTGTAGCAGTTAAGCAAGATGATAACTGGTTACAAATGATTTAAACAAATTACATGAATTACATTTTTCAGAAAGAAAAACTGTTACTGATAGTTTACTTTCAAGCATTAGAAGCGATGATAAGTAAGAACAACACTTTTATATTTTCAAATAAAAGTGAATAAAGTATTATGTCGCTACAAACACCAGTAAAATGGAAGCAGCATATTATGTGATAGCATTAAGCATTCTACATGCCAGTACAAGATTTACCCTGTGTGGAACTTTTTTGCGTTACAGGGATAGAAGTTGCTTTCACTGTTACATCTGGAGAAGATGATGAGGTTGGTGGAGCCAACAGGAACCCTAAAATGTGCAATTTTTTTACTAAGGTGATGCAGATGTACCAATTAATTTTGTGCAGTAGGTAAACCATTCATACCACTAAAACAATCTAATTACAAAAAAAAATCACATAGATCATTTAGTTGGTTGTTGTTTTGTAAAACAAATTGTAATCTTCTGTGTAATAGGGGATCTAACTTGTTGGCAAGTACAAAGAGAGGAATAAGTAATAGATAATTTCCCTAAGTATATTGATGTCTCATATCAGTTTTAAAAGTAAATGTTATGCCTAAGTAAAGCTTCTACTAAGTCTCTGCTAAAATCTCACTTCAGTTCTCTTTGAAACTGTGTCTCCAGACCTTTCATCCAAAACAGCAACATTTTGAATCTAAATGTAATATATTAGCATATGAGAGTTAAAGTAATATGGAAACAACAGTTACCCAATGTTGTCCTTTGCTGGACGTGAGTGCTCATTTGTGGTACATCAGTGGATACTGGATAAATCTCTGCTGAAAATACCATCACCAATCAGATGATTTTACCATATCAACTTATTTACAATACAGGATATGCAGCTTGTTTAACCGTTTTAGTGCCAAAATGATATCCAACATATTGCAATTTGTAGGATACCTCTCTGCCACTCAAAGGTTTAAAAAAAAATAACGAAAAATAGTTGTAACTTAAACTAAGAATTTAAATAAACATTTTTTATGCAACATGATAAAATACTTATTAAAATAGAAGGAAACAGATCACCATTGTCAGTTTCTAGCATTTCTGCCATTCATGTATAATCTTGAGTATACATTTCATATTCCCTCATTGCCAAGAACATACATTTTTTCAGTTATGACTTTCACGTTTAATAATATAATACAAACAATGTAATTGTACTTGACAGTCAATAGGTAAAGAGCTAATGCAAAATGATCATTGGCTACTAAATGTTTAAAAATACAACACAAATAAAGTTAAGATCCATTATTACAAAAAAAAAAAGAAAATAAATCCTGATCAAAAATAGGACATTCAATGTGTAACTAATTTGGGGCATTTACTGATATTGCAGTGAATTTATGAATTCAGCAGTGCAGCACCTCTGACATTAGCCTCTAATGCCAGTAGCTACCCTCAGAGTTATGTACAAGAGTGTATGATCACTGAAATGCATATTGATGGACAATCTTCACCAGCAAGCTCATTACACCTGCCCCATAGCATGCACAGGGAATTGGGATTAAATCATACCATTTCCTCTACACCTTGTTTACTACCATGACCTAAACAAAATGCAGAGTAAGTGAACATCCCCAAACTCCCATGAACTGTTACAGTGTCCTCTCCTTGGTGCAGGTGGTGTTAATGGGAGGACATTTGACATTAGTAGCTTAGTAAATTGAAGTGAGGCAGCTATAGGTAAAGTAAAAGGATTCCAGTATCTGATTTCATGTTGAACTGCTGTTGTACACTCAACCCTCTGTTCTGTCATGAATCAGAAACAGTTATACGCAATGCTATGTATTTAAGTAAAAGTGTATTTAGAATAATGCCTGCAGGTACACTAATTAAATGGAAACAGTGTATTGTCACATGATAAGTATAGCATTTCACAAGTATGTAATTTACAAGCATAATCTTTACCCTGTGTGGAACTTGCATGTGCTACTGGGAAAGGTCTCTTCACTGATACAACTAGAGATGAAGATGATGTCGGTGGAACCAATGGTGGCCCTAAAATGTATAAATTTTTATTGAAGAGATACAGTCGTAAATAGATCACATACTCTTCTACAGCCTGTAAACTGCAGACACCTCTAAACAATACAAAGACAACCAATTCATGATCAATTTACTTGGTTGGTATTATATGCAAGACAAACCATAACTTGTTGGCTGGTAGAGAGGAGCAGAATAAGTAGTAGATAATGTTTTTAACATTATTGTTGTCTCATCTACTATAAAGGAGCCTATTATTGAGAGACAAAGGTCCGTGCAAAAAGATAACTGTAGTACTTGATTCTTGATGACAATGAAGGGGAACTGTCCTCAGGAATAAATTATAATATATTATGTTTCTAAATATCCTGTATTTACAAGTAGTATCTGTCAAAGCTATTTATGTGTTACATCCCTAAATTATAACCCTAAAATTGTTTTTAATGTGCAACCTTTCCTGTTCAAAGAGCATTTATTGTTTTGTGCTGCTTATAATAGGATGTGAGAGCTAAAGTCACTTATCTCATTGTGATTACTGTCATCCGATCTTATATTCCAGATATCTGTTACCTTACATCAACCCATCTACATATAATCCTGAACAAGTTTGCTAATGTAATTTGAGTAATGGAAACTTGAGGGATGGCTGCTTCCTCAGTGCATATGTAAAACTAGATTTTAAGCCTCAGAAAACAGATATAGAAGCTTTACAAGTGCTAACATAATGCACGTTTTTAGTCTTTTTAGGAATTAGTGTTCATTTAACCCTTTGAGTCCCAGAGGGGTATGCAACGCATTGTTTTGTAATGTATTGTGTACCCCTTTCACACTCAAGGGGTTAACACCATCCCTAAAGCAGGAATAAAGAAAGAAGAATTTTATACTGATTTCAACTGAGCCCTGATAACATATTTCATCAAGCAAGCATAGAGGAAAAGGACACCCAGAAACATCTGCACACGCCCACACAAGTCATCAATTGGTAAAAAAGCAGAAATTATTGGGCATAAAAAGCATAGTATATATGCTTTAGGCAGGCACAATCCATAAAATATTCCTTTTAACTGTATTCAGTGCCAATTTCTCTTTGTACATTCAGAAATAAAAAGTAAAAAAATAAATACAATTTTAATTTAATTTGACTATATGAAGATAATGGGGTTGAAGTAATACAGAAACAACTTTTACCGAATGTAGTCCTCGGCTGGTCAAGAGGAGGGAGAGTGCTAAATTGTGGTACGTCAGATGATATAGATAAGTTCTTGCTGAAAAAGCCATCAACTTTTCAGGCATAAAGTACATTGATTTTAAATGCGTGTAGTAGTTTTTCAATATAATAATGATACAAATTATAGACATGGGCTTAGAAGGATGAAGGCTTTGGAGATGCTGAGTCTGTCTGAAGTGAAAGGGTGTTAGTGACTGGGTGTCAGTTTGAAGTGGAAGGATCATATTAAAGCACATCAATGTTGCTGTAATACTATCCTGTTTCCTTCAGCTAGTGCTTACACTTTCCACATATAACTGTAATTTAATTTGTTTTTTCCCTCTGTTTGCAGCATGAGGTGAGCATGCCAGGAACCAGCCACCCAATCAAGCAGTGACTTCTTTGAAACAGACAGCCTTTACCAGCTGCAACAAAACAAGCCTAACTGTACTCTCATTGGATGGCTTGTTCTAAGGGAGGGAAGTTAATGCACCTTCTTTACTCCTTTTCCTGACCACATTGAACAGCTGGCAGCAGAGGACTTATTCCTGCCCCTCACACTATTTGCCTTATGGTCAGGCATCTATATCAAGGCAGAGAGCAGTGGAGCTATTGAAAGAACAGTGATAGAAGGTATTTGTTGGGCTGGGCAACATGTGTCTCTCCAGCTATAAGGCAACAGCTTTCATAATCCTGTCCACTAGATTGCTGAGGATGGTGGAAGTTGTGGCTGGAAAGTAACATATCATCTGAATAAGTATTAAAATTAATAAGAATTGACATGAGTAGAAAGATTCAGATCTGCACAGGGAGAAAGAAGTGGCCAAAGAGCAGCCTAATTTTTTGGAAGGCCCTGCACTGCTTGCACAAGAGTATCTTAACATCTCTTCTGCAAAACGGATTTGTACCATCTCTCTCTCCCATCTCTATCCCACTCTCTCTACCCCTATGTTTTTCCATTTCCCCTCCCCATTTACAATAGCATCTCTCTAGACTCTTTTTCATCCCCTTTTTCAGTTCCTTTCCTACTCTGTTTCCCAGAGCCTCTCTCTGCCACCTCGTCATGTTTTTGCCTACAAATTGCATACAAATCCTCTTTTTTGCTCATATTTCCTTTCCCACAATGTGCACGCTCCTTCTCTTCCCACTCCCTCTGCTGCCTGTCCTACTGTATCTCTGCATTGTCTGAGCCACCATGACCCTGAAGTGCAACAACTGTTTTATCTCATATCCTGTTCTCTATATTTTTCCCTCTCTGCTATATATTTATGGATAAGTTTAAATACAGAATAAAATATGTGGCTCTCAAGCTGTTGTTGAAGTACAATGCCTATCACTACCACTTGCCACCAGCCGGCTTGAAATGAGTAGTAGTTCAAAAACAGTTGTAGAGACACCAGGTTCCCATGCCTAGTACATATATATATATATATATATATATTATAAATAAAATAGAAGTTACCAGGCCTGGATTTATGGTGAAATCAGACTGGTAAATTATTGAAGGTGTGTGCATGTACTTGTCTTGGCGGAGCTTACATAAAGTTTTATCCCTGCACCAGGGAGAAATGCATTAAAAAGCAATAAGGGCCAGTTCATTGATCTTGTGTTGGCTTTGTGTTGATGGCATATTAACAGTATGCACTAAGATGTCTTCATCATCATATCCTTGCGAATACACCATCAATCTGCTGATATTGTCATGAATCTGCTACGCCTTAGACAGGTTTATGATTTTGCACTCACTATAGACAATGACTCATTTGCATATGGAAATGCAGTTTAATGAGCTATTGTTGGTGTATTTAGACTAAACTCCAATAGTTGTCACTGCTGTCAGAGTTCACAGTCCCAACATCATATACTTGAGGTTGGTGATGTTGGGATCTGCCTGTAACTCTCTGTAGAGCCAGAGGACAGCTTGCTGTCTCTCCTCTGGAGAGCAGAGACAGCAGCTGTTGTACATTTACCCTTTCAGTGCCATATGGGTGTTCATTGCATACCACTGTTGCAGTGAAAGAGGCAGAACCAACAGCATCAGAGTCAACAGAGATGAAAGAGTGGAAGAGCATCTCAAATGTTTACAGAGATCAGACTGTCTCTCCTGCACCATTAGGTGCCTCCCATGCCTGCAGTGATTCATTGCTTCCTATGCTGAAACTTATCCTACAATAATACAGTTTTGTGATATCGACAGTTGTATAGCCAACAGATGGCCATTGGTGGTAACTGTGGAAACTGGATACATTTTTGCTGAAAAAGTCACAACTGAATCAGATGACATAAGCATCACAGAAAACTGGAATTAGTTAGAATTTGGATAGAACCAAACTTCTATATTGTATAAGGCAACACTGTAAAATAAATAAATAAAAACAGAAAGTTATGTCAAGTGAAGTCTAAGACCATCTAATAATTATTAATCAGTAAGATCTTTTATCTCTACAGATTACAGGGAGAACTGATATTGCAGACAAAAAGGACTCCTCAGAGAACACAATTTCCAAAATAAAGTGAATACAAGATGATGAGATGCAACATAATACCGAAGCAACATTTACCGATTGTGATCATCTGCTGGTCATGAATGGTCATTGGTGGTACATCTGTGGAACCTGGATAAATCTCTGCTGAAAAAGCCATGACTGAATCAGATGACATAAGCATCACACAAAAACTGAAATTAGTTACAATTTGGATAGAACCAAATTTTTATGTTGGACAAAACAACATCACAAATTAATTAATTAATTAAATCAGGTTATGTCAGGTGAAGTCTAAGAGTACCTAATTATTATGAATTACTACTACATATTGCGTTTTAGATCTTTCCAACATCCATAATATTACATTTAAATCTTCAAGGATTCCCTTTTGATGATATTCTGATTGCCAGTGAAACTGACCTCATAGCAAAAAAAGAAACTTAGGATTTAATTTGATAAAATATTGATGCTAGCATTAGGTCAAAGTAGTACATTATCAAAATGGTAACATAAAGCATTCTTCTGTTCTGTGTGGAACTGGAACAGGTCAGTCTTACAGAGATACTAATACTCTCCATTGTTACATTTGGAGCAGATGATGTTGGTGGAATCTAATGAAGCCCTAAAATGTAGACTTGTGCTAATCGGTTTGGCTAATTTCGGAATTTGGACGAATAAGGCGTATTCGGCATCATTCGGACCTTCCAAAAGCCAAACTATTAAAATGTTGCTATGTGCTACTAAAAATAGATGTGGTAAAACAGGTGCTTTACAGTTCATGCAAAGTGCAGCTATTAACCACATAAGGAAATAAGCAATTTTGGCATTTTTGCTATGTGTGTGTTCAACCATAATTCCTATCTTTCTCATTTATTGCACAAACACATATTATATACCATTTTTTAAAGGGCAGAAAGGGCTTTAATTTGATGTGATATATACATATATAAATTCTCATTTATTATTATAAAAATGAAAAAATTACAAAATAAAAAAAACCCTTTTTTTTACAGTTTTGGCAGTAATAATGTGTTACATAATGGGTGCAGCTTAAGAAAAGTCATTCAAAATAATTTATTTGTCCTGCTGGACTCACCTATGAGGCTTGCCTTGATGTGACAGGTGAGCTTACATTCAAATGGCAATTGGAGTGAAACTAAAAGCCTCCAATTATTTAAATGTGCATAGGGATTTGGGGCAGAGCACAGGTATCTCTTTGTTTTTTCTACTATGTATTTTGGGCTGATATATGCTATAGCCATTGCTGCTGCCCAGGAGTACTGGGAGTTTGAGCGCAGGGCTTTATTTTGTGTGTTTGTTGTATATTCATTTGTATCTCAAAGCCATGTTACATTTCTGCCATTCACCCCATATTTGCCCTATCGAATAATTCGGACTATTGCCAAATTTCGTCCGAGTCGAACAGGTCCAGTCAGAAACTTGGATCCTCCGAATGGTAAAAAAAAAATTAGTCCGAAATTGAATTTTACCAAAAATGTTTCCTGTTCACAAGTCTACTAAAATGTGCACATTACACTTTCCTTAGTTTGCCTACAAACAAACTATACAAACCATTAGATGTACTGATGCTGATGTGCGAAGAAATTAAGTAATCCTAGGGCAAACCAGCTGATCCATAGGTGACAAATAAAAATTCCCATTGATTCATATGAGGCTTTTAGCCCATGGAGAAGCAATGCATTGGAGTCTTTTTTAGCATCCAAGGGGTTAAAATCCCCTTTTAAATCAATGGGAATTGGGAAATTATTATTTGTTTCCTATGATACAGCTCATATGCTGCAGAATTTCTCTAATTCTTCAGCATCACTATCACAATGAAATCACGTGGGCTAGCTATTTGTTTGAAATTTCTGTTTAAGAATTGATAATCCCTTATACAAGGGAAATGGTTAATGTTGTTTATATGTGCACAGGAGTACAGCAAATAGATTATTTTGCTAAGCTTGGTATGTTCGCAATATTGGCACAGCTTTGCTTGTGCAGCTAAAAAGACAGTGACTTCTTTAACTCCTTAACGACTGGCCGCATGGCCACCAGTTAAGGACCAAAGAACTTTTTTTTTTTATTTGCGCATTGGATTCAGGGGTCCCTGTGCGGCGTGCAGTCACGCGGGGACCCCTGAATTCATGAAGATTCAGGACCGTCATGGGTCCTTAATGCAAGTTTACCCATGATAGTCCTGGGATGTCATGATTCCTTAAGGGGTTAATGATTGCCTGGTTGTATTGTCAGTGCTTAGCCCTTTCAGTTCCAAAAAGGTGTGCAAGTGAATTGCAAAGCACTGTGTTACACAACTCTCCATCAGTGAACTTGTGTGTTTTCATATGAGCATGTGCATATGTGCGCGTGGTTGCTTGTGGGTAAGTGAGCCTGTGAGAGAGCATGTTTGAGAAAGAGCTTGTGTGAAAGAGCGAAAGAGCATGTGTGTGTGAGCTTGTGTATTGCATATAGTGCATTGGGTATATCGTATTGTATATAGCACTGTGTGTGTATAGCATTGTGCCTATTGCATATAGCACTTTTCCTATTGTATATATCATCTGGCATATAGCATCTTGCGTACAGCGTTTTGCTTATAGCATTTTGTGTATTGTTAATAGCCTTTGGGATATGGCATATAGCATTTGGTGTGTTCCATATGGCATTAGCTATATGGCCATTGGTGTATAGCATTTCTGTTTTGCTTTTAGTGTATAGCGTGTAAAGCTTGTCATATAGCATATAGCGTTTGGCATATTGCGTATAGCATTTGGCATATTGCATATAGCATTTGGCCTATTGTGTACAGCTTTTGCCTTTTAGCGTATATAGCATATTGCGTAGAGAATTTGGTGTACTGTATAAAGCATTTGGTTTATAGCATATAGTGTTTTATGTAATGCATACAGCATTTAGTGTATAGCGTAAAGCATTTGGCGTATAGTGTTTTGAGTATAGCATTTTTAGTCTGGTGTATAGCATTTGCTATATTGCATATAGCCATTGCTGGGATCTCTCCGGAGTTACGGGGTCTCCAGGGACAGAGGCTGATTCTCAGGTGGTGGAGTTTCTTATGAAACTCTGCACACTTCTCCTCCTTTCCATTCTGTTCCTCCCATTTCCTACCCACTTTAATGAACAGCCTGTTAAGACTCGCCCCACGCATGATTAAGCCCAACCCCTTTGTGAAACATATAGCGTCACTTATATCCTCCTTCTGGAGACTGTAGAAGACAAAGTTCCCAGGTATACATATAGTATTTGGAGTATTGCATATAGCATATGGCATACAAAAAAGAGAGAGAAGCCATTACTAAACTACATAATTTTAGAAATCAGGAATGACACAGTATATACAGTTATATTTTGCCTGTCTCTTTAAAGATAAAAGGGGCAGATTACCCCAATTATGAACAAAAAATGTCTGCTTTTCAGGCAGGTGGTGCTGTTCCTTACAGTGGGCTCTATGGGGATATTACATAAGCACCAAAATCATCAGTGACATCCCCCTGCTTGAAGAAAAATAGTGACTTTGAAAGAAAATGAAGACAGCAAATTACAACTAATTTATCTTGCCAGCATGAGTTATCCTTATAAAATTAACTTGTTCTGACCCTATCCTGCCTCTTTAATGACAAATATCAACATTTTAGTTTATGTTTTTATAAATTGCATTCAAATTAAGGTAAATTGGATTTGTTCCAACACTATTTAACAAAAGAAAATCATGTCAGGTGAAGTCTAGCCATACCAAAATTCAATTCATTGCTATGCAGACACTTTCCTGGATGGCTTTAGAAAGTTATTTTTCTGGGGCAAATGCAGGATAAAACAGTAGATAATAAAATGTATCATTGACCATAATGGGACTTTTAACCCCTTGAATGCTAGAAAGGTCTCCAACACAAAGCAAAGCAATGCACTGGAGACTTCCCTTGCATTCAAGGGGTTAAACACCCCATTTAAGTCAAAGAGAATTTGGTGAATGTGTATTTCTTCTCTGTGGTACACCTGGTTAGCTAAAGAATCACACCACGTGTGTTTTGTACATAAGCTTCCTGGTGTATAGCAAAGAAGCTGATGTATTAAAAAGAACTGCAGTAATTCAGGAGCAGAACAACTGCAGGAAAAACATTCCCATTAATTAACTGGAGAGTCTCACTGCTTGAATACTAGAGAGGTCTTCAAAGCATTGCACTTCAACATGTTGGAGACCCTTCTAGCATTCATGGGGTTAAGTGCCACATCTTTAAATCAATGGGATGTCTCATTTCTCCCTTGTGGTGCAGATGGTTTGACTCAGAAGTGCACCAGTTCTTCCTTAGTACATCAGCCTCAAATATTATTTTAATGGTAGAAGTAAAGAAAAATCTAAAATGTATATTTTTACTTGGTGATTGAGACCAGACTAAAACAATTATTATGCCAAATGCATAAAAATGTCTTCAGTGTCAAAACAAGTCACGTTAACTTCTATGTGGCCACAAAAAATTATTTTAGTATAAAAATGAATGTAACAAAGGAGGATTATGCAAAGGTATGTGTTATTGCTTGATGGTTACAAATCCTATATTTCAGTTACCTTTTTATGGATCGCTGACTCTGAACATTCAACCAAAAGTTTTGTGTTTTTTAAGAGTACAGGAAGATGACATAATACTTATGTTTCTCTTGATTACCAGCCAAAATTTCTAATATTTTCTTCACATAGAAATCTGAATAAAAGAAACCTTGCAGGAGGAAATGCTAAAAGATGAGGGGCCATATTGAAAAAGGTATAGAAAAGCAAAACAGGGGAAAAACAATGGCAACTCTGCAAATCAACAACAACAAAAGAGGGGGGGGGTTCACAAAGGAAGAGCATTTGCATACAATATCAGGCTTTTTTTAAAGGGATAGTAACACTTAATGTATAGGAAAATGTATATTTTAAGGTTTATCCTCCTGAGTAAAACAAAAGTACTCCCACTGCTGAGAGGTGTTTTATTAAAAAGTAATAGCAGTTAAAAGTTGATTCTTTTAGGTGCAGTATCTCTATGGTCTGAAATATTACAGTGGCGCTGTTGCTACATCATCCTATGGAAACTTCCATAGGGTGGTGTAGCAACAGTGCCGCTGTACATTTTCAGGCAACTGAGATACTGCACCTAAAGTATTCAAGTTTGAGCTACAGTAACTTTGAATAAAACAAATATCAGCGGTAGGAGTACCTTTGTTGTACTCAGGAGGATAAACCTTCTAATATAAATTTTACTATACATTAAATGTTGCTATTCCTTTAAGAGCCTGGTGCTCTGATGATAAGGTTTTTAAGCCATGTTTAATGTCTTTCACAGGCTGTTTCAGCCACTGTTTAAAAGAAAAGTATAGATAGCAAATCAATGCCATCAATGTTTAATGTATTTTAAAGCTGATAAAAAAGTGCCTCAACATGCACATTTCATTATTACAGAAGTTTTATTATGTTACAGTTACAGTACTTCTCAAATACAGCAACACAATCTTTCCTATCATCCTTAGCACCCCACCCCAAGCTCTGCAGCTTTTGATTTGTAATTGGTTAGCTTTTTTGTCCAATCAGCATTCAGTCTGTAGTTCCCTATGAACAAAATTTCACAGAGGCTAATTGGACAAGACAGTCACAAGGGCTAGATCCTGGGTTGGCAACCTGAGGACCTCCACTTGTCCAGGAGTGCAATTCACATCATCCCCAGCCAGCAACCTGAGGGGCTTCAGCTGATAAAAAAGTGCCTCAACATGCACATTTTATTATTGCAGAAGCTTTATTATGATGCAGTTACAGTATTTCTCAAATACATCAATACAATCTTTCCTATCATCCTCAGCACCCCCTCCAAGCTCTGCAGCTTTTGATTTGTAATTTGGTAGCTTTTTGTCCAGTCAGCATTCAGTCTGTAGTTCCCTATGAACACAATTTCACAGAGGCTAATTGGACAAGACAGTCACAAGGGCTAGATCCTGGGTTGGCAACCTGAGGACGTCCACCTTTCCAGGAGTGCAATTCACATCATCCCCAGCCAGCAACCAAAGGGGCTTCAGCTATTTATAACTGTATACCATCATAGGAGCAGACCTGCTGATTAACCTGGGTTTGCTGGTGAGACCCGGTGGAAAAATAGCATAATAACAGAGGTCTGAAAGGAGAATGTCAAAAATCACCCTGTTTATATATAATGTATGTGTCCTTCATGATACAATTCCCCTTAGACCTGCTGTACTGGGCTCTATGGGAAATGTGCTCTCAAACCTGGAGTTTTTGACTGAGGGTAACAGAGGTCAGTTTTCTGACTCCCTGAATGGCTGATAAGAGCTGTTACAGGACTGCACAGAGCAGCCCCAGCCTTTTCAACTAAGTCTTTTCCAATTGAACACACTGTGGTAATTACCCTTTAAGGCAAAATCCCTTATATAAACAGGTTTGGCTCTTTAAATGACAAGGAGTTCTGTCAGTTGTGACAGCACATTCTTCTACATGTGCTACACTCTTGTGCACCTTGTATTTTTGACTGTATAATTGACAAACCACAAAAAAAGCCTACACACACAGGGTGTTTTGGCAAATGGGAGAATGAGAAGAATATATTTACAGGTCTTTTATAACAAGCACATTAATTGCGTACAGTATACATGTCCCTAGTGTGTATGTGTACATGAGGGTCCACTCTCATACAATAAATTGCAGGCCACCCCAAGCTTCCCCCGAAGCACACACCGGGACTAACCTGCGCATTGCGTGAATAACATAACATCAATTGCATGTTAACAATCAGGGAGTGGATTCACAAAACATTCAGTTTTATACAGGGAGACTGGTCCTTAAGTGGTTAAGAAAATTATAATCGTAGAACTTTGATTTTGATAATTAGGGCAACTTAGACTTCACATAGCATAGTACTATTATTCCTACTATATACATATTATAATGATTTTACCTTCTTATTAATGACATATAACTATGTATTAATATTATAAAATTTCTACTAAACTTTTAGGAGTTGACCTGCACAAGAAAACGACAACATATGAGTTACCAGATGTACTTTGAGGGATGGTCATTGGCTGCGAGGTTAGAGTGGCCAGTAGTCTTTCACTTGCTAAAATAAATAATCAGGATTTTAGTTTCTGCAATTTAAACATTTGATGATATCATCATAAGGGATAAAGCTTATAGTACTGTTTGGTTATTTCTTTAATATGATCAATTGGTCTATGGTTAATTAGACTACAAGAGAGACAGGTGCAGACTTAACAGGCAGGCGTTTAAGCTGCAAGTAAAGGGCAATGGGTTTAAATTAAGCCATGAATAGATTGCATCAGCTACAAGACATATTACTAAATAAAAAAGCTAATTATAATGTTGGCAGCAGGTGCTTTTCAAGAAGGAGAAAGTGTGAAAGCAACTATTAAGCATCTAAATACTGCTGTGATTTGAATCATTATGCAGCTTCATATCATTTACCCAGTAAAGTGTCTGGTTGTTCAAAAGAAGGTTCATTTGTGAGTAGAACAGGAGAAACTGTAGAAAGTGCTGTCAGAAAAAAATTAACATTTCTTAGGAAATTGTAAAAAATGGATACAATAACATTTAGTTAAAAAGCCTAGAGAAATGATGGATGGATACAATATTTGAAACCAAATAAAGGAAATGATCGATAAAATAACATTTGGTTAAAAAGATTACATACTGTATAGTTGCCAAGTACATCTGAAACATTAAAAAAAAAACACTTTGTCGTGGATTGTTACTTGTCATTGTATCACTCTGGTTGCCATTTGCTAAGCATTGAGTTGACCATTATCTCATAAAGAAGAGGAAATAGTGATGTAGTTCACTTTCAATTCACTCCTCTCTCATTGAATTTACTAAGAGTTGACATCTTTTGATGTGTAGCACCTCATGGAAAACAGCAAGCCTATTACTTTACATTTTTAGTAAAAGAAAGAAATTGCTCTACTTCCCATTAGATATTTTTGCCATTTAGTAAATCATGGCTTCTATCTTTTATACATGTTTAGTGTGGCTTTGACATAAAACCTATACAATCTGATTATGATATACGAAAGCTTACATTTTATAGTTTAAGTACTGCATTAAGAGGAAGTGTAAATAAATATAAAATACTTTATATCTGAGATGCAAAATAGAACCAGGATAGATAGGTAGGGTGTGTACACATTGCATTACACAGCTATCAGAGCTGTCATAAATTGCACTTCCTCCTCTACCTGATTGTATCTATTTGGCATCCATCCTTGCTGCTAACTTGAGTTGTTCACGCAGGTGGGTATTGTCTGTGCAAGAAGCAGCCCAACAGAGCTTGCTGCAGTTTCACTGTGTTTAACTTTTACTATTATTGTTCTTCATTTATATAGCGTCAACTAATTCCGCAGTGCTGTACAATTGGGATGATCTACACAGAAGCCTAAGAAGTTGTCATGCAAGTGGCTCACACATATGTATGTATTTATGTATATTTTTATTTATATTGTGCCAACAGGTGTACTTAGCACTTTACAGTTTAAATTTACAGTAGAACTACATTTAAAAGGTATTTGATGATGTTGAGGGTTGAGGCTTGGCAAATGTTGGCCTTCAGTTATGGTACAACAATAGAGGTTAA
Source organism: Rhinophrynus dorsalis (assembly GCA_037306005.1). Taxonomy (NCBI): domain Eukaryota; kingdom Metazoa; phylum Chordata; class Amphibia; order Anura; family Rhinophrynidae; genus Rhinophrynus; species Rhinophrynus dorsalis. The sequence continues at coordinate 371,516,796 of CM074719.1, forward strand.
AGAACCAGAGAGCCTCCTACCATGCTTGGGGACTAAAGCATGTGCATGTTTAACCCTCTGAGTGCCAGAGGGGTATGGAACGCATTGCAAAGCAATGCTTTCCATACCCCTCTGGCACTCAAAGAGATATGGTGGGATATCAACAGTGAAATATAGGATGAGGATGAATGTTTGAAAGCCTTGAAGGTAATGAGGAGGATTTTGAATGTTACACATTGCTCTATGTGAAGCCATGTCAATGAGTTTAGTAGTGTGGGTCTAAGGATTGTTCTGTAGGAGAGGAAGTATATCTGGTGGCTGAGTTAAAAATTCATAGAAGAGGAATGATATGGGTAGCAGGCAGCAATAAGTAAAGAGATAAAGTAGTCCTGACAGGAAAGAATAAGAGCTTGCATGAGAGGGTTTGTTGTAGACAAGAAAGAAATGGACGGATTTTTGCAGCTGTTTTTTGTTAGTTTATGTGGTGAATAAAAAAGAGGAGTTCAAAGTAACCCCAAGGCATCATTCCTTGTCCATAGTGCAAATTGTGAAACCCTCAACAGTATTTCAGTTGAAAGTGTGGGAGTGGAGCGAGAGATTTGTGTGTCATCTACAAAAAGATTGTAGTTAAAGCTGAAGGACTTTATCAGTCCCAAAGAAAGATAATACAGAGGTAGTTGGATGGGGAGGTGGGTCTACATATATCAAGAGTAGGGATTTGGATGAGGTCAGGAAGATTATAGCTTCTGTGGGATAGGGACTAAAGGAAGTGTGAGCATTGACAAATGGGGATATCATTAGGACCAGGATTTGGGGAGATCTCACCAGCTTGCAGTGGTCATCACAACTTTCAATGAATGACTGACCTATGTAGGCATAAGCCAGTCATGTATGGCTGTATGAAATGGATCATAGATCCCACATGCCCCAGACATTGATGACATTGCTTGGTGAATGCAGTGCAGTACATGAAAGAAATATGGACTGCTTTAATGGGGCAGCATCACTGCAACATTAAAGTTATCCACAGAATGTGATAGAAACTGCTGATTCATACTGTCAGTTAGAACTTTCAGGAAGTAAACACAGTAAATTAATTTCCTGATTATTTTGGACTGTTAGAACTTTTGAATAAAACAACCGACAGCAGTGAGAGTGCCCTTGTTTTTCTCAACAGGAAAATCTCTGTAACTTACAGGTTCCATAAAAAGTGTACTGCTCCTTTAAGCACCAGATGGATATGCAACATACTGAGAGCACTGTGAGATCCTATGCTCCAGGTAGCAACTGTCATGTTCTCCTCTTTGGACATGAAATCTAGGACTGACTGAAGATGTTTCTTCAACAAAGCTACTAGGACAAAATTATTTCTTGAGCCACAGTAAGATGAGTGGGGGATATTATTAAGATGGGTTATTTATATAGCTTTTATAAAACACTTCATATTATACTATACTTAACATGCAGTCTTTTTTCTAATTGCATGCCTGCTACTGTTTTACTTATCACTGTGCATCAGAGTTTAACCCTCTGAATGCAGAGGAGTATGCAAAGCAATGTAAAGCAATGCACTGAGCACCGCTCTGGTACTCAGAAGGTTAAGATTTCTACTAAGTTTTACGAGTACAAACATAATATATCTTAATAAAATCACCTTCTTTTGCATTTATTGGTATGTCTTGTTTTTTGTGCAACTAGATAGGCAGAGTCAGTGTTTTGGTATCTGGAAACTGCAGATAATTCTTTTTGTAGACCTTAACCCTTTGAGTGCCAGAGAGGTGTCCAAGGCATTGAATTGCAATGTATTGGACACCTCTCTGGCAGTCATTAAATTTGTTGCTAAGTGATAGTTTTCCCAAGCCAAAAGCTAGGTTTAAAAGAGAGAATAGTTAATAGCAGCCCTCACTGAGGCTGATGTACTAAGAAGAATGGCAGTAGTAACTGCACCATAGGGGAATATACAGAATAGCCAAATTCCCACTGATTTCAATGAGGCTTTCATTCCTTGACTGCACCCTTTGAGTGCAAGAGAGGCATCCAGTGCCTTGCAACACAATGTCTGAATACCTCTCCGGAAGTCAAAGTGTTAAAATCCTTGTTAAAATCAACAGGGATTTTTATTTGTCTCCTACAGTGATGTTGCTTTGTTCTTGAATTAGTCCAGTTGTTAGTACATCAGCTTCAATGTCTAGAACAGGTTGCATTCATTTTACTGAATCTGCTGAACAAAGGACACACTGAATTAGAAGGGCCAGTGTCGGTATAAGACCCTTTTAAATGCTACAATCTTCCCCAACAGCTAAGGGAACTCTAAGGGAGATTTACAAAACTAGAGTAATAAAGAAAATGTCCTTAAAAATGTGAAAAAATATTGTTAGTTGCAAATTTTATGGGAATTTTCTCAGAATATTCTCAGATACACATATTTTTAAACTTGACATTACTTCTTTATATGAACCACCATTATGAACTTTAGAGACAGTGCTTTAATGCTTCTTATAAATCTCCCCCTCTGTTCCCATAGCTCTAAACCTTGCCCTTCGGTAAGTTTGTAGATCACAGTGATCTCATGCTTATGGGAAATTTCTCAAAAGAAACTCAATTTCAGCAACCCTATCATCAATGGACTTCTATACAGAGAAGGAAAAAATTAACAAACTACAATGCTTACTGGAGGGCAATGCAGGTGTTTATAGCTATGGGAACTCGACTGTGTACATCATAGGATTTAAACAAGTTTTGTATGGACCCTGCACTGTCCCAGAGTGCCAAGGGGTACTCAACATATTGCATTGCACTCATAGAGTTAATCCAAAAGTAGTTTCCAAACTTCATGAATTATTATATTTCATAGCTTGAATGAAACTAAATAAACATTAACTTATCACATCTGTGGCTTTTCCGGGCTGGAAATGATTATTGTCTGGGATAAAAGAACAAACCTTAAGTACGAAGCACAATGTTGTATGTATGTATGTATGTATGTATGTATCTTTATTTATATGGCACCACACAGTGTACGCAGCGCCTTACAATAGACATATGTTACAATAAATAAGAGGGGATGAAATAAGTGCGACATTCATAGAAACAATGGGAGAGAGGTCCCTGCCCCAAGGAGCTTACAGTCTAAATGGGTAAAGGGAGACATACAATGGGGTAAGAGGGTGTTAAGTGCTGCGATTACAAGTGCTGAGTTTGGCCAAAGGCTGTGCATGGTCCTAGTGCTCCAGAAGATAAGACTTGAGGGTAGACTTAAAGACAGAGGGGGATTTTTCTAGATGTAAGGAGAGGGGTATGGAGTTCCATAGGTATGGAGCAGAAAGCGAGAAAGGTTTGAGACGGGAGAGGGTAGAGGGTGTGGATGGTGCAACAAGAAGTGCATTGTGTGCTGAGTGAAGGAAGAGGCCAGGAACATAATAGGAGATGAGGGAAGAGGTGTAAGGAGGGATAGCAGTGTGGAGAGCATTAAAGGTGAGAAGAAGGACTTTGTAATTGATGCGCTGCTGAATTGGGAGCCATGACAGATGTCTGAGAATTATGTGGGCAGGTTCAGTTTTTGGGGAGAGTGTGGTGATTCGTGCAGCTGAGTTTAAAACAGATTGCATTTGTGAAAGATGAGTAGCAGGGAGGCCAGTTAGTAGGATATTGCAATAGTCTAAGCTGGACAGAATGAGGGCACGTATAAGAGTTTTAGTAGTTTGTTGGGAGAGGAACGGGCGGATTTTAGCAATGTTGCGGAGAAAGAAGCGAGATGATCTAGCCACAGAGTTAATGTGAGGGGAGAAGGAAAGAGAGGAATCAAATATGGCCCCAAGGCAGCGTGCTGAGCTGACCGGATCAATATCAATTCCATCAACTGTAATGGTGAAGCTAGGTGTTAGGCAAGGTCTTGGTGGGAAGATTAGCAGTTGCCTCTGAAGGCATATACTAACTAAATAGCATCCTGAAGCTCCAATTCCAACTCCAACTTTTTCTTGGTAGTGGTAGATCCATAAATCACTGAGAATCTCTACCAATAGCACTCAGTGAGGTACTAAGAAGAACTGAAGCAGTTCTGATGAAAGCCAACTATGCTATAGGGGATTAATTCAAATTTGCAGTAATTTAAATAGGACTTTAACCCCATGAATGATAGAATGGTTTCCAACTCATTTCAAACCAATTAATTGGAGACCTTTCTAGCATTCATGGGATAATAAGCCCAATGTAAATCATTGTCAATTCAGGAAATGTTTAGTTATCCATTGTGGTGCAGTTGGTTTGCCCTAGAATTACTTTATTTTCTGAAATACTACCTGTTCCACACGCTACATCAGAAAGGCAATGGGAAATTAGGGAGTTTAATGTGTGGGTAAAGAGTGTAAAAAGGATGGGTTTGGATTCCTTACGCACTGGGCAATCTTTATAGTCGAGATGGATTGTACCTGGGGGAAAGGGGGCATCAATGCTGGGGGTTAGGATGGTTACAAGAGACTTTAAACTAGGAATGGGGGGGAGGATGCAACACAGGATGGGGAAGGCACTATAAATAACAAAATGGGATTAAAGAAGGGGCATAGGGTGGAGAGGGGGAATGGGCTAGTCCATCTAATAGGGAGATGCCAATGTTATAGCCTGATACAAGGCAAATACTATACGTATTTAAAATAATGTAATTTTTCAGAATGGCAATAAGATAAAATACATGTATGTAAATGCTTGTAGTCTGGCTGGTACGAGAGGGTGCTAGAACTGATTACAACGTGTGCCTGGTTTGCAAGCACACATTGTAGACCATTCAAATGAAGTATTTCTTTGTAACTACTGCAATCACGGCTCTGCTGAAGAGCCGCAGGACAGTCTATGGACTGCGATCTCCGTCTGTAACTTTGAAAGCTGATGTCAGCACAAGGTGAGGGAAGGGGCAACTTTGCAGACTGATATCTCCCAAACCATAAAAGTTTGGGAGAGCAGAAACGGCACAATTAACTTATTTTTTAAATATCTACAGAACTAAATATATTGAATTTTAAGTATCACTATCACTTTAAACACATTATTTTCTTCTGCATATGCAAAGGAAGTAACAATGACAGTCTATGGGCAAACATACATAGCCACAGAATTTCCTCCATCATGTACATGGCTTACTGTGGACAAGTCCAAAAGAGACTGTAATGATTATGGTGATTAAAGCACCTGCACCTGATGGCATTCAGCCAAGGGTACTTAAAGAACTTAATTCAGTAATAGCAAGACCATTATACTTTACATTATTGATTCACTTTCATCAGGCATAGTGCCCTGTGATTTGAGGAAAGCTGATGTAGTACCATTATAGACCTGTGAGCTTGACTTCCATAGTGGGTAAGATATTAGAAGGGTTACTAACTGACAGTATTCAGAACTATGTGAAGACCACCAATATTATTAGTAGGGGCCAGCATGGTTTTATGAAGAACAGATCATGTCAAACAAATTTACTTGCATTTTACAAAGGAATAAGTAATAATCTGGACAATGGAATTGCTGTTGATGTAGTATACTGAGATTTTGTAAAAGCCTTTGATATAGTGCCTCACAACAGATTACTGCATAAATTCAAATGCTTCAGTTTGGAACGTGATATCTGTGCATTGATAGAGAACTGGTTAAATGATTGATGGAACCTTTTCAAGCTGTTCTAATGTTGTAAGTGGGATGCCACAGGTTTCAGTCCTTGGTCCAATGCCTTTTAAATTGTTTATTAATGATCTAGAAGTGGGAACTGAAAATAGTGTCTCAATTTTTGCTGATTACACTAAGCTGTGTAAGGAAATACATTCAGAGCAGGATGTTTTTTTCTCTGCAGAAGGATTTAGATAAACTGTGAATGGGCAAAAAAGTGGCAGATGACACTTAATGTAGATAAATATAAGGTTATGCATTTGGGTTGTAGCAAATTTTTAGTTTAGCTGCAGCAAGAGCAAATAGGGTACTATCCTGCATAAAAAAGAGGAGTATATGCACGGGATGCTAATATATTTCTAGATGTCATTCATTAAGACTAGAGGAAAGGTGCTTTAGACTAAAACAAAGGCACACCTTTTTTACAGTAAGGGCAGTAAAGTTATGGAATTCTTTGTCACAGAGTCTGTGCTTTCAGATACTGTAACTGCTTTCAAAAAAGCAATGGATATTGTTCTAGCATAGAACAATATTGAGAATTATGACAGTTGAGTTCAAAGTAGATAGGATGTTGATCCAGGGAAATATCTAACTGCCATCTGGAGTCAGGAAGGATTTTTTACACACTTAAGGCTCATCAACTACAGTATGTTACTATGTTTATACATAATGTTTTTCAGTGAAAGATGGAAGTAGCCATCATAATTATCACTATAATCCAATACAGATACATACAGTTTTTCATTTTAAGAAGACTGTACACAATACATTGAAAAGTGAGGTTTTGCGCCCCATGTGGCACTCAAAGGGTAGAAGCTTGACAAAAATGAGGTTAAAAGAAGACAACAACATTTGCAATAAATGATGTTGAATATAATGGGAGTGTTACAAACTTGGCCTGATTTGAATCTTTTGCACCAGTAGACAAGGCACCCAAGGTGCCCTTAGCTCATGGCAATACCCTTATTCCTCACATGGTCTCCACACCCAGCACCATCCACCCACTGCTGCATGACTCAGAAACTACATTTTGCTTACAAAATACAAACACAAGATAAGATCTTTAACTCTTTAAGTGCCAGAGGGGTATGCAACACGATGCAAAGCAATTTATAAGGATGGTGCTGACCCCAATCTGCCTCTGAAAATTAGGCACCTAGGGCAGTGCCTGCTTTGGGAAAAATCTAGCCCTAAACTACAAAAGGAGCCAATGAAATTATCAGCCAATCATGTTAGTTCATTTATGTAAACAAACCTATATAGCAATAGATGTAACGAAATAGAAAGAGAAGTAAATCAATTCTCTTTTACGCTAAAATATGTAACTAAGAAACAGTAAAAAAATGAAGTATAACCATTTAAAGACCAGACTGGTGTGCAACGTACTGCATAGCAATGGGTTGTACATCCCTCTGGTCCCTAAATGGTTAATTAAAATGCAAAATGCTTGATGGACAGACAAAATGTGGATGACTTAGCTAATGGAACAAGCCATGAAAATTTAGTTTATTAAAATAATTATTTCTGGAAGAGGATATATACCACCAAACATAAGCAATTAATGTTGAACACAATTATTATTTTGTTATTAAAATAAAACCAGAAATTCTAATCTATAACAATATCTGGCTTATTTAGTGATACAATATACAGCACACTTGCTTCACTCAGACCCTAACAGAAGAATTAAAAATTAGACTATTATTGTGAACTTTTTCCTTCTTTTTTATTAACAACAGTTCCAAAAACTCAAGATAAGCCTGAATGCTCATCAATCAATTAATCAATCAATAAGGCCCTTTAATATTCAGGACATCACAGCAGTGATGGTGTATGAGCGATACTGCCCATGCACAGAGCTATTCTGAAAGATTATGATGTCTTTCACACAGTCAGCTATGAATGTGAGTGAGCCAAGACAAAGACCAAGAATACTGCATATTTGCTTTGTTTATGCACAAATGCAGCAAAGAATGGCTGATCTGCATGGTGGTCTATGGGGCTGCCGGGAGATCATTTACATGATGGTGACGCCACCATCACCAGTAATGCTTGGAGGATGCTCAAGTGGGTTGCCCATCAGTTACAGCCCAAGAGACAGGATTGCCATTAGAATGCAGGAAAGTTTTATACACGGATGTTAGAAATGTATAGTGCATGCTGCAATAGTTCTGTTGCCTGTGAGAAAGAGCCCTAAGATTCCCATATCCCAATTAGACTGTAAGATCTCCTGGGTGATGATTTATTTCCTAGTGTTTTTCTCTCTACACTCTTTGTTAACTTATCTTCTTTGTGGATACTTTGGGCCATATTTACAAAAACAAAAGTGGAGCAATTTTGGGGCAAACCAACCACACCACAAGGAATAAACATTTATTCCCACGGATTGAACTAAATAGAATGCTTAATCCCTTGAATCCTAGAGATGTAGTCAGCACAATGCAAAGCAATATGTTGGAGAGCTTTCTAGCATTCAAGGGGTTAAATGGCCCTTTTGTGAATATGGGATTTATTCCAGATGATGCAGTTGATTTGAGGAGAATTAACCCTTTGAGTGCCAGAGGGGCACACAACGCTTTGCGTAGCATGGTGTTGTATACCCCTTTGGTACTCAAAGGGTTAAGCCACTTTTCTTTTGCGCATAAGGTCTTTTGTGGCACCATAGAAATACAAATATAGATCTGTATATACATATATAATTATCCTTATGATTACAAGAGCAAAGGGAAAAAACATTTTAATTAACTATTTTATAGCATACAATAAAATGTTTCTTTCTTTTAAGTTATAATTTTTAAAGTTGTTCAGAAGTCCTTATTTTAGGTATGCAGGTCTTAATAAAAAAGCAAAAGTCTGGTGTCGTTTTATGGCAGGTGTGTTCAGATATTTCACCATAGCTAAGGGGCTATGTTTACACATGGAAATCAATAATATATAGCTGCCAGACTGGGCTATTCACATGGATGGGTATTGCTGTAGCTCCATGCAGTTTTCTGAAACTTCCCTGCAGAGCCATTGCAGCAATGATGATCTACATGGTCTCCTAGGCGGCCACTGTGCAGATCATTCAAACAGACAAGTTGGATATTGCATTGCAGCATGGACTGTCAATCTGTCACCCTCTCCTCCACTCTACAGGATCATGGGGAAATGCAGAACAGTGCAGGTAAGTAGCATGGGTGGATTCAATGGTGTAACACGTCACCCAGGGGAACCAGACTTTGTGGATCTCTATGGAAAGTTTCTCTGCAGCCCTGACATAGGCCAACACAATTAGTTGTTTAATTTAGACAGAAAATGCCTTATAGATTTCTTTAGCAGAGTAACAGGGAAAGACAGTGATAGCAAAAATAAGCAAATTGAAACAAATACAGCGGTCCAAAACAGACTTTTTATGCAAACAACCTATCTTATCACACAGAAATCTGCAGTAAACTGTTTTTAAAGGTGAGCACAACAACAAAATATATAATGGTAATTTATTTTCAAAACAATAGAATCCCAGAGTCAGTTTAAACACTTGACACTGTTTATTATTCACAAATACAAAAAAGTGTTTAACTTGAGGCAACAGCTCATGGGAAGAAGAAAAATAAAAATAAATCAAAACTTAAATACCTCAATTTGCTACAAAATATTTTCCACATGAAGACACTTTTGGCATTGGGAGTGATGTTTTAATTGACATTCTTTGTTCATAAACAGACCATAGTGACAGAAAAAATGCTAAAGTAGATGACCTGCTACAAATAAGAAGAATGGCTTAACCGAAGAGGAGAGTGGTGTGCAACATGTTGTTTTGCGACATGTTACATACCTCTCTGGTCCTTAAAGGGCTATATGCATTTTTTAGTAAAATACAGAGGAGGGGAATAATGTAGCATGTTTATGTAAATTTCTGTATCCAAAAAGTAGGATGTCTGTCCTCAAAAGCAGCAACATAAACAGGGCTGGAAATATAGGGCTGCACATCCATCATTTCCTAGCTTAATCAGTGTTTCCCCACTGCTGAAAAATAAGTGAAAATCAGGCATCTTTACTTTACAGATATCATCTGTTTTATTATTATTTTTAAACCATATGTTTAGAAAAAACAGAAGCAAGCCAACTGAACCATAGAATAGAAATAAAATCATATTGATTTAATTGCTGTGTTTAACTCACTGGGTGCTAGGGAGGTCTTCATTGCATTGTTTTGCAGTGTATTGGTGACCTGTCCAGCATTCAGTGGGTTGAAAGCCCAGATAAAATCAATGGAATTTTGAGATTTTTTGTATGTGTTCTCCTATGGTACAGTTGGGCTTGGCCAGAAATTATATGTTTTCTTTAGTGCATAGGACCCCTTACTTTATTAACAAATATTTTAAGATTATCTTGTTTGGTGCTCCAGTTGGTTCAAATGTGGAGGATAAGCATTGCAACAAATCTCTAGATTAATGCACAACAGCTACATTGTAAGGGCAGATTGGCATTGAGGTTGATTATAGTGCTTTGAAACTAGGATTTGTAGGGCATGATCATTAAAAATACTCAGATTAGATTGCTAATAAATCATTCACTAAAGAAAATGGTTTTGATTACATAACCATACTTGATGTGACTGCTTTAGTCTGGAGAAATATCCCCAACTAACCTGCCAGAACCAATTCTAGGCTCCTATTGCATCTTGAAAACTAGACGGCTGCTACTCTTCCCTAAATTGTAGTCAATGCTTAATGAATGTGTATATGAATATTTGGTAAATATGTTTAAAAAAAAAACATTTCTCCTGCCTACAGTTTGTAAAAGCCATGTTTTTTTTTCAGGAATAAGCCAAATCAAGATCAAGAAGGCTTAAAGATTGTGGAAAAGTTCATTTTCTGAAAATAAAATTGTCAAGCATATTTACCCTTAGTTGAACTTTGCTGGTGCATAATTAGAATCCCTGATGAAAGATGTTTGGAAGTCACATGATGTGCTGTTATAGAGAAAAATCATACGTTGATTCACAGCTTGGGTGTGTTGAATTCCTTGCATGTCAAACCCTCATGCCAGGTAGTTCCCAAAATTAAAAAAGCAATACACATGTGGTAGAACTGTAACTTACTGATTTAAAAAAGAGAAATATAATACTTTTGCACATTCTTCTGGTCATTAAAAGGTTAAGTATAAAACCAAGATAAGCAGAATAAATGTAAGTCCTCAAATATAACTATATATATTAGTAAAATCCTATAAACTGGATATGTGTAGAGATGATCATGATGCCAGAATAGGAGGCAATATTGAGTACATGGGCAACGAGAGAATATCAAAGATATACCCTAATAGATTACTCATAGGAAAAATGGTAAATTGCATTAGTTAAAATAAAATATCTAAGGCTGCAAATATAGGAAAATACATTCATCTGTGTGAAGACAGACATGGGTAATTAACTGGAAATATTACTGTAATTAATTAGCTATCAGGTTTACTCCTCATATAAATGATTAACAATAAAAATACTATATTTCCCTTCCTGAGCACAGCTTAAATCAGTTTAATTTACATATGTTCTTATACAGTAATCTTTAAAGCTTACAAGCAGTTCATTACTGGAGTTGAGAAACACATCTGGATTATTTATTTCAGTTGGTTATTTAGTACATTAGACAATTAAAAGAACAGTACGTTATAGAATAGATCATTCTGAATAATATCTAAATCAATCCTCTCTGTATAGTAACTGAATTATAACAACCAATTTACTTGTTTGAGGCTCACATATTTTCCGAATTAAAAGTATATTTTTTTCCCTTTGAGTACCATTATACAGGGTTTCCGTATCCCCAGTGCATGGTCTAAGAGCGTTAGTTAGAAAATGTATAACAAATCAAAATGACATTAGAGCTGGCATCAAGTAAAATAGGTTAAGAATTAAAAAACAAACCTCTACTGCAGTAAATACTTTAAGATAGTTCAGGGATATATAATTAATCTGAAAGAAAACTTTTATGACATTGGAAAAGTAGATTTTGCAAGCAGATCTATAAAAAAATTCTCTTTGCATGTGTAAGTAGTCTTAAAAGAATATATATATTTTAGAAATCGTAGCTCAGTTACATGACCCCATGGACTTAACTTGGCAATGTTTATTAGTTATAAACAGCATCATGGGAAAAGTTACAAAGACCAGAATTTTCTCTCATGTAGGCCAGTTAAATATTACAAATTAATTTTCTTATAATTGCATCTATAAAAATATAAAAGGAGAAAGAATAAGCCAACATATATTGGATTTTTTTTTATAATGAAGGTAATTTAAATAAAAATGTAACATGAGAGTAAAACAAAGCTGATAGCCATCTAGTGTGTCATGAAACGAGCCATAAGGAAATCACAGAGTGATTATCATGTGATTAAAACAGCTTTGCAATAATAAAACAGATTGAATTCTAAATTACCCATAGTTTCCCTTTCAGGGTCCAAAGTAGGGTAGATGCCCATTACTGGTATTTCTGTGGATTCAGCTGGTACGTCTTTTGCTTCTGTCAAAACTGTAAGCATTTTTATAATTGTAAAAAACAAATTAAATACACCAAGAGTGAATAATGAGCCACAATGGAGGAATATTCGTATATATATATATATATGGCTTCCCGAAATCGGCACTCACATCTCCATAGTACAACTGCACAGATGCTTGGACATATATTCTACAACTTCCAAAAAATACCAGCACTCATTGGACTTTCACATAAAATATATCTTTACTCGTTCGACATTTCGGTCCTACACAAACCTTTATCAAGAACACAATAACATGAAACTAAAAACTGAAGCTTTAAGTACCTTCTTCACCCACTTAGTTAATGTATGAATATTTCTTTCCTCCGCAGCCATAGATCAGAAATTGATTATTGCGGGAAGAAACATTGTTGCACAAACAAGTCACAATGTAATTCTTTCAACATTTGTCGATATCACGTATATTCAGCTATATTCTTCACGAAGGGAAGCAATGAGATTTTGAATGGTCTGTCATTTTAATTTAACCCTTTTTGTTCATACTCAGTGTTTGGTTTTTCTTCTCTGCTTTATTTTCTTTGCGGCATGTTGAACACTATCTGGAAGTACACGTCACATTTTTGTTTGACACAAGGGTTTTGCCGAATGGGTGAAGGTATGTAAAGCTTCAGTTTTTAGTTTCATGTTATTGTGTTCTTGATAAAGGTTCATGTAGGACCGAAACGTTGAATGAGTAAAGATATATTTTATGTGAAAGTCCCCTGATTGCTGGTCTTTTGTGGAAGATATATATATATATATATATATATATATATATATATATATATATATATATATACATACAGCAGGCTGTGCATTATACTATATTTTTAGAGAGAGACAGAATTGTATTATATATATATATATATATATATATATATATATATATAGAGAGAGAGAGAGAGAGAGAGAGAGAGAGAGAGAGAGAAAACGACTAACTATAACTACATATCCTGGGCCAGAACTCAGGTTTCACTAAGAAAGCACTTAACCCTTTGAGTGCCAGAGGGGTACACAACGCATTGCTTTGCAATGCGTTGCGTACCCCTCTGGCACTCAAAGGGTTAAAAAGATGATCTAAAACCCTAGCATATGAGTGGAATGTGAGCACTGGAATTTGGTACCCCTGCCCTTGGCATATTCCCTAAAAGACTTTTCCCTATAGCAGAGCATAAAACAAATTATTTAAAACACACTGACTATGGGCATACTAGTATGACATCCATAATCATGCTTTTTTAACAATAAAATACATATAAGGAACATACAAATGAAGAAGACTATAATATTTACTACCTTTACTATAATATAACTACATTAAGATGTAATAATAATTTCCCCATGCAAACACATATTTGTGAAAACTTTTCCCCATGTCTCATCTAAATTCAAAGTTCACACAAAGCGCGAAATTGACTATCCATTTGTTGATATAGTAAATGTAACTTCTGACCATTGTGTCCACCAGAAGCTTATTTAAATACTGCTGCTTAGCACTTCAGGATCAAAACGCTGAACCTGTGTTCTGCAGTAGCAGGTACCACTGGAGGTTTTGTTACAGAGTAATCTATGGGGGAATTTATAATACCCACAGAGGTGACTGTAACACCTTGCTGCAGGAACAAACTGTAAACATTTATCTAACAGCTAATTTGAATGAAGAAAAAAATTGCATTTAAAGGCTTTCTGACTTAAAAATAATTGTCACATTGAAAAAAGTGTCCCAATAACTTTTTGTGACAGGAAAAATAATGCATAGTTAAACAAGTATTTAAATAAATAAATGGAAAACAGTGATGCTAAATGGAAAAAGGAGCAGATTACATGTAATCAATCACTGGACCACTACCTGCTGGCAAGTACAACTCCCATTATCCCCAAACAGCCAATACCTGGTTGGAGATTATGGGAGTTATAGTCTGAAACAGCTGAAACTTAAAAGATTGACTACCCGTGGTGTAGCTGGTAATGCCAGATACTTAGAATGTAAGATAATGCATGAAGAGAAAGCTAAAGTAAACTAATAATAACAAACAGAGCCTCAAATTGATGGCTGCAGCTTACCCAACCCTTCTGTATAGCCATAAATGAAAGACTTGTTTGCATTAAAAAAACGATCAAGTGCTCAGCTAGTATTACCCAAAGGTGGTGCCTGTGACTGGTCATGGATAGCAGAAGATTCAGTTGAAATACTAGGAACAGGGATATAGGGGAGGGTTACTGCTGGGAAAAAGAAAGTGATATTTCAGCATTCGGATATATCTGAAAAATATGTAGCTAAGAGTAAAATACATCATTCTACAATATCCCAAAAACCGTCTAGTTCATGGACACATGCAATTTAAAGTGGAGCTGTCATTTAGGAACAAATAGGTGATTTTAAAGAGCTTTCAAAATATTTAAATTAATTTTAATCATATTTTACAAAATATTTACATTTATTAATTTGTCAGTTTATGTGAATTGGGCATGCCAGCCTGATACTATCTTTCTACTTTGCTCTCTCGCATCTTCCTATCTCTGCCAGCCAGTACAAGCTCATATGAATAAGCTAAAACTGACAATCATACCAAATCTTGTTAAGCTGGCTAGTCCGAGCTATTCGATGCTAGAAATGCTCCTAGCACACTCCAAAATAATGTTCTGGAAATGACTCAGACATCCAGGGGCTTAATAATAAGTGCTTTGTTTACTGCTCCAGACCTTTCTCATTGTACACATATACATTTTATATCAGTCCTAAACTTATAAAATAGTTTTTATGAGTGATTAACTGGCAACCATTTTCCATGTTATTTTGGTTTGCTGTAATTAAAGCAAATTGTTGTTCAGGGAAAGGATATTGTTTTCAAGGATTACATATAGACGCAGGATTCTAATTTATTTAGAGTTACCTAAAGCAACCAGTGCTGCCATCAAGGGGCAACAGGGGGACTGCTATCCCAGGCCAAATGCCTATGCAGGCATTTATTGATTTTCTAATTCTAACGGGCCCTCATGGTGGCTGCTCAGGGAAAAAGTAACCAACTTGGTCCTGCAACTTTTCAATAGTTTGCCTGGCTGTTTGTCACTTGTCACATATAAAAAAAGGAGATTAAGAAGCATGCTGATGGACTTAGAAGAATTGGGCCAAGATGCACTAAAGTTCGAAGAGAGCTCAAAATGTAGATGTTCCATTAGAGTGGTGTCAAAGGCACATTGACTGTATGCACTAAAGTATCTTCAACTTCACATCCCCATCAATCCGACAAAAAATCTGCCCACATTGTTATCAATCCGACTTGCCTTCGACAGGTTTATGAATTTTCACTCATCACATTGACAATGGCATATTTCCCTAAGGAAATGCAGCATAATGACTCATTTCCTTATGGAAATGCAGGATAATGAGCCATTATCACAATCATGGGATGTGTTTATATGTTAATGTGGTACTTTGCCACATTCACTAAACTCCTATAGCAGCCTCTGATGTCTGAGTTTACTGTCTCAACTTTGTCAACCTGAGGCTGGTGAAGTTGGGATCTTTCTGTAACTTGCTATTCAGTGACTGTCCTCACTCAATCAGAAGCTTGGAGATTTGTCAAAGTGCTGGCAATGTGGAAGTGATGCTCTCCCTCACACATCACGAGCAGTAGACAATCCTGAAGTCTGATAGCATTTTCTCTGCTTCCCCCTTGCTCAGTAGGGGAGAGGAGAGGATACTTTCAGCACCATGAACAGCATCACTCTCCTAATCAATTGAGTGCCATAAGGATGTGCATTGCTTACACCGCTGGCACTCATAGGGTTAAAAAGGACACCAAGCAGTACATAATAATCCCCTCAGCTGCCCCCCAACCTTGTTCCCTTGCCCACTGGTAGCCATTGAACCCCATGTACACTGCCTGGCCCTCAGATGTGTTCCATTGCCCACTGGTGGCCACAGATCCCCAGGTACGCTGTCTGACCACCCAGCCTTGTTCCCTTGCCTACTGGTAGCCAAAAATCCCCATGGGTACTGCCTGGAATATGGAACAAGGTTGGGGAGTATCAAGCAGTGTATGTGGAGTTAACCCACAATGACGATGTTCCCCATGCTGCCCCACTATATAGAAATCCAGCATGCTGTCCCACAACATAGCAATCCGACATGCTGCCTCACAATATAGAAATCCGACACGCTTCCCCCCCAGTAAAATCCGACATGCCGCCCCTACAGTAAAATCGGACATATGGGCCCCCCATAAATTAAAAATATGCTGTCCCCACAAGTTAACCCTTTGAATACCAGAGGGGCAACGCAACTCATTGATTTGCAATGCGTTGCGTACCCCTCTGGCATTCAAAGGGTTAATATCTGACATATGCTGCACCATAACTTGTGTATATATTTTTAAAAACATGTCTGTTTTTTTTTTTAAATAAAATCAAACCTTGTGGGGGCATCAAGCCCCCTCCTGATACCCCCCTTCCCCTAGTAGCTCCTAATCAAGCCATCGTTCTATGAATGACTTGCTTGAGTAAGAACACCGGCTTTAGTAGGAGCTACTAGTGGAAGGCGGTGATTGTCTTCCTGGTCACCGCATTGATCACCTATCCTAAAGGGTACATGGGTGTATAGAAATAAAACAGGTCTGCATATAAATTATTGTTTCACACAGAGATTACCCAGCTTACTATCATCTATTACAGTATGAAACATTACCAGGTATATTATGAGGCTGTTCTTGGTTAATATATACATTTATTTTAGAGGCAGAGTAAACAAACTGATACTGTGAGGATTCTGAAAAAAAGACAAAACATTAAAAACAACACTTGTTCGGTAATATTGTTTCCAGAAAATAAAATGGATAATCTGGAGCAGGAGGAAGTCAAAAGCAATGTGTAAAGAGCTAGAAAAATAACAAAGCAGTTTCTACAAAAGGAATTAATAGCTGGTGACATCATCAAATGATGAAGAATGAAGAACAATGAATATAAGTCATGAGAGGATGAAATAAGTTCATTTTTGTGGAATGTTATACATGAATCTGCAAGAATCACAAAGCTCAGGGATGGTTCCTAGAAGGAGAAATCAACATGGAAAGAGATGAAGAGAAAAACATGAAGGAAATGTTACCCATTGTTCCTCTAACCCATTCTAGAGTCACAGCAGATGAATCTGGTGTAAAAGATTCCACTATTGATTGACTTGTTACTGTTATAGAAAAGGTAAAATTAGAAAGTTGCAGGTATTTCAAGAATAGATGATCTCTTTTGAATGGAAATAAATAAAATAAAGCATGATGATTAGCATTCCTGTAATCGATATATTTATTTTACTAAGGTACGTATAAGAAACAACAGCTTTTAGTGGTCATAATTATTAACCATCACTTGATTCTGTTGAGAAACAGTTTTTAAATAATATAACAGTTACATATAATTTATTTGAACATAAATATGTTTATTTTGCTAACATAATGCATTCCATTACCTTTAAATTATTAACAACATTTAATATCAGTATAGATATGTTAAAAACTGAAATGTAAAAAATGACAGGATTACAAATAAAAATGTAGTCATAAGGTTATCATTTAACCTTTGGATACTTCAACATATTGTGAAGCAGTAAACATACTTTCAAAAAACCTTTAAACATAATTCAAAAGTTCAAATTTAATTTAAAGTGCAAAACATGCTAAAACAATGAAAGAAATCTGAAATAAAAAAACTTGCAAATTAATTACCTGGTTTAGGGTCTTCAGTGTCAGGGATTTTGAAAGTTTTAGCAGTTGAAGGAGGCTTTGTACCCTTAGAAACTAAAAGAAAAGATTTTTTTTAATTTTAAAATCCAATTGTGCTTGTTATTCTCGAGGGATCTGTAAACCTTGGGATTATTCAAAATGCTTTCTGGAGCAAGACAAACTCATAAATAATTACTACTCCAGGCAGTTCATACAAGAGCTTAAAAGCAACACATATCACATAAAGATTCCAAAGGGAGACACATTTCTTCCAAGTTGGAAATGTTTCTACATTTCTGTGTAATTCTTTGGAAAAAAGTATAGTCTGTCAACACATGGACTTGTTACTCATCAATATTGAAATAAAGCTTTGAGTGAGTAACCATAACAACATCTATATATCTTAATACTGGATTGATACAACAGTTATTTCATTCATTATAGCGAAAAAAACTAAAGAGCCCTAGGATATTTTTATTTGTGCCAATCATCGCAGATGATTAAATAGATATCAAAGAGATAACAGGTAAAATTTGAATACATCATCATCATGTTTAATGACAATACAAAAGCATGAACTGGGAATTTAAATTGCCCTTTTATAGACACATTTGCTACTAAAATGTAAAAGGTATTTGTTTAAAATGCTGTTTGTTAAAATGTATAGTTGGTGAGAAAATATGTGTACTATTTTGATCCTAGTGTGTGATTTACTTATAATCACATATGAAGAAAAGTCAGAAGCTAATCTTCTCATTTGTATATGTCTTTAGCATATGGTAACTGAAAAACAAAACATAAGCACATAACAAATATAATCACATAACTATAATAATCACATAACTATATTACAGATATCATATCACAATAATTGCATAAGTGTCTATTAAAATGCTTAATTGTTTACATATTACTAAAGTTGTAAATTTATCAAAATGTAAACTATTTAAGGGGTTAATGTTTACAATGCTGTAATGTACTTCCTCATCTGATACCTGTGGCATATGGAAGTTTCATGCAAAAAGTGAAAGTCTCACAGGGCAGCACATAATTTAATTAGCATATAACACTGCTCTGAAAAAGAGTAATTAGCATAAGGTGCCACACTCAAAGAGGTCCCCATGCAGAAATAAACTCCTAAACTGTGCATTTGCTGGCCCTTTGGCAGAACATACTACATAGGCAGATTTTAACCCCTTAATGACTGGCGCACGCACGCGCGGCTGGCACTTGAGGACTACAGGGTTTTTTTTTTTTTTCACTTCCGGTTCAGGGCTTCTGGAGCGGCGTGCAGCAGCGCCGGGAGCCCTGAACTCCATGACGTGCCAGAACCGTCACTGGTCCTTAAGTGCAGGACCGCTGTGAGGGTCCTAGCATGTCAATGGTCCTTAAGGGGTTAATGAAGTTTTCAAATATGCAATCTTGAATTAAAGCCAACAGGTTCAGTTTAAACACTTGTTTAGAAATAGTATAAATTATGACAGTATTTTATCATTATTAAAGTAGTTTTATTTTATTCATAACTATTGAGAGGGGTATATAATGATGACTAAAAACAGAAATACAGACCTATTGTTAGAAAGCAGTGCTACAAGTGATCACAATTTCCCTTTGATCTCCTTTTGACTCTTTGATCACTTTGATCGCCCCTTTTTCTTTATAACGCAACTGATTTGCTGTCCACAAAATACTTTTGGCTACTTGTTCTGAGTGCAATCTTGAGTCACAAACTCAGGAAATTTTAATTATTAGCAAAACAAATGAAGACAAATTAAGACCACTTTTACATAGTTGATATCAATGCATTTACTCTGTCATTGTGGTGAATGGTTCCTTGATAGTCTATGGTGCCTTTCATATGGGTAGCTATCACCTTGTGTGATCACACCAGAGTCCAGCATGTAGCAACATTACTTCACTCCCTTAGGAATGTGGTAAAGCTGCAGTAAGGTAAGTCTGCATAGTGGCTTATGGAGTCTGCCAGCAGACCTTTCACTTTAGCATCTTTCGAGGTTGTGATCCTCCTAGCAATGAATGGCCCACCCACGTGGGTGTCAGCCAGTAATATTAGCTTGTGTTGACATGGGCTGGCCATCAAATACATCTCCCCTGCATTCCATATGCCAGTGGAACACAGGAGATTGGTGAGTGCAGATAAACGGGTGACAGAACTGTTGCAGGAGGCTGCAGTAGTTGTGTTACCCATATGAAAGAAGCCTAAAGGTTACTATCACTTTAACCAAATAATGTTTACTCCACATCTCAAGACAAAACTAGATTAATATAAACAGACATTGGGGCTGATTGATTTATCTGCCAAGTGTACAGCAAAAGCCATTACTGCATAATCTTTGTCATAAAATGTAATGCAATAAACTCATCACAACAAGCATGCCTTCTTTTATACATTTAAGAAATGTAGCTCTTTTTAATCCCTTCAGTGCTAGAGAGGTATCAAAATGCATTGCTTTGCAATATGTTGGAGAAATCTATAGCAAACAAAGCAGTGAAGCAATTTCTGCTGGAAGACAAAACTATCTTATTATTAAGTAAGACAGTATGTTAAATTATATATCCTGTTAAGTAACAAGGAGAGAGTCACAGGCTTATATCTGTGAGCAGTAAACAAGCCTCTCCCTCTTGAAATAAAATGGTGATGTTGTGAAGTTATGGAAAAACAAGCCCTTTATATGAGAAATGCCCAGAAATGGTTTTTCTGCCATGGTTTGATGACCAAGCTCAGTTTCTATCTGGTTTTACATGAATCAAGTAGAGCAATACACCATGACATGCAACTAGCATGGCAATACATCATTTCATGCTACTAGCAGAGCAATACACCATTAAATGTCACATGCAGGTCAGTATCCCATTGAGTCAATCTAAACAAATGCAGACAAAATTTTATAGTGGTCATCACACACTCTTAGCATGTTGGCATGAGCCTTCAGTGCTGTGTCAGACCCAGAGAACAACCATCAGAAAGATGCAGAAAAACATTCACTCAGCACACCATGGATTAAAAACAGCTTAAAACTCCAGTGGAGTGGTAGTCTGACCTTTTATGTTTTGTATTATCAAAGGTGAATAAAGACTAAAATGTTTTATCAGACACTTGTTTATCTATGTTATTCTGAGCATGTGTCGTTCTATATCTTGAAGGTGAATATCCCATTGCATTCCTCATATAGAGAGATACACCACTGTATGCACTCATTAGAGAGTGCACCTTCACATTCCACCAGCATGGCAATACACCATTCCATTAAACTGGCAGTGCATGCTTTCTTTAGAGAGCTATACACAGTACATGTTACCATCAGGACAATACAGAATGAGGTGACATGGACCTGTAACTTTCCTTTTAGAAAATCTTCCCCTAGGAAAGCCTTATATAGCAATGTTTTTGCTTTTCACACACAATGTTCAGTTGCAGTAGTACTGTCTGAAATGCTTACTAAACAGACTTTAAGCTAGAAACAAGAATATGACAACATATGATTTCCAGACTGAGGTTTCAAAAAACTAAAATAACTATGTAGTAACAGTAATAGTCATCATCATAAGAATCTGTTTAGTGTAACTGCATGCAAATGCCAATGCAGAGTCCTGATCACAGCCACAGAGTGCGCAACCTTTGGAGCTCTAGCTGTTGTTGCACAAGAATTCCCATCATTCTCCGAAGGCCCTTGTAGGTCAACAATATCTGGGAAAGGACCCATCTGCGCACCAGCAGTAAACATTTCTCATTAATGTGAGGCTAATGTCATGGGAAATGAAGTCTGGGGTCAGTTCTGGGCAACCAGAAACTCCTCTTGGTTTGCACTTAGTAATGAGATAAATGGCTAGATGCACTAAAGGTCGAGGAGGGCTACAATTGTTGATGTTCTTTCTGAGCAGTGTCGTAGACACTTCCTCAGTATTCACAAAGTATCTACGACATCACTTCACCAGAACTCCGACAAAAAAAATACCCACATCGACATCAATTCAACATGACTTCACCATGTCTACGAATTTGGATTCTTCGAATCGACAATTGCTCATTTCCATATGGAAATTAAGCATAATGAGATACATCCGTATGCAAGGGGGTGTGTTGATATTATAATGTGACACTTCAACTCATTCAGTAAACTCCGATAGCAGCCTCTGCTGTCGGAGTTCACAGTCTCCAATTCACCTAACTCAGGCTGTCGTAGGATCTCCCTTGTACTGTCCTATGGAGTAACAACAGGGAGAGCTATGACATTATGAACAGCATTCTCTGTGCTTCCCTACCCAGCCAGTAGGGGAATACAGAGAAGGCTTTCAGCACCATGGACAGCAATTAATGCCATAAGGATATGCACTGATCACCCCTGTGGCATTCAAAGGGTTACAATAAACAAAACTAGTACACCAAGCACTACACAATGTCCCCTCCTTCGACATCCCCCCCTTTAGTATGTCGACATATATTGCATATATTCGACATACTAATTCCATCCGACAGTAGTAGTCAAACCTGTCTTTTATTCGACACTTAATCCTTTGAGTACCAGAGAGGTAGGAAAGCATTGCTTACATTGTGTTTCCTACCTCTCTGGTACCCAAAGGGTTAACATGCAAGGTATGGACTGCATACCTTGCCTGTATATATCTGTGTGTGTTAACCATTTATTTTTTATTAAAACGTGTGTATGACAAAATGTGTGTAACTATAATTTTATGAACATTAGACCTCAAGGGGGTGTCATGACCCCTCATGACACCCCCCTAACACAAGGCCGACAATTGCCTGTTAATAACATTAAGCGAATATAAGCTATGTGAAACATAGCTTATATGCACTTTTATGCTGATATTAAAAGATAAGACCTCAAAGGGGGGCACCAAGACCCCTCCTAATAGCCCTCCTACCATGGATCAGTTATCCAAAATGATAGCTGATCCATGGGGCAACCACAAAGGCATTTACAGCCGACTGCAGCACCAAGATCAGAATGAATGAACGGATCCAGTCATTGGGTTCATTCAAGGTAAACTGAACTGCACTCCCATCATTGAATCAGTCACAGGGGTCAAACCGGGTGACTGATTCAATGATCAGAGCACAGGGCTGCTTTCTAACAATGAACCCGGTGACAGGGTTCATTCAATGAATGGAGCGCTTAGAGCAGATGTAAAAGCTGCATCGACTCTAAGCGCTCCATTCATTGAATGAACCCTGTCACCGGGTTCATTGTTAGAAAGCAGCCCTGCATTCTGATCATTGAATCAGTCACCCTTTTTGACCCCTGTGACTGATTCAATGATGGGAGCACAGCGTGCTGTTTACCTTGAATTAACCCACTTACTGGATCCGTTCACTTCCTCAGTATTCACAAAGTATCTACGACATCACTTCACCAGAACTCCGACAAAAAAAATACCCACATCGACATCAATTCAACATGACTTCAGCATGTCTACGAATTTGGACCCCACCCCATGGATCAGCTCTCCTTTTGGATAGCTGATCTATGGTAGGGGGGCTATAAGGAGGGGTCCTGGTGCCCCCCCTTTGAGGTCTGATCTTTTAATATCAGCTTAAAAGCACATATAAGCTATGTTTCACATAGCTTACATGTGCTTAATGTTATTAACGGGCAATTGTCAACCTTGTGTTAGGGGGGTGTCATGAGGGGTCATGATACCCCCCTTGAGGTCTAATGTTCATATTATTAAAGTTAAACATATCTTGTAATAAGCACATGTTTTAATAAAAAATAAATGGTTAACACACACACATATACAGGCAAGCTATGGAGTCCATATCTTGCCTATTAAAACTTTGGGTACCAGAGGGGTAGGAAACACATGTTAAACAATGCTTTCAAACCTTTCTGGTACTCAAAAGGTTAAGTGTCGAATAAAAGACAGTTTCGACTACTACATTTCAGTCCGTGAGGTGAATGTCGGATGGAATCAGTATGTCGAATAATCAATATATGTCAACATACTAAGGAAGGGGGGGATGTTGAGGGGGGCATTGTGTAGTGCTTGGTGTACTAGTTTTGTTTATTGTAACCCTTTGAATGCCTCAGGGGTGAGCAATGCACATCCCTATGGAATTCAATAGTCCATGGTGCTGAAAGCCTTCTCTGTATTCCCCTACTGGCTAGATAGGGAAGCACAGAGAATGCTGTTCAGAATTGTCATAGTGTTGGTGATGTGTGAGGGGAGGAGATCCCTTCCACGCTGACAGCACTTCGAAAATCCTGTATACTAATAGAGACCTTCTCCAACCCTCCCCTTCCATCCAACAATGTTGGTGAATATGTCGATGTGTGTTCAGATCGAATTATCATACCGACACCACATCAACATTTAGAGCATCTAGGCCATTGAGTCTCTGTTCCTGGTGAAAACCATATTAGTAAATGCTGTTCAAGTGAGTTAGACTTATTCACACATTTTGTCTCCATCAAATGAAAAGGGACGCCTCTCCCCATAGTAAATCATCGCTTACATAGCTAAGTCTGTATGTTTTGTTGTTACATTGCACAGACTCAGATCAGGGCTGTCCAAATTCATTCCTTTACTCCTTAAGGACCACTTAACATGCTATGACCTTCATGGGGTTATTGGCTTAAGGACCGGTGACGATCATATCACCTCACTTACATTTTACTTATAGTGATCCTCTGGGAGCCCTGTAAGTTAAAATGGGGTCTGAAATTGACAGCTCCAACACTGGATTAGTCTCTCTCAGACCCCAACACTGCACGCAGTATGCGTAACAGGTCACATATACTGGTGCTTCGGAAAGGATCAAGGCATCCTTAACCCCTTAAGGGCCGGTGCGCTCATGTGTGGCCGGCACTTAATGTCCACGGGGTATTTTTTTCTTTATTGATCTGAATCCTTGGCCCCTGAATTCCATGACGTGCCAGGAACATCACTGGTCCTTAACTGCTGGACAGCCATTACGGTCCTGGCATGACAATGGACTTTAAGGGGTTAAGGGAAGGTAACTTCCCTGGACCACTGTCCTTAAGGGATTCTGGGCCACCAACAATACAGGATGTAAGGATTTCCCTGAGTAAGTGCAGGTGAGTTAATCAGTGGCTCATTCATTGTGACTGACTCACTTGTGCTTAATCAGGGAAATCCTTACATTCTGTACTGTTGGTGGCCCTTTAGGACTTAACTTGGACAGCCCTGGTCTAAATGATACTCAGAATACAGTACTTCATAAATTTTGTTCTGGTGGCTCATTGGTCAATTTTGCAGTAAAAGACTGATGAAAGTCACATGGAGTGATATATAAAGGTATGTTACTTTTTATCACTTGTGAGATGACTGTGACTCATGATTCAACTGCATCATCATTCTGTTGATTTTGTCACACATATATATATAAATATATATCCAAATAAGGAGAGCGTTAGAACATACCTCCCATAATAATCAAATACACCTAAATATACAACATCAAAATATAAAATATTGTTTATTATGCTAGACACCTATCTAGACCCCCATACAATATGTAAAACAATATATATAAACAATATACTGGATCCGAGCTCAAGAGCCAGTATATAATAAAATAAATAGATATATATATAAAATAGCAAAAAATCCACAAAAAATCAAATAGATATATGCGCATACAAGAAAAATCAATATCCCAATCAAGAGACCTATTATAACAGCGATAGCTAGTATGTAATAGTATCTAATGTAGCAAGATGTAAAGATCCAGCCAGATACAAAATAACCGTTGAGAGCCAGTAAATGTAGCAATAACACAGTCTGCACTCACCCCCCAGCAACGGGGAAGAGAGCTGGAGTACCTCTGTTACAGTTCCGCAAGCTTACTCACTCCCGACCACCGGAAGGGCTATTCAGCAGCCTGAAGACCACCAGTATGCAATGGAAGAGGGTCGGTTGTAATTCTTCCAATAATGGGTCAACCCTCAAAGTGTCACTTCCAACTGGATCCTCAATAGAGCTGCATATTCTAAACCTCTTCTGCGGGCAGTTTGATGCGGTCAACCGTAGGCTTCACAGCTGTTAGCTATGCAATTACTCTGCTGGCTCCGATCTGGCAATCTCAGCCGAAATCCACATGCAAATGCTGTAGTAAGATGAATCGTAATACTTCTGTATAATAAACGCTATCACCAGGTCTCAATGAATAAAGTCCATATGATATGGGGGCCCCCTATCTCTCCAACGCGTTTCGTGTTGTATAACACTTCCTCAGGGATGCAATAGAATAAATCATATACACAACCCCCTCCTTTTATACTTAAACACCTGTTGATGATATATACTTAACAGGTGTAACATAAGGAAGTACGAAACTGACTGCTAATCGGGCTACTTAAAAATGGAGGCATATCAAAAAACAGAAGCATATAAACCAACATACTCCTAAAATACTATCATCCCCCCCACGCTCAAACATATTTCTATATAACAATAATTACCTAACAAATAAGGCTATCCATCATTGATGCAATCAAATATGATGCCCATTAAACGCCATCCAAACATCTATTATGTGTTTTATGACCCTAATATTTATAAATATAATTTAATTTTGAAAGATATATACCAAGAGTGGTAGGTAGATGTGAACACTCTTGGTATATATCTTTCAAAATTAAATTATATTTATAAATATTAGGGTCATAAAACACATAATAGATGTTTGGATGGCGTTTAATGGGCATCATATTTGATTGCATCAATAATGGATAGCCTTATTTGTTAGGTAATTATTGTTATATAGAAATATGTTTGAGCGTGGGGGGGATGATAGTATTTTAGGAGTATGTTGGTTTATATGCTTCTGTTTTTTGATATGCCTCCATTTTTAAGTAGCCCGATTAGCAGTCAGTTTCGTACTTCCTTATGTTACACCTGTTAAGTATATATCATCAACAGGTGTTTAAGTATAAAAGGAGGGGGTTGTGTATATGATTTATTCTATTGCATCCCTGAGGAAGTGTTATACAACACGAAACGCGTTGGAGAGATAGGGGGACCCCATATCATATGGACTTTATTCATTGAGACCTGGTGATAGCGTTTATTATACAGAAGTATTACGATTCATCTTACTACAGCATTTGCATGTGGATTTCGGCTGAGATTGCCAGATCGGAGCCAGCAGAGTAATTGCATAGCTAACAGCTGTGAAGCCTACGGTTGACCGCATCAAACTGCCCGCAGAAGAGGTTTAGAATATGCAGCTCTATTGAGGATCCAGTTGGAAGTGACACTTTGAGGGTTGACCCATTATTGGAAGAATTACAACCGACCCTCTTCCATTGCATACTGGTGGTCTTCAGGCTGCTGAATAGCCCTTCCGGTGGTCGGGAGTGAGTAAGCTTGCGGAACTGTAACAGAGGTACTCCAGCTCTCTTCCCCGTTGCTGGGGGGTGAGTGCAGACTGTGTTATTGCTACATTTACTGGCTCTCAACGGTTATTTTGTATCTGGCTGGATCTTTACATCTTGCTACATTAGATACTATTACATACTAGCTATCGCTGTTATAATAGGTCTCTTGATTGGGATATTGATTTTTCTTGTATGCGCATATATCTATTTGATTTTTTGTGGATTTTTTGCTATTTTATATATATATCTATTTATTTTATTATATACTGGCTCTTGAGCTCGGATCCAGTATATTGTTTATATATATTGTTTTACATATTGTATGGGGGTCTAGATAGGTGTCTAGCATAATAAACAATATTTTATATTTTGATGTTGTATATTTAGGTGTATTTGATTATTATGGGAGGTATGTTCTAACGCTCTCCTTATTTGGATATTTTCTATAGTATTTGTTTTTGCCCTTAGCACTAGAGGGCTATAGGATTGCAGCGATAAACATACCTTGTACATTATTACTTTTAGTATTTATCCTTTACGTAGTAGGATCTTAGTGGGCGCCATTTCCTAGTATTGGGACCGATTTATTGGTTGTTTATATATATATATATATACAAAGTTAAGACATTCTAGAGCACACCAAATGAATTGGAGGGGGCAAAAAAAATCCAAAATCCTTGCTAAATTAATTGAGTTTTTAGTCCCTCAGATTCTATAGAGGTCTTCAACAAACTGAGAATTTTCATTTTGCCCTTTCTGGTACAGTTGCCCTACTCTAGCTTGATGAATAAGACCCTATGGGCTTTATGTATAAGAAGAAGATGTGAGTAATTCTGGGGCAACTGCAACTGCATCAAAGTGGAGAAATAAACATTCCCATAATCCCCATTGATTTAAATGGAGCTTTTAACCCCTTGAATGCTAGATAAATCTTCAAAGCATTGCAAAGCATTTCAATCAATGGGGATTTTTCTTTGCTTCTGTGGTGCAGTTAATTGCTCCAGACTGCTTTTATACAAAAGGACCTATGTGTTTGACCAAATGCTTTCAGTATTTGCCCGAACTCTAATCAAATAGATTGTGTACAGCTCTACAGCTCTTCTATAAATGAAGACAATGGTGAATTTATATCATCTCCCAAAAGAGATTGTAAGAATAGATTTAACTTGTTGCAAACAAAATAGCTGTAAAATGAACAACATGGAAATAATTTAGAACTAAGTTACAACTAAGCCAAAAACACATATTTTCCTTTACATGCCAAAGTGTTAATTTAGAAGTGATGATTTAAGCACATCTGATCAGCATTATCATCATTGGTTTCTTGTGCTCAATGATTTGCTTTTCATTTAATAATTGATATAGCCTGAGCTATTATTAAAATGACTATAGGATTAGAGAATAGAAGAAAGTACCTAAGCAGATGCCAAAATTATCACAGCTGTGGAGAAACTGAGCAGAAAAAAATCAGTGTTGCATTGAAGCCATAATGGAGATCTTCCAGCACAGCATCATCTTCTCAGAGTGCTTAGTAAACAATTACTGTTTTCCAGCACAGCCTGCCATAACCCTAATAATTCAATACAATCAATTGATGTCACTCACACACCTGTTCTGTGGCTTGCATTTGTAAACCAAAATACAGAAGTAATGACAAATGGGAATTTGTGGTCAGTGTGTTACTACTGGTTTGATTCAGTAGAAAGAAAAGGGACCATTTAATTATTGATGAAATGCTGTACATTTATTGAGGGCCAGGCTGGGTGGATTTATTTTGTTATTAGTGTAAAACCCCGTGTACACAGGCCAAGGTCTGGGTAATGTTAACCCTTTGAGTGCAAAGCAATGCGTTGCTTATCCCTCTGGCACTCAAAGGGTTAAGAGGCTGCTACCTCTGTGATGCAGTCTTGCGTCGCCTCACTCACACGATGCAATCATGCGCAGTAGAGACTGTCCAAACTCAGGCAGTCTCTACTGCGCATGACTGCATTGTGACAAATATCCTAGCAAATTCTTATATAAATCCAATCATATCCCACTGGATGTGCCTATGATTATGGACCACACAGGTCCTAAATGAGTAAGTTGCAGCAATTCTGAAGCAAACCAAATGCAATGTAGGGGACATATAAAAATTCCCAGAGTTCCAGTTGCTTTAAATGTGGCCTATAACCCTCTGAATGCTAGAGCGGACTCAACCTCTCTAGCATTCAAGCTGTTAAAAGACCCATTTAAATCAATGGGAATGTTTATTTGTGCCATTGGTTTGCTTAGGAATTGCTCCTTTTTCTTTATGAATATGATCCTTGTCTTTACGTTTGAATGCCTTGAATGTTAGAATCCAAGGGTTAAGTACAATATATTTACAATTAGCTTTAAATATAATGTTAAAAACATTAAACTTATTTTATAGAAAACACAGCATACAGCTTTGCACTGTTGGGAGCTTTTTTCATTCAAAAGTTGTTACAGCTCATTTACTGAATCAAACTGTTAGTAAGAATGCCAATTGGTGTCCAAAAAGCATTTTCTTACAATGTACTATGTGAGAGAGGGAGAGTCATAGACATTGTTTTACTCAGCAAGAAAAAACTCTAACATATTATTTTTTTTTTTAATAAAAAGAAGTTTACTACTCCTTTAAATAAAGCAACCTATTATTTGTTGTTTTAATGTATATAGGTTTTAATGCAACTTTTTTTCTTAAAAATAACCTATAAATTCATGTTGTAGACCTACTTATGTTTTGTCTATTGGATGCTTAAGAGGTCACCAAAGAACTGTAAACCAATTTTTACAAGGTTACAATACTCTGCAAAACATAGCAAAAAATAGAGAAGATGTTCAAGGTCACCTCAGTCTATAACAGCACATAGTGTATAATGCATAAGCCAACCTCTCATCAGAATTAAATTATGCAGGCCCCTGCCAAACTCTGACCATGTTCTAGTGTTACGTTCTTCTACACAGAATTGAAATCATTACAATATCTGTAATTGTCTATTTACATATTAATACAGACATCTTTAGCACACCGAAAAAGGGGAACTAACATCTCATAATAATAATAATAATAATAATAATAATAATAATAATAATAATAACCCCCTACCTAGTTTACTAAGGCCAGAAAATCATAATGGACCCATAAATGTTTCCTTTATATCTTTGTTCAAGACATAACATCAATCCATGGAGATAAACATGACAGTTGCTAGCTGGACCACAAGACATCAAACTCTACTCACTCCATATAGTCATTTTAAGTAGGCTCGTATACTCTGTCTGCCTGCATTTCTGCCTATCCAGTGCTGAAGCAGATTGGAATTCCAGATATCTGGTAGGCCACAGTGACTGGATGTTGCGCAAGAGAGTTTTCTTTCAGATTCAGGAAATCTGGGGCCTTTTGGAGTTATATTTATTTGCATCCCGCAGCAATCATAAAAGTCAGAGATTTTTCAGTTGGAGACTAGATTCAGAAGCCATATAGGTGGATGCATTTCTGCAATCCAGGAAAAGGCAGGAATTATGTATTTCCTCCCTTTGTTCTAATCGTTAGGACCCTCCTCCAGCTCAGAAGTCAACAGACGACTATAGTACTGATCACCTCATTCTGGCAGACTAATCCATGTTTCCCTTCACTACTGAAGTAGATTATTCTTGAGCAATTTCATTGTTTCCAAAGTTATTAAAAAATCTGTTAGGCAATCCACACAATCTTTTGATTCAGAAACATTACATTTAATGGCATGTCTAGTTTCAAGAATATTCATCTCAGTTTTACAATCAGCTTAGTCCCTTTTATCACAATCCTGGGCACAATTATAAATCTGGAAGAAATCTGGATCAAATATCTACCAATCCAATATAAGTGATATTTTATTCCTGTTATTTTATTAATTACTACCATTCAGCTATTTCTGCAGGTCATGTAGGTGTCCATGCATTTTCTATTGTTAGAGATACTTTAGTATGCAGAATTATGAGAGGCATCTATTTTTCCAGACCTCCGAAAATTAAATATGATTCACTTTGGAATGTTAATGATTATTTTTCATTAAAACAATTTCCTGTGATGTTTACTACGCTTCTATGTCTCATTTAGTTTAAAAGAGTTTCAGACATAAGATCTAAGCAATAAATCTTTTACACCATCAGGAATATAATTTTTAATTATGAAGAGAACTATTTTACCAGTCTTCTCAACAATAAACAATTTTGTTTTATTCGATGTTTATGATCATATGAAACCTGAACAGCTCAGTTGAGACATTCCAGGTGTTCTCAACGTCATATTCCGTTAAGTAAACCTCCTTTCCCAGTATCAGCTACTTTGGCTCAATGGATTTTCTGAATTATGAAAATGGCAGGTATATACAGTTTTATTCAGTGCCCATTCTTCCGAAGGGGCGATAGCTTCTAAGACACTTGGTGTGAGCGGTAGATTAGAAGATATTCTAAAAGCAGCAGATTGATCATGTTGCTATTCATGTTGTTTATTAGCTTTAAACAAGCATAATACAAGCCTCCAGTCTTGTAATAAAATTTGCAGATTTTCCTTTTGTTCCCCTTCTTATCATACTTTATTTGTATCTTGTTTTTCAGTTTGAAATATACTATGTTCACCATAACAAGATGGAATAGATCTGTATGCTCAATTGAATTACAGTATTGGTTTACATTGTATATTGTGGATCTCAATTAACCCCTTAAGGACCTGGAAAATCTGAGGTCGTTTTCCCTTAAAGGGATAGTAATACTTAAAATGTAAAAAAAAATATGTTGTAGGGTTTATCCCCCTGAGTTAAACAAGGGTACTCCCACTGCTGAAAGGTGTTTCATTCAAAAGTTATTAATTTTCAAAGCTGAATTTTTTAGGTGCAATATCACAGTGGCCTGAAATTGTACAGTGGCGCTGTTGCTACACGATCCTATGGACAGCTCTGGTCAGTTGACCATAAATCTCCATAGGATGGTGTAGCAACAGCGCCACTGTACAATTTCAGGCCACTGTGATATTGCACCTAAAAAATTCAACTTTGAAAATTAATAACTTTTGAATGAAACACCTTTCAGCAATGGGAGTACCCTTGTTTTACTCAGGGGGATAAACTCTACAACATATTTTTTTTTACATTTTAAGTATTACTATCCCTTTAAGGACCGGAGCAATTCTGACCTTTTTGACTATGTCTTTGTTCAACAGTGTTTTCCCTCTTAGGCTTTTATCCCACCCTCATAAATTATATACTGTTTTTTTAAGCACAAATAGGGCTTTCTTTTGATACCCCACATATATGGATAACCCACCATTTACTTTATGAAAACTGAAAAAAAAAGTAAAAAAAAAAGTAAAAAAAACACCATTTTTGATTTTCTCTTGGGATCAATTGGTCACAAAGGGTTACATTTTTATGGAGACTGCATTAAAAGTATGACCGGTCAGTCATACCTACAAAATGCGCAGTTTAAAGTGGCCACTGTCCCCCCTGGATGAAAATCCCCATGTCCCCTTTTCCCACCCTATTTTGACACTTTTTTATCCCTGACATTTGGTGGTGTATATAAGTGTATTACATGGCTCCACAAGAATCACACTTGCAATATTGTTTAATTATGTTTTTTTTTTTTTTTTAATAAAAAAAATTTTTTGTAAAAAAAAAAAGTGTTGTGTTTTTTTTTTTTGTTTTTTTTAAATAAGTAAATAATTGCAGGTCAAAATTTGACCTGCATTTAGCCAGCCTCATGCACCAGCAGTGAAGGGGTTAATACCCCTAGCTGCTGTATTTTATTTTGCCACTAGGTGTCTCCCGTCTACTTCTGTCTCCCTTACTTTGATAGCAAGGGAGACAGAGGTAGACGAGACACTCAGAGTCAGCATGCTGACTCTGTTTGTCAGAATGCCGGTACATGTGATCGCTGGTACGGCGATCGCAAGAACCAGCAAAGGCAAGAAGGGCTGAGACTGAACGCCCCAGTCTCGGAGCGTTCAGTCTCAGCCTGGAATTCATGATAGCAGCGTGCACGGAGGCACGCTGCTATCATTTAAGCCATGACGGACCTGGTCCGTCATGGGTCCTTAAGTGGTTTGCAACCCATGACGGTCCAGGTCCGTCATGGGTCCTTAAGGTGTTAAAAAAAAGAGGAAGAGGCAGTTGGAGAATTACAGTTTAAAGGGTATGAAGAGCACCGATTCATTGTGGGGGAAGTTCTATATCTAGCAGCTTTTATTTACTTGATGTTGCAATATAAAGTTTTCTTTGCTGCTGAGGGTTGACAGAAAAGAAAGATAAGCATAATATTCGTCTCCGGTCCTGTGATAAAATTCAATTGAGGTTCAGCATTTTAATGTATGTCTATCCACTCTGCATATAAATTAGTGCAATTTGTATTTAGCGCCCATCAATTAGGTCTCGTTGAAGACTATATTTAAAGAAAGGTCAATACAGAAGAAGCTATGTACCTGAGAACAAATAAACGTATATATTTCCTTACTATAAACAGTACATCCTAATAACCGTATGAATTTTGCCGCTGTGTCTTTGTTCAGGACATGACATCTTTAATCAGTTTTCGGTCTTGTGTCCATGGAGGCAGACATGACAGATGCGGGCAGATTTTTCAAATTGAGGCAGGCAGAGTGTACGAGACTACTTAAAGGGATAGTAATACTTCGTTTTATCTTTATTTTATTTTGTAGGCATTAACCATTTGAGTGCCAGAGGGGTCTGTAATGCATTGCAATGTAATGCATTGCATACCCCACTGGTACTCAAAGGTTTAATGCCTTTGCCAGAAAAAATATAGACAACCTCATTGTTTTATCAATACCTTTCATTGATTTGCCATATTTTAATGACAACACAAGCCTTTTACAGAATCTCCCGGCTCCTCGTAAATTCACTGCCTCTTGGAAACCCTGATAATATACAGCATTTCCATTGAGATATACCACTTAGGGCAGTAAATGTCCTGAAGCAAAAGGACTGCACCATAGAGGAGAAATAAAAATTCCCAAAACTCCCTTTGATTTTTAATGAGGCTTTGAATTTCTTGAATGCTAGCGTGGTCTCCAAAATAAAATTTAAAACAATGGGGATTTTCATTTTTCTCTTACTGTGCAGTTGGCTTGCTTTGGAATTGCTCCTCTTTTAATTTGTGCCTATGACCCATAAATAGAACTATACCATAACAATAAGGGACTCTTCATTTGTTCATCTAGGTAGCCATCATTAAAACAGATGTCAGTTATTTCTATTTTCTGCTTAAATTTGCATTTGATCTCTGTTTTCATTTCCTGCTAATTCTTTCATTTTCAGTCTGTTTCAATCTGATAAAAACTAAGGTCCCTTACAGGCCGTTCAGATCTAGCCCATTGGTTGCTGTGCAGAGGTGTGTTCCAGAGACTTACTTGAACAGATATCACTATATAGTGAAAATTGCAGAAATAATACAAAGTATATATATATATATATATATATATATATAGAGAGAGAGAGAGAGAGAGAGAGAGAGAGAGAGAGAGAGAGAGAGACAAAACTGACTGCTGTATAAAGAATACCTCCATAGATATATAAATGTGGTAAACAAATTAAGATTGTTTTATTTCTAGGGTATGGTTCCCCTTTAATGCTTGTCAAATGCCCCATTATTGACCAGTATTCATCATATGAATGTTTCCATAGGGTAAATTACAACTGAATAATTTACTGAACATGTCCAATCCACTGTCAATATGATATTACCAGAGAATGACACATAATATGGTGCTAAGCCATGAGAAAACAGATGGCGCTGAATGACTTTCTCACTACATTCCTAGTATAAAATATAAGCAAATCTGAAGGAGTTTTCCAGTAAGTGCAGCATTGCTACTTCTGGTGATTTATACTGAGGAAAAAAAATGTACCTGGTTTTGGTTTTGTTACGGGTGATTTAGTTGTAGTTACAGGGAATTTCTTTGGTTCTTCTTTGTAGACTGAAAAAAATGTAAATAAAGTCCAATTAAAAATTTAACAAATACAGATTTCATATATTAAATTACATATAAAGTTTTTCTTGGTGTTTGCAGCTTCCATGTGTGAGAAATGACTTGTAGCCAGGAGAAAGAGTATTGTTTAAGGAACTCAAATCCCTTCAAATAATGGCTACCCACATGGCCACAACATTCTAATGGACCTGTGGATTT
This sequence comes from Rhinophrynus dorsalis, assembly GCA_037306005.1. Lineage (NCBI taxonomy): Eukaryota > Metazoa > Chordata > Amphibia > Anura > Rhinophrynidae > Rhinophrynus > Rhinophrynus dorsalis. Next base: position 371,552,234 of record CM074719.1, read on the forward strand.
TGCTCTTGTGCACTGATTCAGGAGATAACATCTTCAATCAGCCTCGGTTATCTTGTCCATGGAGTCAGACATGGCAGTTACCATCAGGACCACATTACCTCATATGCTGTACATTGCACACAGTAACCATAAGGAAGAGGTATTTGCAATGCATTGCTTCACATTGTGTCACACACCTCCCTGATCCTGTAAGGGCAAGTGGACACATGTACTTTGCCTGATTCAGTTTGAAAAAACGTCCTTCAAATATCATGCCCGTCTTCATGGACATGACACCCAGTACTAACTGAAGATGTTATCTGTTGAACAACGTCCAAAATTCATAGGGGCCATTATGACTATAGCCCTACATATTGTCTATGATTTATCCCTCTTATCTATAACTTTCTGTGTAAAGTAAACAAAGATTCCAATGCAAGTCAACGGAAGTTGTTCAAGATGGCTTAACTCAGAAGGATATTAGTTAAAGTGGAACTTACATCAACATTATACTTAGGCCCAAATCCTTAATAGGGTAGCGATATACATAGAAATACTTTCATTTGCAGTATAAGTGAGGCATAAGTAACAGAGAGAACGTTTTTGTCAGGCAGCGGCAGGGAACATCGCAAACATCTTGCAGAGACGGCATCACTGCATCTACTCTGTTCATCCCCTTCAATTCCCCAACTGGTGAGTTGAATGCCACTGTGCCAAAAGGCACTGGAAGGGACTGACAGCACAGGCGCAAAGAGCGCTTCCTGCAGGAACCCAGCTATGCCTGCCTGCCTGCAACTTTATCTCTCTTACTTATGCCGCACTTATACTGCAAATGGAAAATATTTCTATGAATATCGCTACTCTATTATGGATTTGGGGATAAGTATAATGTTGACGAAAGTTCCGCTTTAATGATGCCTAAAACATTATGTTATAGATCTTTTTCTGCTGAGAAAAAATATATGTACAATGCTGGGAGATATATCATTCAAATGTTTTTACAGTTCATACTTTTTTTAAATAAATTGTTAGCAACAGCACCAACTAGTGTCCAAGAAGCATTTTTCTTTATAATGCTCTCTATGGGAGAGACTAAATTGTTGACTATGGCTCTCCGTATTAAGTGATAGGAGTAGCACCACAGTGTGGTCACAAAATAAAGTTGAAGTTTAAATAAAAATTATATTTGTTGTAAAATCACTGGAAAAAAATCCCATCAACAGGAATCAGCAGGAAAACCCCTGTAACATCATTTTTCATTAAAAAGTTTGCTACTTCTTTAAAAATCAATGATAGCTGTGATTTCCATCGCTGCACAAATTAATAAGCTATAAAGAATGCATTTATTCTTGTAGGATAATTTATTTTTCCTTGAATATAAAAAGTCAAATGAAAGTTAGAATGAAACTAATTTCATATTCTTGTGATTCAGTTGATTATAAAAAGAACTGAATTATTGCTACTTTTTTGGTTCAGCAAAGAGAACTATTACAATATCTTGGATATATAATACATAGATTAATAAAATGTCAACAGTTGTTCCAACAGCTACCCTACCGTTTTGATAGTATTACATGGATTGAATGCCAGACATGTTCCATTGTACTACATGAAAGCAATATCTAAAAAAAAAATACTATTGTTTCTCTATTAAGACTAATTTATTTGTAGACTATAAACTGTCATCTCTTATGGAATACATATTAAAAAGATGTTCTGCATCACGGAGAACAAATTTAACTTTTAACTCTTTGAATTCTAGAGAGTTATTCATTCCATGGCAATGTTTCAGTAACTTTCTGTCAATGGCACACACATAAATATTGGTTATTATTATTTTTTTAGGGGTAGACCCTGTGCTTTAAAAATAAAACATTGGTTTGTGGACACACAGTTGTATTATTTTAAAAATAAACACCCAGAATGCCCCCAAACACCAAAGATATTGACTATTTCATAAACCCTTATGAGTACCCCACAATCAGAAGGGAGATTTTATTTTTTCCAGTGATGGTTCACCCAACATGATCTGATTCAAGGGGGTCTAGGATATGGGCTCTATTAGATTCCAACCACTCTCCTGATCCTAACTACACAATTTGCTACTCGCTGATACCCAACTTGAGGGTACTCATTCCAGTGGTCACACGAATGAGTACCTACATATTGGATTTCATTTGAAAGGGGAGACTCTTCTTTCCAATGATACCACCTTTGTATATTCTGATGTAGGACACTGAGATAAAGGCTCCATTAGAGGGTACTCCTCTGTCTTCCAGTATTTACTGATTGCATAGTAGAGGTCTATGCTCACTGTGATTAGGGATGGGTAAAACATTTTGGCTCAAAAATGAAACAGAAGAAAAATCTCACTTCTTCACGAGTAGATAATTTTTCACAAAAAATGCAGATTTTCTGTATTTTTCCACTTTGTTCATTGGATACATTTCCTTCCACATGGCAAGTTTCCCTTCTTTTCCCACATTCATAATATAAAAGGGGTGAAAGGTTATTGCAGCATGCCATTTGTGTATTTTTGAGAGATAGAGAAAGGAGCACAATTTTGCAGTTAGTTAGGATAGGCAAATAAAAAAAGTTAGAGGGCAGTTAAGGGCGTTTTTTTAGGTAGGAGATTTGTTCTCTGTGCTCGTGGAGTCTGAAGGACTCCAGGGGAGAGTGAGGGAGAAAGGAGATGTACCCAAAATCTTGGTTGAATGAGACAGGCAGTTGAGATCCAAGTTCCTTCCTGATCTGGTTATCTTTGTGTAAGGGGAGTCTGGGAGTGTGTGAAGTAAGCAAATTAACTCCAAATACCCTAAAATTTTGAGTGGGTTAGAAGACAAAGGCAGCTATAATACAAGATCCTTCCTGATATGGGTTTTATCTCTATGCTAGGGGAGCTTAGGTGGGTGTGAAGGGAGCAAAAGAGATTTATCCAAAATAACCAAAATTTTGTGTAATTGAGAAGACACGGCAGCTGTGATCCAAGTTCCTTCCTGATATGGCTGTTATTTCTGTGTTAGGGGAGTCTGGGGATGTGTGAAAGTAACAAAGGAGATTTACTCCCAATATATCAAAATATCGTGTTGTAGAGAAGTCACAGGAAGCTGTGATCTCTGCGTTAGTGGAGTCTGGGGGTGCTTGAAAGGACCAAATTAGACTTACCCCAAAATCTTGCGTGGCTGACAAAACATAGGCAGCTGGAATCCAAGTTCCTTCCTGATATGGCTTTTATCTTTGTGTTAGGGGAGCCAAGGTGGGGGGAAATGGAGCAAAGGAGATTTACCCAAAATATCTCACAATTTTGTGTGACTGAGAAGGCACGGGCATCTGTGATTTAAACTCATTCCTGATCTGGTTGTTATCTCTGTGTTAGGGGAGTCTGGGGGTGTGTGAAGGGAACAAAGAAGATTTACCCAAAATTTTGTGTGATGGGAAGACACAGACAACTGTGATGCAAGTTCCTTTCTGTTGGCAGTGGGGAGAAGCATGATGTTTGGATTTTTGGACCAATTGCAGGGTATTTCTAATTGTAGTGGACTCAGGTGAAACTGAGCAAAGGTGACTGCTTCAATTGTCGCTACCATTTTCCCCACAATCTTCATGCAGTGCCTGACTGAAATTTCTGTTTGAGAGAGAGAAGATTGGACCCTGTCCTGAAGATCTGGAATTTTCTCTTGAGTTAATATCACCTTCTGAATTTTGGTATTAAATATCAGTCTTAGGAGTAGGATCTGCTGAGACGGCACCAGTTGAGACTTGTTTAAATTGATGATCCAACCGTGATTCTTCATTGTTAGCAGAGTAAGATGAAGCTATGTTGAATTAGCTCCTGAGATGGAGCCTTTAGTAACAGATCATCCAGATATGGAGTCAGGTCTACTCCCATGGATCTGAGGTGAGCCATAAGAGGAACCATCACCTTAGTAAATACTCTCTGTGCTGTGGCTAGACAAAAAGGCAGTGCAACAAACTGACAGTGTAAGTTTTGGTATGCAAACTTGAGATATTTCCAGTGCTTGGGCCATATAGGAATGTGTAGGTATGGATCTTTGATGACTAACAATGTAAGAAATTCCTCTGATTCCATGACTTCTATCACTGGTTTGGTAGATTTCATCTTGAACTTCAGAACTTTGAGAAACTGGTTCTATTTTTTCAGGTCCAGGAACTGTCAACTTGCCTGATGAAAGTCTTCCTGCAACAGCTTTTTGTTTGGTACCCTGGACAGAAAAAAATGAGGAGGTGGTAGAGTTGAGAAAGACATTTTGAATCAGTTGAAGTACCCACTCGTCTGAAACTGACATCCTCCATTATTGAATGAAGTGTTGAGTCTTCCCTCTAATGGAAGATTTGTGGGAGACTACATACTCCAAACTTTATGCTGTGGTGGGTTTGGAATCAGATGCCTTGGGTACATTTTTCTTTTGTACCCAGATAGGTTTTGCTGTGTTGAAACGAAAGGAACTTCGAGAAGAGTGAGATGTAGTTTTTCTGGAAGAAAATTTCCCTCTGTGAGTGAAAGATTTTTCTTGATATCAAATCTTTTAGGTTTATTCTGAGGTAAAAAGTCACTTTTACCTCCAGTGGCGTGACAATTTTGTCCCACCCTGTACCAAAGAGAAGAGATCCTTTAAATGGTAAATATAGTAAAGCTTTTTTGAAGCAGAATCTGCATTCCAAATCTTCAACCACAAGGCACGTTGTGCAGCAACCATTGTAGCTGAACATTTAGATGCTTTTGCTACCTCCAAGACAGCCTCTCCAATATAGGAGGTTATCTCCTGGAGGTAGGCAATGAGAGAGAAAATATCCTCATGTGGCACTGGTAGGAGATTCACTAAAAGTCGAAGAGGGCTCAAAATGTTGATGTCCTGTCGGAGCAGTGTCGGAGGCTGTCACGGTTTGTTTTGACTCTCAGACTTTATTGAAAAGTTTAATAAGAACCCTAACGGGTCCGGAACATACATATATACAACATGCACAAAATAGGTTCAAACAGTAGCTTTTACAAGATACAGTATGGCAGGCTCTACCAGCCTTGCCAAAGTACTGGGCAAGGCAGCCTATGGTATGGTACAACAATATGACTAAGGCTCTACCGGCCCTGCCAATATACCGGGCAAGGCAGCCTGAACGATGACACAATTGCAGGAATAAGGCTCTACCGGCCTTGTCAATATACCAGGCAAGGCAGTCTGATGCATGACACAATTGAAGGAATAAGGCTCTACCGGCCTTGCCAATATACCGGGCAAGGCAGCCTGGAGGATGGCACGACAATCTGCATGAGGCTCTACCGGCCTTGCCAGTATACCGGGCAAGGCAGCCTAAATGACTGAAGGACAGATCCACTAGTGCTGTATAGTTGGAAACATCAGCATAAGATGGTACAGTGGAGCAAACCAGTATCATATATAGAACAACCAGGGAGGCCCAACTGGTGCAATAATGGAGGCAGCAAGCACCCGGTGAATATGGAGTAAACCAGTACCGCGTACTGGACAACACTAGGAACACCCTACCGGTGATGTAATGTAGATGCTAGCAACCGGTGTTATGGAGTAAACCAGTACCGCGTACTGGACAACAGGAACGCCCTACCGGTGCAATGATGGAGGCAACTAGCAACCGGTGATATGGAGTAAAAAAGTACTGCGTACTGGACAACGGTAACGCCCAACCGGTGCAATAATGGAGGCAGCAGCAACCGGTGAAAATGGAGTAAACCAGTACCACGTACTGGACAACAGTATCGCCCAACCGGTGCAATAATGGAGGCAACTAGCACCCGGTAAATATGGAGTAAACCAGTACCACATACTGGACAACACTAAGCCCTACCGGTGCTGTAATGGAGGCAGCTGCAGCCGGTGAAATGAAGTAAACCAGTACCGAGTACTGGACAATGGAAACACCCTACCGGTGCAGTAACGGAGGCAGCTAGCACCCGGTGAATATGGAGTAAACCAGTACTGCGTACTGGACAACGGGAACGCCCAACCAGTGCAATAATGGAGGCAACTACCACCCGGTAAATATGGAGTAAACCAGTACCATGTACTGGACAACACTAAGCCCTACCGGTGCTGTAATGGAGGCAGCTGCAGCCGGTGAAATGATGTAAACCAGTACCGCGTACTGGACAATGGAAACACCCTACCGGTGCAGTAACGGAGGCAGCTAGCACCCGGTGAATATGGAGTAAACCAGTACCGCGTACTGGACAACAGTAAGCCCTACTGGTGCTTGTAATGGAGGCAGCTGCAACCGGTGAAATGGAGTAAACCGGTACCGCGTACTGGACAACGGAAACACCCTACTGGTGCAGTAACGGAGGCAGCTAGCACCCAGTGAAAATGGAGTAAACCAGTATTGCGTAGTGGGCTACACGGAAGCCCTACCGGTGCTTGAAATGGAGGCAGCTAGCAACCGGTGAATTGGAGCAAACCAGTGATCAGAATGTCGCCCAGGCGAACCAAGTCGAATGAAGGATGACAGTCAGGATCCAGGAGCAGGAATGACAGACAGGCCAGGACAGTACACTGGAACAGCAGGACAACCAGCCCAGGTCAGGAACGGAGCAGGAACAATGGCAACACCGGATCAGGAATGGAAGCAGGAACGTCAGCCCGACCGGATCAGGAACGGAGGCAGGAACCACGCAGGAGTGACACTGGTGTCTAGATGAATCGCTGACACTGGTAACTGTAGCTAAACAGGCCCACAGATACAGGTATAAAGGCAGGTGACTACTGACATAGAGACACCATGAAAGGGCAACCAAAGGGTGCCTCAGCCCAGTCTATATAGGCAGTACTGGGTGGGTAATAGACAGGCGGCCAATGGAGAGTTCACACACCTGACTGACAGCAAAAGCCAGCAATCACGGGCACCGTGATAGAGGCACATCAACAGTATGCAATAAAGTGTCTCCGACAGCATATCCCCATCAGTCCGACAATAAGTTGGAGATTCTCAACTAGGCTCATGAGCTTGCACAATATGCAAAAAGCTCACTAGGACTGTGTCCTGATCTCAGGGTCCAATCTCTTTTAGCTCACAAGTGCCATACACAGCTTTTCCTCTCCCTTTTTCTTCAGTCTGTGCACAGAGCATACATTTGAGACTGGGCTTCCTCCTTCACCAAACCTTCACCACACACAGACCTCGAGTCAATTGTGTGCGGTAAAACAAAAGGTAGGGCTAAACTGTCTACCGGCCGACATAAAAAAATGTCTAAGTTGATATTCAATTGTCCTACCAGCTGAAAACGCAATGGATGTTAGGCCACAGAAAAGGACTCTTGGCCAAAGGTCTGTTTTGTGCGATAAGTTCGCAAAATTCACACTAAATAGCATGAATTATGGGACCGTCAAAGGAAAAAAGCTAAAGATCTGTGCCTGAGATACTTTCAAGCAACGATCGTTAGCTTATCTGTGTTACACTAACCTGTCATTCACTGTCCTTCTTCATCTATCTTCCTCCTCCTTTTCTCTAATCTTTGTCTTCTATCTTCTCTCTTCTTTGTCTCCTTTCTGTCATTCCTTTAAAAAAAGAAAATAAGTCATATTAAGTAATGAGTGCCCAAACATAACCCTGACATCTGTGCATAGTTTAACCCCTTAAGTGCCAGATGGGCTCTCTGGCACAGAAAGGGTTAAACAAGGCACGGAGATCAGGGCTATGTAGATAGAGAATGCCAACATAATCAATGAATTGCCCCATGAATAGGGTTTAAATCCAAATATGGGCTCCAAAGAGCAAATATGCATCCCCCCTTAGAACCTGACGGGACTATGGCCGTTCCACTGTGAGGGAATTTGGAACAGGGACTGCTTCTAGCAGGTTCAGTCGGTCCCCCTGCCCATATTTAAAGGAAGTCTCTGTTCCAAATTCCCTCACAGTGGAAACGGCATTGGCCCATCAGGTACTAAGTGGGTGTGTGTGTGCTCATTTGTCCTTTCTCCACCTCCACTGGTGGAGAAAACAAAAGGGCCTTATGGATTTCTATATTTTTTGGCCACTACTGTTAACTTTTTTTGGGAGTCTAAATTTTGATTTTAACCGTATTTATGGGGAAATTGATTGATTATATTGGCATTCTCTATCTACCTATCCCTAACATCTGTGCCTTGTTTAAACCCCCTTTCAGTGCTAAAGAGGTAGGCATTGACCCCTCTGACACTCAAGGGGTTAAACTATGCATAGATGTCAGGACTATGTTTGGGCACCCATTATTTAATATGACTTCTTTTCTTTTTGTGTTTTTAAGAGGAATGACAGAACAGAGACAAAGAAGAGAGACGAAAGAAGAAAAAAGAAGGAAGAGAGAAGACGAAGATGGCAGTAGCTGACCAGGGTGCTGAAGACCCCGCTGGACATCAGGATTCATGGTGTTTTCAAGGGCTGTTGCCGGCACTTCTTAGATCCAGTAAGGAACTCTGAGCCCAAAAAACTGGGTGCAGAATTTCCCATGATAAATTGGGTCCCTTAATGGATTTTAGGGCTAACGCATGTAATTGAATTGCATCTTGTGGCATTTTTATTATTTTCTATGGGCAAAAACACCACTAAGTTTATAGGCTGACAGGTTTTTTTTGCCAGCATTTTTTCATAGCACAGGTAACTGAATAGCTTACTGTGCTTGAAAAAATGCCATTGGCTATTTATTTTTCAGGCACTGGACCTATCTGAATCAAGGCCACAGAGTTTTTTTTTCCACTTTCACCCACCCCAGATTGGGCAGCTCAGGCTACACAACATCCGTCAGTTTTACGTATTTTTCACACATAGGGCATGATGTTTAAAAGGTCATCATCATAAAAAAAATTCAGATTGTGAATTCGTCATCAAAAATGGACAATATTTCCAGAAATAAATCCGTTATATTTGAAAAAGTGTTGTAAAGAATTAAAAATGGTGATAAGACGAGATTGATGAATATTGCATGTAAAAATGTCTTTAACTTTGTCTTTAAAATGAAAATTTTTTATCTGTTTATACATATACTGCTTCTTACTCCTATCTTCCATTAGTACTTTTACTTTTCTCCAAGTTTAGACCATTTTTATTTTGTTGAAACAATGATGGAAATCAGACAAAAAAGTGACAGCTGGAATAATTGAATGCAAAAATTGAACATCTCACCTGAAGACTTCTCCTTTTGAAATCTATAGGGTAATTCAGAAATAAAATTGTGCAGGACTGTCCCCTGCAATAGAATTCACCCCATGTACTTAAAAAGAATCAAAACATTAATTTCCCACATCGCTGATAATTAATCATTGCACCATTTATGTAATGGCTTATGTGCTGAAGACCTATTTAGCATTCAAGGGTTTTAAAAGTCTAATTTAAGTTAATGGGAATGTTTATTTGTCCCATATGGCGTAGCTGGTTTTCCCCAGAATTAAGCCCATTCTCTTAGTACATCAGCCTACTTAATTAAGCCTTCTATGCAAAAGAAAATGTATGAATTATATAGCAAACCAACTGCATCACAGGGGAGAAAAAAAATCTCCACATTTCCACTGATGTAACCCTTTGAGTGCCAGAGGGGTAACAGACGCATTGCGTAACCCTGTGGCACTCAGAGGGTTAAACAGGGCTATCACACTTTTGAATACTAGAGAGGTCTGCAACACATCGCAAGGCAATGAGTTGGAGACCACTTCAACATACATTGAGTTAAAAATCCCATTTAAATCAGTGTGGAGTTTTTCCCTCCCCTCTCTTACATTTCGTCTGTCTCAGTATTCTGTCTCAGTATTCCTCCACTATTCTTTTGAACAAAAAAAACATTTAATTAGTCTTAAACAATAAATAAAGGTTCATAAGAAATATGTCCCTAAACTACTTTTATAATTACCTGGGCTTTTTTCTGTCACATGAGGTGTACTTGTGGATTTAGGTGAAATCAAATGGGAAATATTCTGGAATCCTGTGGAGAAAGCCATTTGAATAGCGATGTCATATGTAATGAGTCACACCACAATTAATTAATGTGTTTCCTACTAGTCAATTGGTTTGCTACAATTTTACTCTATTGGGCAGATTGTTTTAGAGCTCTATTCCCCAGTACTTCAGTGTGAATTGGCACTCTGCAGTACATGGAACTGAACTATAGTACAGGCACACGGTTTGGCTATAACAGCAAAGTTATATGTTTTAACTAAACAAGTAAAATTGGGCACCCATATGGGAAAGCCATATTTAGAGCATGTTAATCAGGGACTCTCCCGGATGACTTAGTGATGCCTGCATAATACAAATAGTAGATAATAGACACAGTATACAGATCATTAAGCTACTGTGATTAATTCATTAACCTATGAGTACCCAAGTATTGTAGGGAGAGCTCTCCCTAAGCCTCTGCCTATAATCTATTCTTTACCAAGGACAGAGGTAAATTGGACATTGCTTTCCTAATCAGATGTCGTTGGAGCACAGCTCCTCATTCTGGTATAGAGACATCTAGAACAAGGTTAGACAACCTAGATCCTCCAGCTGTGGAAGACTACCACTCTCATTATTCCCAGCCAGCGGCTTGTTGACAATGGTGGAAATTGTAGTCATCCACAGTTGTAGTGACTCAAGATGCCCATCACTCATCCCTAAGTAGAAGTACCAGAGAGGACAATAAGAATGCTAAAATAGCTTAAGCTTCACAAATGATAAAAAATATTGGTATTTTGAATTAATATAGTTTGTACTTTCAGAATATGTGGTACAAATAAAACATTACTATCGCTTTAAGGGAAATTGCATGATCTGCCTTACGGATACAGCTGGGATGATATGGATAGTGTTACTATGAGTGGGGTCATGGCATAACCAATTTTAAGTTATAGACATTTGGATGGCTTTGCCTAAACTGGTGTGCCTCAGCACCCCCTTCTAGTCCAAACTATACCTGAAGCAATGTGTCAGACACCTCCGTTTCATTGAAGAAATTAAAGTAAGCAGTTATTTAGAATCTGTATTAGAAACTGTAAAAATTACCTTGCTTTATCACAGTAATTGGAATATTTACTTTTGTGTCTTCGGGTGCCATCTGAAAAAAGGAGACTTTTACTTAGGAACAAAATATAACAAAGCATCTTAGGAAGAAAAATACATTGTTTGCATTATGGATGGATATATCTATCTATCTATCTATCTATCTATCTATCTATATATACATATATATTTCTTAAATAATAATTCTCTAAATGTATGTTTGTCAGAAGCTGTCATGCGCAGTACAGTCGGCTGCGCAAGCTGCAGTCATGCACAGTACAGACTGCCCACGCAGCGGATGATAACGGAGCGGGCCATTCCAAATTCAGACCATAGGTGCACAGAGAGGACTCTGAATTCAGACCGTAGTATGGTCTGAATTCGGAGCGCCCCGCTCAGTATCAGCCATGGAGCAGGCAGTCTCTGCTGTGCAGGATTGCACCGCGGCCATTGCTGGGTGGCACTGTGGCCCGTGTACACTGGCTCTTCAACTAGTATATATATAAAATTTCATATTTCATATAGCATTTTGCATATAAAGTTTTGAGTATTGTACTTGCCAAATTGCGTTTTGCAAATTGTAATTTATGTTTGCCGTATATTTTTTTTTTGTATGGTGTTTGGCGTATTGTGCATTCCGTATAGTGTTTTGTGTATAATGTTTTGAGAATTGCATTTGGCATTTTGTATTTGGCATATTGCATTTCTCATTTGGTGTATGTTTTTTTGTCATATGGTGTTTGGCATATTGCTTATTCCGTATAGCGTTTTGCATATAATGTTTTGAGTATTGCATTTGGCGTATTGTATTTGGTGAATTGCATTTTGAGTTTGGCTTATTGAGATTTGCATATTGCGTTTGGTGTATAGCATTTGGTGTATAGCCTATTGTGTAAAGTGTTTTGCATATAACATTTTGTGTATTGCAG